>JARQTH010000301.1:355515-430014 GCA_030142595.1 Trachelus iudaicus | reverse complement strand
GAGAGAGAGAGAGATAGAGAGATAGAGAGAGAGAGAGAGAGAGAGAGAGAGAGAGAGAGAGAGAGAGAGAGAGAGAGGGGGGAAAGAGAGAACAGTTCAACGATGAAAAATATCAACACACCCAGTACATATTGATGTAATATACGCAAGGGATGCTGTAATAAAGGGCAATCAATTGCATCACTCTCTTACATGGAAACAGACTGAAGGTGCATACATCGAACAAAGGTGGTCAAATTTTATGGGCTACATCAGTCACACCCTGTATATAAATCGCTACTGGACAATTGTTTTGCAAAAATTCCCCCAAAAAATTCATCTTAGCACGTGATCTGCAGAGTAATAAATTGTGGCTGAAAAAAATTTCAGAAATACGACAAACATTTATCAATAATTGTATCCAAATTATTACTAACTTGATATATACATGCAAAATTACATATTATAAAAAAATCACAAGGAAAAAGCAAAAAAGTACATGTGTCATGTACATCAAACAGCTGATCGACTGGTCTGCCCACTGGACACTTAGAACGTTATGAACTTCATATTTGGTCTGAAAATGACCAAAGCAATCAGACTGCACGGGTCTTTCCCGGATACCGAGACAGAGTACAGTCCCTCGAGAGATTATCGAAATCCAATTCGCAAGCACCCAATTAACCCGTGCATCATTACGGTTGGTAATTACGTCGATGTTATCTCAGACTATATAAATTAATGACGACCAATCCCCAAGCCTTTCGATGACGTTACTGACGCAACCATATCACAGGCAAAACAAGCTTCACCAATCAATACGTTTTATCAATCAAGAACGTTATCATCCACCTAGCATCATGCCGCTATTATTTCTTGATAAGAGTGCCATTCCGAGATCCCCAGCGAAACATCATCCAGGATAGGACCGACACCGATAAGCTTATCAGTTGAAATTAAAAAGCTGCCTAAAAGTTATAACCTGTCGGTCTTCGTTAATTAATACATTATATTATTACGTTATTGATTTCACGACATCGATAACTCAATACTCGACACGTTCAAGATCCGTTCTTATCGGGTCACGATACGTCTGATAAGATCGTTCAGATTCTTGCGTGACTGTAAAAGCTAATTGTCAAGTCATTCGATATGCAGTAATGTGCTCGAACGATTTCAGCTCGAGAAAATATCAATAGCGTCGCTGCAGACGCCGACGCTCCCGCTAATTAATATTTCACGTGCGATCTGAATCGCGTACGCTACCCCTCTGACGTCACCAAACGCCTCCCCTTTGATTCCGATGAATTCCTCAAGATACCAAACCCACGAGATTTTACTAATGAACCTTTCAATTTTCCGACGATAATATTCATTTTAGAAAATATTGAAAATTATTATTTATCAATAAAAAAATTATTATTGAAAACTCGCCATAGAAGTACGCATATAATACGTGGGCCCGGGGAGGGGTCTCTTTGATACTGAATGTCCGTAAGTAGATGACACTTGAAAAAAGACACTCGGGTACGTGAATTTAAATTTTTTCATTACAATATTGTTAGGAAGATGCCTCGATAAGCAAGAGCATTTGCACGCGCGTACTTTTTCGGTTCTTTTTATTATCTTTTTTTTTAATCAACTTACTCTCGGGTCGTTCGTCGGCATCACTCTTTGCCGTTATTTTTCATAAAATACTCGAAAGCTCCGAAGCTTTTTTTTGCAGTCGGAAATGTTCATGGGAAAAAAAACTGGACAGCGCTCGTGACCGTTTGAAAAGTCAGTAAGTCAACGAGAGAAACGCGGCGCAAAGCTATTTGCCATATCAATCCAGGATGCAAATATTTATGTCAAATATTGCCGTCCGTTGTAAATTGGCAAATTACTGCTTTCATTGAATGGTACGAGTATAGATATACTAGATCTATACTACAGTGTAGCGTATATAGTATAGCGAGAGTCTATATCTATATCCCATATAATATACAGAGATATTATGCAAGATAAACCATAGGTCAAGGAGATAATACAACACCTAATCAGCTAAGCGGATCATTGTGCTCGAATGAAAAAATATTGCAGTAGAAAAAAATTCTAAGATTAAGGTAAATTGTAAAAGAAAAAGATCTGAGGAGTGAAAACGAAAAATTCCCTTTACAGTTAAATCATCCAACTTCATATATCTGAAATTAAATTTTTCTATATGAATTTCATTCTGACTCGCCGAGCCAGTAACGTCAAATTTCCAACGCAGCGGCGTGCTCGCGTACACCAATACACATGTATGAAAGCCCCTTTTAAATGTGCTAGGCGATCAAATCCGAAAAGGAAAAAAAAAAGGATAAAATAAAGAACAGCTCCCAGCCTCGTTGTCGTTCGATCGACCTAATTGGAAGCACTAAAAGCACACGAGCACCGGCTTTCGTTAAATCGCGAAAAACGGCCGATTCGCGTCGACGCGTCGCATCCGATTTCTCTATCGCAACTTCAAAGAGGCGCCACGGGGTCTAAAGGGGATTTGCTACAGGGTTGATTTCGCCAGATAGATTCGCTGCAGGTACAAATGGACGCGTATACGGCAGCTATGGGACACGTGAGCCAAACATGAATCGACTGTAGCAAGTAAACAAATATTGTCATGTTGAAAAGAACTTTTTTTAAATAAACTACTAAATTCCATACCAACTACTCGTCAAACCTTTTGAATTTATGGACGCAAGTGCATCTAGCTGCTGCACCCGGGTGCATTGCATCCTGTATGCATACACACAATAGTCATGCGATACCTATACTCACTGTTACTCACTGCGCAGTCGGCACTTCCGCATCCGGAATCGCATATGCGTGAACCAGTGTCGTTGATTTTTATTTTTTTTTCCATTCTCTCTCTCTTTCCGTGTAAAGCGTATATATTTACCTTTCTGTCAGGATATTCCCCCGTACAGGTGTCTCTCTCGAGTACCCGGCTTTTGTATAGCCAAAAATGTGAACTGCGTAGGTGTGTCGCGCGGCCGAGCTTTAAGCTGCAAACGAATACGCAGCTTTGCTGGATCGTGAGAATTTTCGCGTGACAGTGTATAGAACGGGGAAAAAAATTCACGAGCGGAGGGGAGGAGCAAGTAAATGGAAACGGGAGTCAATACTGAGTAGATACAGGGAAACGTGAGAGGGACAGAGACGAAATGATCCGAAGATGAGGATCATGTGGAAATTTGAGTGGGGTATTTCCGGTTTAAAGGATTATCGAAAAAGTTCATCCCCAAAATGAATTTCTCGTACTATTCGCACATCGGTGGATACTTATCCATAAGTGGCCTAACCAGTGAGACCTACCGAAGGTGCGTGCAAGGGATGAATTTTTTATAGAAAAGTATGAAATGATCCACCCACGCGAACAGGAAGTCGATCCTCAGTATTTACTTCATCCCCATTTTTCGCCAGTTTTTCCCAAGTGGTCTCGTAAAAGGTCCTAATGCCTCTCGATCTCGAATCGGGGGGTTCCAGGCCAACCCCCAGATATCCCAGTCCGGCTTCCCCGAATCAGTGTCGGCCGCTGTACTACCCCCAGTGAATCGTAGCTATCAGAGGCCGATTGTTTTCCGTGGAGGGTTGCCTTGGGAGCGAAGAGCTCGTAAGTCAGCGGCAGAGCAAACAACCCTGTTTTCTCGTTAAGCTCACGGGGAGGATTTAGGAAGTCCGCCCTTAATTATCAAGTTTCGCGGGACCCAACTTGACTTGCGGCTATTTTGAAATTTCTACGTGTAACCGAATTGTGAAAGAAAAATAAAAAGATAAAAGAAAAAGCAGAGTATCTGATTTGCGCCCTCTGTACCTCTTTCATCCCCTATCGCATAAAACTTTCCGATGCGACTGTACCTGGACGGCCCCTCTCGGAAGCACTTATCCGGTTTCCGGGACGAGGAATAAGTCGGTGTCGAAATTGAGACGCGATAGTTGCCGCGTTATCTGGTTACAGGGGCGGCTGATTGGTGGGCTTCGGACGAGTGTGAGGGTGCAGTCTCGGTCTTAGCCAGAAGGACTGGTTTATGGGTGACGGTCTGAGCTGAAGGGGGTGCTTTTCCAACCTAGAGACTAGGGGTCGGGCTATCTTGCGTCGGTATGATGTTGCCAGCAGTGCCTCCAGGTAAGCGTGGAAGCTACACCGGGGTTGGGCTTTAACAAGCGATGCTATCTGCCCAGATGAATGCCAGCCGCAACCCCCGCCACTCTTCCACCCTTGCCCACCCACCCCCGGCCGATTTTATCTACCGGCCTCAGCGCTCCCGGCTTCGTCGAGGATCTCGCCGAGTGTAAGAAGGAAGCCGAGTCACTTTGTCCTAAGATACACAGCTGGAACGACCGACTCCCCTCCCCCCTCCTGCTCTGATCAGACCGACCCTCCTCTCTCTCGAAAATCATCCGCCGACCCTCACTATCTCGTCACTCTGATTAGTCAGAATCAGGCCCTGCGGTCCTCCCGCGGTACCAGGGACTCAGTTGCGCAGCCTGGATGACCTGGCTGATCCTAAAAAGAAGCACGGGTCATGGCTACCAGTGGCCATCCAAGTCTTCCGCGTCCTCGCCGACGCGGTGAGTCCTGGCGAACGCAGTAAGACGAAATTCAGTGTTCTTAAAGACCTACTGCCCTGGTGACTGATCAGACAAGAGTAACAGGATGGAGCCAGTCTCAGACCCGATAGAATTGAAGGGTCGTTTCCCTCTTGGAGGACTAGTAATTCCAACCCCTCTCGATGATTCTCCTCAACCGACGCAAATAATAATTATTCGATCGAATGCCTGATTTCAGCTTCATTTTATTTAATTCCTTCCCTATTTCGTCTTTATTGTCTCTTCGGCTGATCCTCTGCGTCTTCTTCTTTTCTTACTAATTTACCTTTCCTTTCTTTTTGCCTTCTTCTTCTCTCCGACCCTTACGGGCAGCCAGCATTAACCGACCTCATTAATCTCCGGTCTTCCTGAAGTTTCTCCTTTCGAAAAGCGACCTACCTGCAAACCTGCGTAGCTTCCACCCACCCGCCCACCCGCCTATCTACCTAGTCAGCGCAACCTACGTGCTGGTTTCCGAGGCCGCAAGGTAATTAAGGCATGAATAAATAAGAACGGACATAAATCCGCTCTCGTGAAAGGGTAAAAACAATTAATGCTATCAATCCTCGTACTCATCGTCCCTTATTCTTACCAGATAACCCGTCAAATCTTTCCAGGAATCTTACGAGAGATAAATATCGATACCGGATGTACCTATCACTAACCTCATCCATCATGAAATCTCAATCCAAAGCGCTCGGAGTATTAGACACTACCCCTTATACGGCTATATGGTGTTATAGCATACGACGACTCTCTACGCCGTAATCAATAAGGCGAAAGAAATAAATCGAGAGAGAGAGAGAGAGAGAGAGGGAAACGAGAAAAGGAAAAAGACTGAAGAAGAAAAAGGAATCTTCTACCCACGAGGACTGCTTGCGCCCTTAATGCGGGACTTAGTCGAAAGCTCCAGACTTCAGGAATCCTTGCGCGCCAAGCTGCCTGGGTGTTATGACATCACGAATCTCCATCCCCTTCCGATGCCAACGCCAACACACCCATCTTCGCCACCCCCCCCCCCTCCCTTACCCAGTAATACTACCAACTCTATATCTATATGGCATTATTATTGTCATTATTATCACATACAGAATACATTAGGTTAGATTAAAATTCAAATAGATATGTAATGAGTGCATGCATACCTTATCCTTATACATATCCTATCCCTTATACCTATCACTCCCACCAAATGCACCGTCCGAACTCTTAGCCTGCCAATTTGATTTTTATGATAGAAATCCATACTGAGGTGGTGATTTTGCCTGATATATGACTATACACGTATCAGCTTTGTTTACCCAAAGCCTTTTATATCTTAGCACACGTATTATCGCAAACGGTTGTCATTATTAAATCTAAAGACCGTAGCTCGTTAGTTCTGCAGGGTCTTGTCGTGGCTCTTGTGCCAGATGGATAAGGGATGCTGTAAAGTACCGACCCTACTAAAATCTCAAGGAGCAAAATAAAAGTGGTCGCTCTTCGACGGTTCTTCTTTTTCTCTTTAATCTATCCCCCTCTCTCTCTCTCTCTCTCTCTCTCTCTCTCTCTCTCTCTCTCTCTCTCTCTCTCTCTCTCTCTCTCTCTCTCTCGCGTTTCCCTTCAACGTATGCAAATGCCCAGCCGTGCATCTTTCACGAGATTCCGGCCAAGGGCGCTGGAGACTGCTCAGGGCTGTATGGACCCTGCTGAAATATGGGTACCGCTGGCGCAGAAGTAAATTAACTTCCTCTCAATTAGAAGGGGCAGAATTGGCTCTCGCAGGAATAGAGAAAATGCTGATATCCTCGAGGGTTTCGAAAATTCTCAATTACCATTCGAATCCTGAACGATCGATCATTACGTATAGTAGAATGTACACACATGTAGTACCTATAGTCGATATACTATTTTTATTATTATTATATATCAAGCACCTACGCCAGTCGGGATTTCCTCTATCCCAGGTTTCCCCCTTTACCATTTTCCGTATAAAATCCTCATAGTGACTTTCACCCCTTGTTTACAAATTAGCTGCGTTACCGCAGCAATTACTGACAGCGGAAGTGCCGGAGGCTGTAGGAATCGTTTTTACACTAGATTGTCTCGCTCCCTTACTCTCTCTCTCTCTCTCTCTCTCTCTCTCTCAACGATACTTTTTTGAAAAACTCCAAAAATTGGCTTCTCTAGTAGTCGCTGCGGTTATTATGCATTATTAAAGGCAGTGGCATCATGAACAAGATTCAATTGGATGTAAGCAAATAACTAGCAATCGATTCGTAAGTTTGAAAGAAAAAAATTTTCCCGCCTTGAGGTACCTCGTCTGAAATTTTATTTCGCATTAACTAAAAAACGACGTAAGTGTAAAGAAAAAACATAGAGGTAGCGAACCTTAGCAAATGATTTCAAATCGATTCGTAAAAATAAAAATGTTAATTTTTCAACTTTGGGGACAAGCTTGAATCTGGCCCCCCCCTCCCCAAATTTAAATTTGCTGTAGCTCAAAATCTGTGAGGTCGCAAACGAAAGTAAAAAGGATGCAAATTTTAGCAAACGACGTGAAAAAGAAAATTTATGAAAATCCATACTGGAGGGACCAACTTCACACGGATACGGGGTTGGTACCACTCACATTTTTCCCAAAAAAAAACCATCGTCAAAGCAAACCCGACGAGCTGCAGTCTCGCCGGGACTTGTAATGCCGGTTATTAAGAGTAATGACTAGGCGACCGGAAGGGTAGATACTAGCAACCCTCTAAATATTCATGAACCCAAGTGATTCGACCAATACCTTCCCCCGAAGTGAAGTCCCCATGGCGAACCCTCCAACCCCCCGAAAACGAACGACGTTTCGATAATCCAACCCCCACTGACCCCTATCCACCCCCCTATGACCACTCACACGTAAACGTACCCAACACCTGCAACACTGTGGGATGTATCCATGTGCGTCGACACGCTCTTATCAAAATCACCTGCGTTATCAGCTACTCTGGTACTTCGCGTCTACTCTCTTGGCTGACTGTACCACGTATGCTGGATACGTATGGGTGTACCCAGTACGTTTTCAACGCTACGGCATTCCTAGACGAAATTACGTCTCCGCGTCATCCCCATTGGAATTCCGGAACCTTCGACTCCCGCCGCTTGAGTGTCGCGAATCGTGGCGACTTTTGCGTCGATTTAACCCTCTCTCCCCCACCCCTCCTACATCCTGGCACCACTCAATAATGCATAATGACTACGATTTGAATTGCTTGCAGATAACATGGAAACGCGACCCAACTACCGTGGGCACGTATGGGGAGGAGGGTAAGGGGGTTGAGTACGTGGGAAAGGAAGAGTGAGAGAGGGATGAAAGTGATGGAATGACAAACGACTCGTTACTTAATCTACAAAAGTGGAGACATCTATTGAGTGGAAATTTTATCTTTTTTTTTTTTGAATGAATTTGCATATGTCACTGTGACGTAATACGTAGTAGGAGAG
This sequence comes from Trachelus iudaicus, assembly GCA_030142595.1. Taxonomy (NCBI): domain Eukaryota; kingdom Metazoa; phylum Arthropoda; class Insecta; order Hymenoptera; family Cephidae; genus Trachelus; species Trachelus iudaicus. The sequence continues at coordinate 421,959 of JARQTH010000301.1, read as the reverse complement.
CAGACGTAGAGACGTGTAGATCGAAGAGAAAGTAGCTAGAATTGTATATGAGTGAAAGGAAGAAAATAACTTTTTGCATTCTGCACAACAAAAAAATATATATATTTTTTTTAGCGATAACTCGACAAAATGGCGATAAATTCGAAGGGATTGATATTCGCGTCTCAGTACGCGAAAAATACGCCTAAAGACCATTAGCCGTGTATACCGTCTTTTCGTATATAGATAATTGCTAAACTCTATCCGAGCGCCTAACAGGCCGATAAGGTCATCGCAATAAAAAGCAAATAAAGAAAGTTAGGGTAACGCGATGAAAAGTGAAAACTGTTATTGACATTGCAAACATTTTTCAGTTATACTCAGATTATAGCCCAGGAGTCTATCCCCGTGTAAAAGAGTAAGGACGGTACGAAAATTTCGACCCTTCTAAAATAAGTGAACAAGTGGTAATAAGTTTCCACCGAGTGCTGATGTAGCTACTGAATATTTTATGCTCCGATTCGATCCTCAGTATATCTGTATACGGATAAGGGGTGAAATGGTCGTGTCAATCAGCAAATAGGTTAGCAATGAAGTTTGAAATATAGAAAAGTTTCTATGTACGATCGAACTATCAAGGACCAATTAAATTAGCCACAGAACAGGGTGAAGCATTAACATCCCCCGGTGCCAGAGGGTTGGGCACCCTTAGGCCATCCGCTGGTAGAGGAGTCACAAAAGGGGAGGAATTTGGTTTCAGGATTCCAGCGTACTCGACCCACGTGCTCCCACCCCTATCCGGGTCCCTGGTCATTCTTTTGTATCGTAAAACCTCCTGATGTTTCCCCGCTCAGCCAATCACGTGGAGGCATTAGGCGGCGACAGGGGCAACCAGCGACAGCAGCGCCACAGGATGGGAAAGTGCGTGGCGCGCGAGTGCGAAAGGGACGCCGACTCACCGGTACCTACAGTACGCGACTCGGTAACACGTAAAGCGCATACAGAGGCAAAACGGAGATTAATATCGCCGTAATTCGTTGGCTAAATATTTATTCCGTGCTTAATTAATCGTTAGCTTTTAATGGTCCGCCATATTTCGTGGCTTGTTTGGTGTCTGGTTAGAAAGCACGGGCTATTATAAAATTTATCATTCCACGGTGTACGTACGTGTGTGACTGTATTGTATGTAAAAAGTGTTGACGGGATTGTTTAAGTCAATATCCTTAGAACGCAATAAGGGCAAGGACCTTTTATGTACTTCGGAATTGCCTTGTGAACCCACCTTCGGCCGGGGGTTAGTTATATATTTAGAAGACATCGGAAAAGGGTGCTGGGTTCCCTTTCTAGAAAGGCTGGGTCGATCGATCCTCAAACGATAACGATTATTATACTCGAGAGATTCGATTGTCAAGGTATTCCGTGGCGAGAGTAATCGACGCCTGACGAGGCGCACTTCCTGAATCTACTAAGTACATTTCCGGAAGCACCCCCCCCCCGCCCCACTCTTCCGCCACCCACTCCAACCCCCCCCCCGGCCACCCACCCACTCCAACCCTCCCCCGGCCACCCACCCACCCACCCCTTTTACGCTTGGTTACTCCCGCAGAGCTGGCTGGACGGCTGGCTGCTTCTCTGGTTCTCAATAAATCAAGAGTCTCAGCAACGTTCTCCAATCTTATGTTAGCGTTCCTCTAACAAGCCATCCGGAAAGATAAAGGTCAGTAGCTGCGCCATTAGTATAATTTTTAAATTCGCAAAATCCCTCCTATAACCGTGAGGGAATAGCTTGAGCATGTAAATCCGGTAGAAATCGTGGAAAAGTTAAAAGAGGCAGAATAAGAGGAGGAGCACGAGGTCGTTGAAGACGATGATGATCCCTTACGATTTTAAAGCTCGATTCGAGTTCATGATACGGCACAAGTGGCGCCGACGGTATCAGATACCGGTACTAACGGGATGTTGACCACAGTCACGCTAGCGCTGTTAATTGCATGTCCGACCAAAGTATATCACTGTACCAGAAGCAACCCTTAGAGCCCAGCCCAGTAGATTCCCAAGATTTCATCAGATTTTCCTATCGTCCCTCTATTTCCATTTTCCAACCGAATCCAACGGCCCGATAGCTTTCCATCGGGATAACAGCCGCAGCCAGAGCTGCCAGTCACGTTGGCAATCCTGTTAATATCTTGCCCCTAATTCTCCCTGCTATCACGTCCATATGACTGAACCCACGGAATACACAGTTATCCGGTATATTTGAAAATTTATTAGTTTCGGGTCTCGTATGATATTCCACGTGCTCGTTCGAAATATACACTCAATATAGGATTGACCTGCACCGAGATGATTATACCGGCACAAATCTGATTATCAGTCTTTTAGTCGAGTACTTGTTCGCGCACTGCCCCGCTGACTGCGCTCGATTAGTCACTCCGTCACGAATGTATTTGCGATATAATATACAATATCCCTATACGTCCTATAGGTATTTATGGACAGCCGATACACAGGACATACGTAAGTACATAACAAAAGTCCACAGTGCCGTTACACTCTATACTATATACCTATATACTACAGGTGTACTCTGTATCCTGGCGGCAGCTTTCGAAGCTTCACTCGTTATCGACTACCACGGTGGCACCAGGAACACCAGCGAATCCACGACGCCTCGAATTTCTCTCCGACGCTATTCCCATCGGTCTCGTTCTCTCTTGTTCTCTCTCCAGCTTCCCTCGCCTCCGTCCCTTCTCCACCATCTCAATGCGCTCTCTCATTCAGACCCCGAAGTCCCTTTGACTCTCTCGCTTTCGCCTGCGCTTCGCCATTAATCCAGCGGTCGACCAAACGAGGCTTCGGAGAGGCCCGATTTCCGGCCCCTGAACGACCAGTCAGCAGTCGCCCTGACGTCACTTCCGTCGCGAGTGCTAATGGACCTAAGGCCGACTCGCACGGCATTCTCCTGTCTCTCGCGTGAGAGCTGGGCGTTCAACGTCTCTCACCTTTTCTTTTGCTTCTCTCGCTCCTTGCCGTACGTGCTTGTTCGTCTCCTCTCTCTCACTCTCCCACACTCGCGGACCTCAGGACTCGTGCGGAAACAGCCAAGAATCCAGCCGGCTTTATTAATGGGCTGCAGCCCCGAATTACACGAAATTCCCAGCGAACTCTGTTATTTCCAGCCATAGCGAACACGACGCAGTCTTCTTCAAGGAAAATAAAGGGCGGCGCTGGGCCGCTACGAAGGAGGTGGAAGGATCGGGCAGAAGCACCCAGGGAGAAGCCTGGTAAGAGGAGAAGGTGAGGGAGGGGGCTGGCTATTCACCAAGGAAAAAAGTTCCTCCTGAAGTAATTACCGGACCCAGTGAGCAATTAGACGGAAAGGATGATTTGTACGATTAGCCATGAGATTAGCCTCGATATCCTCTTCCTAAATCATTGCCGACCCTGTGTCAGTTACGATTTTCTAAACTATCCCCCCCCCCCCACCACCCCTCTCACGCCGCGAAGCACCATCGACGCTTGCGGTAATTGTTACGGGCGACGTGCATCCCCTCAAAGTGGATATCTATGTTCCGCGGCACGAATGTGCACCGGCTAATGCGCCACTGTCGTTTTACATGTAAATAAGGGGAGCCGCCTTAATGCACCGGACCGATTAAGTGTGGCTGCACCTCTCGCCCATTCTCTGTCTCGCTCACTCTCTCACTCTGCCCCTACCCTGTCGCAACGTCGTTCCAGCGACTCGTAACTAAGGGCTTTTACTCGGTTTGCCTTGTGAGAAATATATAGCTCTTTCTGTATAACGAGAAGTAGAGACAGAAAGAGAGAGAGAGGGTCAGAGATAACGAGGGGTCTTATTGTTACCGGAAAGCATGTTACGTTGGCCCCTTGGAGTAGGATCACAATGTACCAGTGACTAGCCCGTGATTTGGCTTGCCGGCAAATATTTACCGAACACCCGGTATATAGCCAAATGCTTGCTACTCTGCAAGTGTTAGAGGACCAACCACCATATACGTCGGTGTATACTGATAGCACGTCGGATCTACAAGGCTAACCCCTATAGGGCGCAGCATCGCTATACAGAAGCAACCGAATACCGATAAACGTCCCTGTGACCGAAGGACCGCTGGCTGCGCGCGATGGTCGAGTTCTCAAACATGCGACAGCGTTGCCAACAGCGCGACGAGAACTTATCCAAATGTTTCGGAGAGGGATGCTACCATGGCCTGTAGGGCTGCCAGGACAGTCGGTTCGAGAACAATCTTGTCAATCGTTCGCTCACCCCTTTCCTATCGCTGCTACCGATCGGTTAGATATAGTCTAACACGGTCTATGTATATAGTTATATATCTTTGTAATGGCTTGGTACATCGATGCTACATGCCTATGTACACGTGTACATATATATATATATATATACACACATACACACACAACTAACTACACTCGCTGGGTCAGGCTTGTTGCTCGTCCTGAAACACTCTGCGAATTGTCAAGGACCTTTGACCAGTCGACCGAATTAAGCGTCGCGAATAATTCCAAATGAATTCTCTTTGCAAACTGAAATGTTCAACGTGAATTTTTAGGCGTTGGTCCATCTGCCGTAGAATCAAAGGGTGTACCTTTTACGCGCGAAGAAAATTAAACAGACTTTTACTGGCTATCGAAAATGAGGGCAAGGATTTCAGATGGATGATAATACTAGAAATAGAGGATGAAAGAGAGAGAGAGAGAGAGAGAGAGAGAGAGAGAGAGAGAGAGAGAGAGAGAGAGAGAGAGAGAGTGATAAGGGAGATAAGGATGGGGCTATAATGTAAAAACCGGAACGGTAGGGAATTCTTGGAAATCCATCGAGAGGATTCATGAGGATACAGCAAATCGAATCCATTTGGCATAACGGTATCGGATACTGCTGGAGGGATGGTATTGGCTTTTTCCAATAGAGAGAAACAGAGAGAGAGAGAGAGAGAGAGGAAGATATAGATACCGTAGAGATGATAAAGAGTAAAGGAGGAGAGGGAAATGGCTATTCGATATTATTCTGGACAAAGTCTCCTACGGGCTATTCGAGGGATGTTTTACGGATGTCAATCAAACAATTGATACGCGACTATCGACATGTGGCGGGGCGGAGGGGGTGGATGCGTGAATAGCACGTATGCGAGCGTACGAACGAAACCGTGGGGATGGGCACTGTATTAACTCGGTATAGAGTGGGAGCAGGGGTACCAAACGGGACAGGGCTTCTATTGAGGGATGATTATATCGTGACAGATAAAAAGCTTTGAAATCTCTCGAACATTATGTAGATAGATACGCACAACCTCGCGTATTAACCCCATAGCCAGAACCGATCGATCTAGTCACTCCCCTCCTCCCTCCCAACCCCCAACAAACAGTCACACCATAATTGAGTTGTCTCTTTCAGAGGAGCGAGGCACGCGTTAAATGTGTTTATGAAATTTGTTTGTGCTCCGGTATAATGCACGTGGTTAATCATATGTTTAATTTATGCGCCGGAAACGCGAAAACCCGCTTCGTAAAGTGGAGCACCTGGCGCTCGACGGTGCTGCCCTCTGCCGAATCTATAGCTGAACCAGTGGACCGTCAAAGCGTCGGACTTCGTGCGTTTCGCATTGAGAAAATCGTGGAAGGCTGCGTCGTCTCCGGGAAGAGTGGGGAGGGGGTGCTATATGAATTCTAAAGGGTTGTGATATTTTTACCAAGGGGATGAACTGTGAAGGGTGCGACTGCGAGAGGAAAAAAAAGGTCGATATAATTATTTATATTCGAACGTGGCGGCATTAGGGGATGAGCCAAGGGGTTGAGAATTCCTGAACTACTTCCCGTCTGACCTCTACCAGTGTTTTCTCCTTAATACCGAGAGACCCACTGTCTCGGCAAATGTTCTCCTTCTCGAAAGTTCTCCGCAGCTCTGAGGTTAGACAATGGGCAACCTGTGTCAAAGTTCACGACAATGCCGCGTAATTATTATTCCTAGCGGTAGTGACGGTAGACCCCTCTCGGCAGGGGCAGGTCTTGCCAGACGCTACTCCTGACCGCATCAAAACTTGTGTTCCGCGGACTTCGCGGATGCCGACGAGGCCGTGTCCAGTATTACTCCTGGGGCTAGTAGATGGTGGCCCCTGTGGCTCAGACTTCGAGGACCCTGTAGCGCACAGACATACGTGTACAGAGACGGGGGGGGGTCTAAACAGGATTCTAGTAGACTCACCTCTCAGTACCTACTGGATACCCGCCACTCGGCAACCCCTAAGATAATTGGACTTTGCCGGGGAACCGAAAACTACCCCCGCGCTAACAAACTTCAGATGGGAAGTTGATTCGTAGTAAAAGAGACCGGTGGAGGGGATGAGTTACAGGCTTTTCATCGTTTTCATCCCCTAGGATCTTCCTGAAGCTCCACCATCCCCAGGAGCACAGGGATACTCGGTTACGAAGGGTAGGTGATACTTTTATCGCTCGTCGAGTGCAGAACACGTCGCGAGGTAACCTTGAAAAATATGTATAATATCTTACCCTCGTTTATTTATTCACTCATTTTTATCTCTCGCGGATTTTATTCCCACGGATCATTTCATCCTTTTGAGGGTAACGATTAATGATAAGGTAATACGCAGTATCGTGCCGAGAATCAACCCCCCGGCTGGAGGCAGCTTTATTTTTTGACTTTGAAAATCCCTTGTGAAAGTGGATACTAAGGGTGGTTACGTATTATTTTCACGAAATCCCATATGTAAGGGTGGATTCGTATTAATTTTAGGTATTTCGTTTCTACCGAGGCTGAACTAGAAAAAGGAGCCGGAGCTCCGTTGGGAGCGTAGGGAGTGGGAGGGGGTGGTTACGGGAAAGGGTTAGGCCGAGTTAGCCGTAATTCGTTTGACAGAAGTTACATCGCGTGTCTGGATATTTACGGACTTTTTCCCCTATAGCTTCCCTTACTTTCGTTCCTCTAATGCCAACCCCCGTGGGGCTGATACAGGTACGGCTACACTAAGAGGCCCTATCGGCGAAAGGCCTACCCTCCGTTCCACCCCCTTGCTCCCCATACACACGCACACCAAGCCGAAGCACACGTGTAAATATCTACTACCCATAACTGTGTATCCGCCCCTGATGAATATACAACGAATAGGGGTATTAGCAAGTGAAATACCCCATATACAGAAGGGGTTGAAGAAGAGCTTGTCGAGAAAACACAGTCCGAACCAACGGAACAAGATCGTAACCCGAGTAACCTGTTGGCTGCTACCGCCGCCACATCCGTATCCAATGTAGAATATGTCAATCCGTGTTATTCCTTACTTTTTCACCGTCGTATAAGAAGCCAAGAAGGGGGGGTGGAAAACAAAAAGAAAACGTAATTTACGTAGGGATATAAATTCCTGTCAGAATTTGGAAATACGCGTCAGGGCGCGCAGTGGCCCGTGCGGCGATGACGAGGGGACGGAACGATTCTCGTTCGCCCCAAGTTTTTTCGAAGGAAAACGCAAGCGGATTCCGCACCGGAGACGCGAACGGAAGTTCCGTGACAAGTGAGGACGTTAATCAGTATACCTAGCCTAACGCTAGTGCTCCTGCTTTTTGCCTGAGAAGAGACACTAGCTGGCGAATGGATGTGCTTACGGGATGAGAGTTTCCATAGCGTGCCTAAGACGTGTATAAGGGGTGGCTGTTATTTCATGACCGAAAATTCCACTGGATTAGAACCGAGCTCGTAATATCCTTGCTACGGGATCGAGTAATCCCCGGATGTATATTTCGGAGATGCTTCTTTGACTAATGGCGCGGTGACGTCACGGCTAGGAAAGTGAGTAAGCGATTGAAAATTTTTCCAAAACTTGCGGCAGCGTCAACTTTTATTTTTTTTAACGTCACCCCTTACGTAACGAGGATGTGTAGCCTCAGAGTGGAAGGTGGGAGAACAGTAAGACGTAAGGGAGTTAGGGCAGACAAGCAGAGAGGGGCGCCACCGTTAATCTGGCCTCGTCATTAATAACATTCCTTCTAGGTTCACCCCTGGCAGCTTCGTCAAGGGTGGCAAAAGAAACCTTACAGCATCCACCCACTCTCTCCTCTCTGACTCCCTCTCTCCGGAGACGGGGCGAGGAGTGGGAGTGGATGCCGACGAAACACGAAGACCCAAGAAAACGGTTGTTTTCTTTTTTTCATAGAACCCCGATGGGTTTGGGAAATTGATGATAATAATCGAGCCGACCGAGAGGGATGATGATATTTTCGCGGATTCTTTTCCTTCTCTTTTTTTCTCCTCGCGCCGTTTTCGGATTCCACAGTCGAAGATCGAACGACTCGGCAACCGATAGGATCGAAGGATTCGGAGGCCACCTGGTACATTGGAAACGGACGACATTCATCAAGGATCAGGAAACACGTTTAGAGTCTCCGTAGAGACGCATATCAGGTGCTGCGGTTACATTATATACCTGGTGGTAAATTTTGCCTGTTATCCTCGAGGATATTAGATATCATCCCTGTAGCGTTGGCAATCCTGGCTAACGATAGGATGACTCTACCCCTGTTCTGTGTAATATCATAGGGTTGAGTCCTCGCAGCCCAAGGGTATTTTCAAGGGATTTTCAAAAGACGAGTAATACCCCCTCCACTTTCATCCCGCTGCTATTTTTTTTCTCTTCTTCTCTCCCGCGTCGTTTTATTCCTTTTCCTTTCTTCCTCCGGCGCTGCTGGTAACTTCGCCAAGCACTGCTTAGTGTTCTTGGCGTTAGCAGAGGGCGTGTTAAGCCTGTTACGGTGTCCGTAGCCTCTACGGGATTGAGCTACGTGTAAGACGGTAACTGGAGCCAGAAGGTGGAAGGTTAAGAGGTTACAGACTGGCAGCGTGGAAGGAAGTGTTAAGTCCAAGTTTGGATATACTGAGCTGGTGCACCATAAATCATTCGGTCCAAGATGCGAGATATAGAGAGCGAAGAGGAGCGAAACAACAAGAAGAAAAATGGCTGAATCTTTTTTTTCAAATTTGTCACAAAAATTTTTCCAGTCAAAATCTCACCTTGTCTCGGTGGTTTTGCTCTTCTTAAACTCCATTACTGTATCTAATGCCGTCGACATCACACCTACCCCTAAGCCGTGTCTGACCTGAGATATTGCATCGGCCTCTCCCTCTGTCATGAGACCGACCCTTCAAGGGATTATCTACTCATCGGCAAACCGGAAGTTGCCCAGCCACCGACCTTCTCGACCTTGAACCCGAGTTTCCGCACGAAGCAGATGTTTCCGAAGGTAAAATGGCAGAACCAGTGAATCAAAATATTCTGAAGTGCCAGGGATGAAAACGCTAAAAAAATAAAGACAACCAAAAAATAACAATTCTCAGTCTCCTAGTGCCCGAAAGGTAGTCCTTTCTCCCTCGGAAGGGGTGAACTGGGTTGACGAGGTTTCACGAGGCGGGGTCGGGAGGGAGGTGGGTGGGTTATAAGACTCGCAAGTGATATTAAGTTCTTAGACGCGTCTGCCCTGGAAAGGGTGAAATGGGAGTGACGGGTTGAGGAGAGAAAGGGGGTGGCTGCCAGGACGATAGGCTCGTCCGTTATACGTGGTGGTGACTTTATAGGTAGTAAGTGGAAGGGAAGTTAAGAAACTCAGCATCTTCGCCGCCAACGCCGCACAACTTCACCGCATATTGGTAGGCAAGAGAGCGAACGAGGATGAAGGATGGTGCAAGTCAGGAGGGTAGAAGGAGGGTCGCGCGATATCCAATATTATCGAGTGGAGGGATGAGAAAGGACCCAGACCCAGTCGAACCCTCCGTGTTCCGAAATGGAGTAAAAGGTTGAGTTAAAAGTCGCGCCCGAGGAGCGCAATCTCGCAGTTTGACTTAGGCCTTGCGCGTCATGTTTAAGCGGCAATTTTGGCATCCATCCCCCAAAAACCACCCCGACAACCGAGCACTATCCCTAGAACCCAAGGGCGTCCCTGGATCCCACAGCCACCACCTCAGACTCCCTTTGGAAGCCTTATGTCCCTGAGGATAGCTTCCGACGCCTGCCACTGACAGATAGGACCACCCCCTACCCCCATTCAGCACCCACCCATCGCCGTCGCCACCGCCTCAAACTTCCCTCAACACCCCTTAACAGCCTGACTCATCGCCCAACCTTCCTCCCTTGTTACTCCGTGCCACCCCCTGCGCCACCCTCACACATCCACCACTCGTCTGATCCTCCTTATGCCTCAAGGACAACGGAACTCGCGAAAGCCTCGATTTTCTCTAAGCCACATAATGGCTGTCCCGATTGTTCAACGTGACGGAGTCTCGCGACCCCAGGCGCTGATTCTCGCCGCCCACCCCTTCAAAACAAGCACCCACCGTCAAAAACGTGTTACACTTTCTCTCTCTCTCTCTCTCTCTCTCTCTCTCTCTGTGTATCTATCTCTCACCCTTTCTCTCATCCCGACTCCATCTCTCCGTGTGACTGCGGTTTTCTCATGAAACCCACCTCCTAATATAAAGCAAGTCAGCCGGCAATATTTCACCTTTGAAGAATATTTTTTTCTTCTTAACCCCGTAACATCGTTAGGTCAAAGAGTCGTTAGTGGCGCCATCAGAGCAAATTACGAATCGACAGTCTCGCGTCGGTTGGCGCCGAGTAATGAAGCTGGTCGCCGTTAAAAGTGGCAAATTTAACATGAATGGATTCAGCATGTGTATCTAGTGGTACCTGGTAGCCGTAGCGTCGGTCGGGCTGGGTAAAAATCCAGCCGCCGGGTTCAGGTTCCTTCGAAACTAGCATATCGCGTTACTCCGGGCTGCTATGTGGCGATCGTAATGTCGTACTGGCACGAAAAACCCGTCTGTTTCACTAAAGTATTCCGTTGAACGGTAATTGGTAACGAGGGCAGATAATTGTAACCCCAGTGAGAATTTCCCAGTAAAAGCTTGAGGTTCGACTTTTTGTCCGACCCTCATTCTTTACGGCCGGGCACACGCACCGTACGAGTTTGTCTGTCTCGTCCGAGGAAAAAAAAAACCGAAGCACAGGACGAAAGCGCGACGAGGGTAGGATTCTAGGAAAGAAGAAGAAAATCGGAGAAGCATTCGAAGATCAATAAATGGCTATTAGGAAAACCATTAAGGTCACAGGGGTCGTCTGGCGAGAATGACGAAGGGGTTAAATGACCTTTGACGTCCGAGGGGTAACGGCAAGGGTTGCCAAATAGTCGCGAGTTTTTCTTTTCCAGGGGTGGTATATGGCACGTCCAAGGATTCGAAAGTCTTGGAAAGGACGAGGGAGAGATAGAGGGGGGAGGGGGGTCGCCACAAATATAATTCAGGATCGCAAGGGTGGCCGTAAAGGTCGAAGCCACCCTCGACCCTAAGAGACTGTATCTGACTCGACGGACACGCCCTCTTCCGGTACACTAGCCCGGGTAAAGTAGCGAGAAGACTAGCAGCAGCATCTTCGGGAACTACCCGAACCACCCCTTACTTTTATTTCTATTTCCTGAAAGAGCAAAGCGAGTTGTCGCTTTTTCGCTGATGCGGACGGAAGCCACGATCGCCCTTGCGAAACAGCCACGGAGCCCCATCCGCCCCTGGGAACCCCTGTCCCGCAGGCAGGACTTCGCCCGCCACTGGACCTGGAGGATGAGCTGCCGAGCAGGGCCACTCGACTAAAGGTGGTTAAAGCTCCCAAAGAGAATACCACTCCTTAGCCTCTTCCGAAAGCGAACTCACCCTTAAAATGTATATCTCCAAGTGCTCCCCGTTCGGTATCCACTGACACCAGGATCAACTTCACGTTATAAGATCCGATACTAAACGTGAAATTCTACGTAGGTTTAGGAAAACCTACTTCAAGCTAGCCGAATAGCCCAGTCGGACGTGACGAAGACTTCAGACCTTGTTGCGTCGACCAAAAATGAAGAAAGGCTCTGAGAAGTAGCGTCAATTAAAAATACTAATTAATCCCATTACATAAAAGTTGCCGTAAAATTGTCTACGACAATTACTAAAGCGACAAAATATTCTAGCAGATAGAAGAAGAGTCCATGTACGATATCATCAAAGAGTATTTAGAAGTCCTTTGGTATTGCCCAAAAGAGCCTCAACTTTAGGTCTTCGTAGCAGCAGCAGAAACGTCGAGCGTCCCGTGGGAAGTCGGGAAATTGAGAACCGGTTTGAAACCTGTTTCTTTTACACAAGAGGACTGGGTCTGCCGAAGGATGCAAAGTGAAGTTCGTTAAAATAATTATCAAATTAAAATCCTCGTTCTTCGACGCGACTGACTGTTCGATTCGCAAACTGATATTGACTCACTGAAAGTGAATCGACATCTTAATATCGGTGTCAATTCTCTGGTGCTAAATAAATAGATTAAAACCGGTGCTAAATTTTCGACTCGGTTAACGACACGCCAGTCACACATTGAATTTGCTAATGAATAACGCACAGAGCCACCCGTCGCTACATTAAGCTCCGGAATAAAGCACAGATAACAGCTTCCAGCTCGGAGCCAAACCATCCCCACGCGCGATTACTATTTTAAGGCGCAATTACAATGGAAATAAAGCCGTCGTTAGAACGTGCCCCGCTTACCGCGAGTTCCTCATTAAATCGGAGTTACAATTGACGCCCGGAACCAGTCGCTCTTACAGCAGCCAGCAGTCTATATACGTTTCTCTTCGTTTCTCTCGTTCATCTCGTTCATCGGATACGTTTCTCTTCGTTTCTCTTCGTTTCTCCCGTTCCACGGATACGTTTCTCTCGTACGACCCAGAACCCGCCCTCCCACCCCCCGCGACCCTTCCCACCCATAATTTATCAGCCCTGAGAGCCTCGCGCTTCAACACTCTTATACCGGAAACCTCATACAGCAACAATCTCCCCCTGTAACGTATACACAAATTCATCCCCTAGCCTGTCTTCATATAAAACCAACAAACCCACCCTTAGCTGGCTGCTAGCGCGCATCACGTTTCCCCGTGCAGTAGATACAGAGTGGAATAGTCAGATCACCCTCGAAGAGCCACCTTGGCTGCCGGGAGCTTTTTCAAAGGAGAGAGAAGGAAAGACGCATTCGAGCAAATCCATTCGGAAGCGCTGATATGACGTCACTGTACGTATGCCGGTGACTAATTTTCAACATGGCTGCCCGAGGGATACGTCACATCCGCTCAGCACGGAGAATCTGGCGCGAATTGATCGGACCGCTGATGAAAGACAGGGAGTGATGAGAATGCGCCGGTGACGAATAGGGTGGGTATTTGAAAAAAAAAAATTATTGCGAAAAGTCAATCGGAACAATGGCGTATCCTGGTAATTATGCATATCGGGTATACGAGAGGTAGACTGTAATTTAGATCACGTCTAGAGTGAAATTGATCGTGACTGTACCGCGTACTGCGTATACTTTTTAGGTGTAACAAATTACTTGGAGGTAACAGCCAGTAGGTTAATATCAGCGACTCGGCGTCCCGTTTGAATTGCAACGGCAATTGAATCGGCTTGGTTACGACCCTCGTAAAATAATATTATAAGTCGCATTACGCAGGATTACTCGCCGTACAACGAACCCACCCAGACAGCCATTACTAAAGCGAACTCAACCTTCTAATTGGTATGCGGATACTTTTCCGTGGCCAATAACAATAATATGTGACAGCACGGAGCTTGTAAAGTAATCAGCTGCTATAAAAGTCCGTCGTTACGCGTCCATCTCTCACGTCCCCTCTTGGCCCTTCGACTGGCTATTGCAGTCTGATATTATCACGAAGAACCATAGGAATCGCTTACGCGTCGATGATTCGGGAGAAAATTATTTTATGATATTTTATAGATATATTTTTAAAATATAAGAGTAAAATAACTCTAGCTTCGTCAAAATATTTCAAATAAACAGGAAACGTCGATAATAAGAATCGAACGATAAATTGTCGTTTGGACCCGTTCAGTATCGACGGTATCGACTATCGGGCATTAAATATTTTCGAATGAGTGTAACGTGACGGCTACGGTAGTTTCTCCGAGAGGGTGGCGCCAGAAGGGTAGTTCCGGGTGTAGCGCGACGAAAAGCCAGGGGAGATACGCAACGCGTTAAAAAAAAAGAGGCGAATGTGAAAGTTTCAATCAATCGCGAAGCGGCGGGAATGGCGCAATAGTAACGGGTCGTGTAGGGGCGGACGCGACGCTCCTGGATTTATTTGCTCGGACAGGAAACACCGTGCGAGCTCTGGGTGTTGCACACAGGGATGGATTTCATGGGGACTAGGCTTGGCCGCCGCCACGTTCGTAGGATACTGACTGTGCTAAGGGATGGGGCCCAGGACGAGGACATGCATATTAATAGGGACACAAGTACGCGAATGTCTGACCACTGCACACAGTCGGCTACTGCGTCGAGCGTTTAGTCGTTGAATATTCGAATCCGTTTTGACGTAACGACAAAACTGGCCTCGCGTCAACGTCGACGTTACCGCGTCAACAGTCAACGGGATTCGGCAGTGTAATAAATATATCGGACAGTGGAAAAAGGGAGAATACGGTCAGACAGATACTGACCTAATATATGCATGTATGTATATTAGCATGATGATCATTGGATGCCATAATGGAAGAGCCTGTAGGGGTATAATTTAACGGAACGCTCGTTTCAGCCGGTAGAAAACAGATTACGGGGGCACACGTGCAAGTAGACGCACCCCTGGTATCAACCGATTTCATCCCCCGTACGGACCACCCCTTTTATTAAATCTCTAGAGAAAATACCTTCTTGCCCGTATGGATTTGTCTCCGCGTCCGACTCACGCGGCCGTGAGCGGATCGACGGGACGAATGTATGTACCGGGTGTTATAAAAGTAGTCAGCAGTCCGGCATCCGTTTTGTAGGTAGTGAAGTTGGCGCAGTCTGGAAATTTGTAAAAGCACGGAGGCAGCCACTGCCGCATAAATTAGTGGTGAAAAGTTAATTGGAGCGGACACTGGCTTGCGTTCACAGTGGTACAAGTTACAAGCACTCCCTGCAACAGCGAACCATCCCTCCTCCTGCTCCGCTACTGCTCCCGGGCTACTACCCCTCTATCCTACACCTCTGCCTGCTCATCCCTTTAGCCTGCCGTCCTCGACTAACTCTCTCGCACTTTCTCTCTCTCTCTCTCTCTCTCTCTCTCTCTCTCTCTCTCTCTCTCTCTTTCTCTCTCTCTTTCTCTCTCTCTCTCCCCTACCTCCTGTGCACCGTGCGTCGTTCGTCTCTGTCTCTCCACAGGCGTTCCTACGTCTACCAACCCCCCTGTGGTGTTCGAACTACCCGACGCCGCGACGGACAAGCGTCCTCGCGCACAGCGCCGCATAGCCACCATCCTGAATTGTCGGCCGGCCAACCGACCAAACACACTGATTTGTACGGCAAATTCGTAATTATTGTCAAATCCGTAGCTGTCGGAAAACGAGCCACGAATCAAGCCACGCCGCGAGTCAATTCGCTTCTCGATACAATTCGAATGCATCGACAAGTGTCCAGATTTATGGAAACGAGGCGATTGCGATTCTTCGAAACTGTTTGTATGTACTTATAAGTTTATCCAGGGACGGTTCTCAGGACTTTTTGTCCTGGCATAATTATACGAATCAATCCGACGGCGCAGCTTCCGATCAGGGTTGCCACCCGAAGGGAACCAGAAACCGGAAACGTTATCCTTATCGGTAGCCGGAGTCGCCTTGCGACCACGAATCGAAAAATCCCGTCACAATATATATATGTATATATATACTTGCACTATAAATCTATATAAATTTCAAGAGTCATTCATAATTATTACCACTTTAAGCCCTCTCCACACGAGGCGTAATCCTAACCTGCATTACGAGCGACGCGCACGTAAATTATACTCCATCGAATTATTGCAGTTACACGACGACGGCACAGTAATAACAATTTCATCGAATATAATTCACAAGCGCGCCATTTGTCACTCGCATTACGGTTACCCTCGTTGTGGCACGACCCTTAGGATGCGATGGTAATTCCCCGTCGTTACGAAAGTTTCCTCAATCTATGCCTTGTATCCCCAATAAAAGTACCATTTACGAGGATCGAGGACCCGTCGAGGTCCGAGCTAGTCTTGGGCCCAGGCAGATCCTGAGCTTGCTCGAGATATTTTCTACCAGATACTCCGCTGATTTTTATAAAACTTTGACCAACTTCATTTATAACCAGCCAACAACAATTACCGACGTACACGTCGAGGCACTCGAGCTACAAGTCGGTAATTATAAGTCGCACCACTTTTCACTTGTGAATCGGACCGTATTAGGGCGTCCGGAAGTGGTAAGAGCACTCGTGACTACATTCAGCAACGTTGCCGACTGCACCAGTTGCTTTACTCTCTTTTTTTTTCTCCGACGGACCCCTACTTTAATAAAACCATTGGGTGGAGCGAAGTGGGGGGGGAGGATGGGAGATGGAAGGTAAAAAAAAAAAGAAGGAAAACGAGTAGCCCAGTTGATTCCAAGAGAAATAAAGAGCACGGAAAACCCAAGCAGCAGTGGAGGGGTGCTCAGAGTGGAAATTGTAAGTCAGTTGCATGGCGGTAGGGGAGGGTGGGGGGGGCGAAGAATAGAAAAAAATAAGAAAGAAGCAGACGAGAAAAAAACCCCAGTCGCTTACGTATCTCGGAGGCGTATTCTTGGCTTTTTAATTAATGAATGTTAGTACAGGATGCGCCCACGCGGCGTGCACGTCGGCCCAGTGGATTACAAGGCGCATCCACATATCCGCGATCCGCGCGAAACGGAGCCCGGCGCTGTGTATGATGAATATAATAGCAAAGATAATAATAAGGGAAGCAATATCAGTAAGAAGCATAAGCAATAACGATAACATGCACTCGGCAACGAACGATAACGATAACGAGACGGGATAGTTGCTTCGGCAGCGGTAACGAACCTAAAGAAAACAGGATATACCTTCGTTACGTCATGGCCACCCTCCCGCAGGGGTGGCTACTAAATTCAGCGCAGCCACCTCTTACTTGGCTCCATTTTACCCAGCACGTATATACGAGTAGACACGGTGACTCGCGGCACTCGCCAGCCCTTAGCTGTTTCTCGTAGCCCGGCTAATCTCCACTTCTTTCTCTGGGCCCGATGGTCTGACGCTATTCGCACCTCTGCTACTGCTTGACAAAAAAATATCAAACCTGTGCAATTCAATGGTACACGTAGAAACTAGTCAAATTTGACATAAAATCTGTATACTGGTGGGAGGGGCTTTGGTTGTACTTTTTTGAAAAGAGGTTGCGTGTATTAAGGGTATCGATTAGCCAGAGGTTAATTAGGATAGAAGCTGATTAGCATAGTTTTCGTAAAAATCTCAAGGGAAGTGAGTGGGGGCGGGGGAGGCAAAAAGAGTATCACGACGATAACCGGACGAAGCACAGTCGTGTTTAGGAAGGTGGTTATGGATTAGGGATGCTTTGAACGGGAACATTTTTTAAGGGGGTAATTTCGAAAGGAGCGATGAGCAGTACAATTTTAGGGGTGTGTACTCGACTTTTTGGTTTGCTTTTTTAAAAAAAAAATGTCAAAAAAAATTATTTTCTTACCCCTTCCTACTCAAGGGTTTCTTTTTACCCTTTATTCTCACTTTTCATGGACCCGTCTAGATACCGGAATACGTATCAGATATAAATCGCACCTCGTTACGTCCGCGGTGTAATTAACGATAACCATAATTATAATTGGGCGGCTGAACAATTGCCCGTTTTTGGGAGCGAACAATGTAAACGGCCGAGGGGAGAGGGTAGTCCCACGCGAGATACGCTTTACGACTGAGTACGTGTGATACGCCTATCTCTACGGCTACGAAACTAGCTTCGCTCGCTGGCTGTCCCCTTCTCTCCTGAGCATCCCTTACGAGTCTGCACGTTACTGACTGCTACCACTAGTAGCGAATCCCCACAGGTATATATATATATATACTAACCACCACAATTTGACACCCTTAACAGCGTGGCTGGTAGCGCCATGAAAATAGTAAAGATAACTAGCGAGGGGTTGGAGTCACTTCGGGGTAGTGTGCAGAAAATTTTCAAAATGGCTACGAACACTTTCCGCAGGCTCGGCGCCGAATCTTACGTCTGAGGAGATTCAATGAATACTGCAAGGCCATTAATTCAAACACAGACACCCTGTATGCAGCTGTTCCTGGAATACAGATAATAACGATTTCAAACCGTAAACGTGAAACGTGTGGTTAACGAGCGCCGTATGCAAGTAGATTCTCAGCTTCTCCCTTGTCTGACCATAAACGGTTATCTCGACGGTGACTACTTCCATTTCGTTGCCCTTTGTGATTCTGCCGTTTTATCCTTCTGGGGCAATCAGCCCCTAATCGTAGAATTTGTGCCACTTTAAGCACGACACAGATACATATGGAAAGCTCGCACCTCGTTTATTCTACAAGTACTATATAACGTGTATTAATATTTGTAACTAGAAATTTTTTATTTTCAACCCTTGTACCCGATAAATTAAAAATAGGAAATGGAACTTTCAATTTTTCGGAACGTGTGGATTTCATTTCTCATCCCCCCACATCCAAATTATACTGAGGAACCTGCCAATTTTATGAGCATATTATGGACTTCCCTTAACGTGACCATTATAGTGTAATATATATATGTCACCAAGTGATTTATTCCACAGTTACGTTTGGTCAACCCTTGAATATTAGTGAAAATTGCCACTAGTGAAACACAGTTATCATCCCCCAGTTACAACCCTTTGCTTTTGAGGGTCTGGTAATACCTGTCACTTGCGCGTGACTCCGGTGAATTTGTCGAAAAAATTAATTTCTAGCCCGATTCCTTATCTCAAGGGAAGTCCACTACGCGCTGCGTGATATTTTTTTTTTGTTAACGTATGAGTTTACCTGAATTCATGAAAGTTTGCTACGCGTTGGAAAAAAAAAGCCTGATTCGAGCTACCCTACAGCGAAGCCCCTGGAGTTGTATAATATTCTGCTGCAACAGATAAAGGGGTCTTTTGTTTTAAATTGGGTTAGAAATTTGTTACCAACCTTGAGGGGAAATACAGTTGCGAGAGCTTCGAAATATACGTAACTAAATATATATACACAGTGGACGCTTTCAAATGCAGTTTTATCTCTTTTGATTCCATTGTTTATTATATTTCTGTTACAGGACGCGCGAGCATCACTGGAAAGTTGCTCAAGGCGTAAAAAGGGAATTATCCAAACTCGCGTTCAAGAGGTTATAAAAGTCAAAGCGCAAAAAGTGGATTAACGGTTCAAAAGGTGTTCTCGGGTAGAACTTTCAGATGTTCCGTTGAAGCGTTCGCCAAGGCGATGAAAATGGACAGACACGTCTGTGAGCTAAGGCGAAGAGGAAAAAAAAAAGAGAAAAGGGCTGAAATAAAATTCTTAATGGCACTACACTTAAGGGAGCAACATACCCCAAAAGCCTCCAGGTATACCAATCCACCCTCCTCCTGCACACCGAAACTACCACCTTTACCGCCAGGTACAACCCGTAAGAAAACCTCAGCAAAATCTCAATAGGAACAGTCAGCAAGCTCAGTGGGTTACCCTGGAAGCTGCTCAGGGTAGGTCGGTAGCGACTTACGGACCACTGTAAAGTCATGTACATATATATACGACTGTACAGTGTAACTTGAGTTAAAAATATACAAAGAACATTCTATTCTCCATAAGAACGTAAAGGGGGATCCCGTGCGAGCCATAAACTTTAATTCAAAGAAGCAAGGGATGAACGAAGAGATTTACCTCGGAAGGGTAGAACTATCTCTCAGGGTCATACAGTTTAAAAAAGAATCTTTAAGGGTGGATACCAGTAGGTCTGAGGGTACCCGATGAAAAATTAATACCCTCTCGGAAAGCAACGACCCTCAACCACCCCTACTTTCTAGGAACTTTATTTAGAACGATAAACGCAAAAAAAGGTATAGCAACCTTGGGGTAAAACCGGAAGTAGTGACGAGAGGACGAGGAAGAGGGGAGAGGGGGAGGGGGGTCGCAGGAAAACAACGTAAGAGAACGAATTGATCGCAGGAAAATAAACCCAGCCAAGGGACGTAAGGTCGAACCATGAGGGATTTCAGGTGTAGGTCCCTTCTGAATACCAGACGCGCCTCCTGAAATCCGAGGCTTCGAGAAATCTAAGCATTAACGGATAAACAAATAAGGAGCAAGAAAACAGGAAGGAACGAAATATATAGGGTGATGAAATTTAACGTTCCAAGAGACATGAGCTTTAACTAAAAAAATATTTGGATCACACGCGTATTTACACCCTGTTGTACGCACGCGCACACATGGGCGCTCTATTACACATGGAGACGCCAGAAGCACGCAAGATTCGTAACACCCCCCCCCCGCCCCCCGCCCCTCCGGTCATATGCGTATTTAGTACCCCCCCCCCCCTCTCCCGGTAGTCGGAACACGCACGGAACCAGGAACACACCCGATATGTCTATTTGTCTTAGCTGGGACGGTCCCACGTGCGTGCCAACTACCCTAAGAGCAAGACTATGTTTACAAAAACCTCCCCAAGGGTTTAGGGGATGCGCTCACGAGCAATTTGAACCGCAGGATTTTATTTACAGCCAGCTAACCCTTGGCTGTGACTTTGACAATCACTGTTGTCAGTTCCAAAAGCTTCTTACACGGTGAACTTAACTTCATCCCTTAACGCCGCATAAAATAGTTTCTTTTTATCTTCGCAGCTGGAGCTGCTACGTAACTTGGGTAGCCAAGTGTAACCCCTTTTCTCTTTGGTCATCTTAGGCCTGTGCATCAGCCGCAATTCTATCCCCTACGGCTCATCGAGTTTGACGAAGCCTAAGGGGTGGAAGCCTGAAAGCTTCTCGAAGCCTGGAAAAAAATTTCGAGAGCCTGAACTCGATATTTCAAACTTGATCATCGTTCAACCCCTATTTGGGCTCTCGATCGAGTTCCACCCTCTCACGGAATGTATAATAGTATATAATGCTTCCTTAAATCAACCCTTCTATTAGATCGGAGACACGTAATGCCGTCCCGTCCGGGTCCGCCCTTATAATGACGTGGACAGTTATATCGGGGGACTCGTTTGTTTTACAATTTTCCGTAATAATAATTACAAATAAAGAGAAGGATAATAACCCATAACACACCCCTGACTCTTTACCAAGGTCCAATCAACTCTGCAGGAGATACGTACCGGTGTGAATCAGACAAGACGAGACCGAGACAAACGGATATCGTGTCCCGTGGAAACCGTGATTGAAAACACGACCAAGGGTGAAAAGGTATACAATTGGAATCCGATCGATAATCAGTAGCGACCATAGAAACTAAACTATAACCCAGAGAACACAGCGTTCTCAATGATCCAAGTATTCATACCTGATGAACATGAGATTCAAGAGCAGAAGCAGCTACACGTAACGGTACCATATACGTATGCAGAGTTCAAAGTTCAAAACCGAGATTTGTTATCGATAGAATTTCGCGCGCACGCAACGTACGCCGACTCGGAAGTTAATTAAACTTTATTTCAAGTAAGAATAGTGACCCTGTAAATGCAACGTGTACATCCGGTCAGAGCCGGAAGTCAGGTGCAGCTCGGCTATCGAGACGCCACGAGGCAGAAGAAAACTGGGCTAAACGAGGCCCGTAGAAAATCCAGCCTACTTCGGGTCATACCGGGTGTCCCGTTAAATATTAATTGGAATTGAAACGGAGGAGGGTGGACGAATCCAAGGGAGGAATCGCGTAGGAGAATGCGAATAGGAAGAACGAAGAAATAGAGGGTCTAGGTCGAAAGGCAGTAAGGGAGGAAGTAGGAAGGAAGGAAGGAAGCTTCCGAGGATAAAAAATGGAAACGGAATTCGAAGCGAACAAACAAAAGTTTATCGTCGGTTAAGAAAAACTACCCTACGATGCTACCACCCCTGTTTTCCTAATGTTCTCACCCCCATATGCCGCCTACGTTTTCCTTCTTTTCCGAATAAATCCTGAGAGACCTCTTCACCCCTAAATTCGTAGGTGGAAGCAGAGCAGAGGATGAAAGGAGGCGAGAGGAGGGAGACAAACAGAAGAAATTTCATTGGATATCGATACACTTTCCGGTTCAGTCAAGGAGTCTAAAGAAAAACCCGGAGCTTCCGGTTAGACACACAATTCGAAATACATAACATTAGAGGTACCAGTTTCCTCTTTGGAAAATCCTTCAATCTTATGGATTTTACGTGACGAAATTGAAATAGGGCGAGTTTACGGCCAATTTTCCTCCCAATACCTTCTTCCTTCTATGCTCCATATCTTCGAGCTTTTACCGTCAACCCTAAACATCCTTTTGGGTTTCACGTATGCTCGTATTTTTTTTTTCTCAAACATTACCGACCAATCGGAATGACGCTGTGTGCCTCGAAGCTCAATATATCCTTGGTATACGTTACTTTTCCGTGTCTTACGTAAATTTGCGACTCTGCCTTCCGGTATTCTTTTTGTCGTCTTCCATACCCCGGACAGGTGTTAAATTTTCGAGAGGCGCACGATTGGGAATTGCCAGGTCGACGACAGGGAAGGGATGCAACACGCAGTACTAATTTCTCCCCAGGGCAAGTCACGGTTACGCGAACGGCAGGAGCCCCCGGAGGAGAGGACTGATAGAGATGATTGAATATCGCGGGGAGAGTTCAGCGCGAAGGGTACAGACTAAAGGAGGAGGAGGAGGTGGAGTCGAGGCAGAAGGGCTGGAAATCGGCATGAGACCGGAGCTTATCGGAATGACGTATAGACGCCATAAATAAACTGACTAATTACGCGATCTCCATCAGGATCCTGGGATTTATCGAGCTGGCATTCGTCAAGCCGTAAAATTTCAACTGGGCCTCTCGTCGACTAATTCGACGAGAGGATACCTACAGCTACCCTGAACGTCCGCCAGGCGCCGCCACAAGCCAACCGGGAAATCTGTATTAGCTGAAGCCAGCAATCTGTCCTCGAGGGATACCCCATTCAAATGACTCACCACAGACATTCCAAAGATCCACGGGAACACCGAGTCTTCCCGGTCCATCCCCAAGAGTCCTGGCGATGCTGCAGCTATAAGTGCCTCAAGGAACGATCGGTCTAACGCAAACAAATTCCCCAGCCTCCCAAGCTTCGAACTCCAGCTCTCGTGTCCACGTTATAGACAGATTTAAAAAAAAGCGGTAAAAAAATAAACACCTCCTGGGAATCGATGGCAAAATAAAAGAGGGGACTTGGGTTAAGGAAGACTGGGTAACCATGAGTTACCGATTTGTCGAGTTACTTGAAGACGTCACTGAACAGATCCAGGATTTTCGATTAAATTCTCGGCCGTATCCCGAAGGATAAGCATTCGAGAGTGATGGGAGTGATGGGGGTGGTGGGGGGTCGTGGCAGTAGCGTAAGAAATCCGTATTAATTGGCCTCATTAATTCACAGGGCTGAGAGGCCACGTCCGAACTGCAAATCCTAGATTTGCTATTGGTACAAAATGTTGACAGATGTTAAGGGGGGGTAGCAGGTGTCCGGACAAAACAGGCCAGGCGTCGCTTCATCCCCAGGAACCTCGGGATGGGATAATTGTGTATATACACTTGTATACTCTATATACATAGTATACATGTAAACACGCAACTAGATGAGCATAGTTATGAGCATAATAGTCTTCCCATGCCCTATCTACCCCTTTCCTACTCCTTGCTACGTGTGTGTGTGTGTGTGTGTGTGTGTGTATATATATATATATATATATATATATGTATCTTACATAACCGAATGGCTTTGGCCAAGAGCCCCTAAATAATTGTCTAGCAATAGCAAAGTATAAACCTAAAGAGGCCAGACGTCTTGAACGTTCCAGACACATCGAACCTCGCAGTCGGTCTAATTTAATATCAACTAAGGTTTTTCCTTTTCGCCACCCTATGGTTAGCCCCGTGCATCCGTATACCCAAATATACATGAACCAGCCTATATGCACTAGTGGAACAGCAATGAACAATGCAACAGCCTTAATTTCCCATTTTACTTCGAAGGCCCATTTTTGCTACCCTCTGTACCAAGGATGCTGACACGTAGACCGGAACACCAGACCAAGTTACCCTAAAGGGTCTATTCTTTGGTATCGACGTTTAGTTTCCTCCACTGTTCTTTTTCATCCCCCCGTCTTCCGTCGCCTGCTCGATCCCCCCCTACTTCCGTTCCACCCTTTATACTCTAGCTTCCATCTACGAAGAACGCGGAGCGATTTCCTTTCCGCACCACTGTGCTTAATCGACGATCGTTTTTCATAAATTTCAACCCCACCCGGCACCCACCTCTCCCTCCTCCTCCTCCTCCTCCTCCTCCCCCAACCGGCCAGCGGACTAGCTACAATCCAACCTCCGACCTTCAAGTTTTCTACGGACACGCACCCTTCCCACCCCCTCGCACACACAGACACACGTGCCACTGACAACCACCTTTTCATCACGCCAGTCAATACGACGTGTCCCACCTTTTGATGCCTAACGGGGGGTTGCGTTTTTCACAACTTCTCAATAGTCCCAAGACGTTCCCCGAGCCTCTGAAGGGGGTAAGTACGGCTCTCAAGGGATCCACGCCAAGTATATTCTTTCCTGAGACATATATGTATATATATCTGAAGCGCCTAGCCCGACACTTACGTTGATCTTATGCTCCCTCAAGGGAGAAATTCTCACGTTTAAGGGTTAAGGGATCGCACACGATGTAAACGGCAGACGCGTAACTCGATAAATGGTTTGATGCAGCTCGCAGCGTGTTGCGCGGTGTGAAGCAGTTGAGAACCTCGAGGTGGAAAATCGCGGACAAACATTAGATGCCCGAGAAGAGTACACATGTAGGTACAAGGCGGTATATATATAGGTATACCTATATATATGTATATATATATATATAAATAAGCTGAACACCCTGAACACTCATGGGATCCGAGTCTCTTCGTGAGATTCCAGGATTGGGACGGTCCTCTGGGCCACCATTGGACAATGGAGCTACTCCTCTATCCAGCGCCATTATCCGCCTCACGCGTGTATGACAAGACCATGAATTATGCAGCGCAATGTAGACGGATATACGGCAGAAGGATCAAGAGATGGTGGGAGAAGGTGGAAGAAGGGTAGAACGTGCCGAATCCGATGCAGCCGGGCGAACGGGCTGAAAGAGATATCCAGAAACGGGGACCGAGGTCAAAGGTCAAAGGGCGTATAACGGGAAGGTATCCAGGATTCAAAGGGCTGCTGCCAAAGTGGTAACCCCTATATATATATGTGTATAGGCGGACGAGTTGGAAGTCAGCTGTTTCGATTGGTAAGCGTCCAGTGTGCTCACGTTGTCCCATTACCGATAATAGCACTTGAAGACACATTGTTTACGTTTCCGGGATTCACGAGCGGCGTATTTCCGCTTTCGCCGATACACACGTCACATCCGCACCCACTCCGATACCTCTATTGCTCTATCAATTGCCCGCCATGTATGTGTGCTTCGCGTCTCTCTATCTCCCTCTCTGGTCCACGTGGTCACAGGACATATTATCGGTACGTCGACTCCACATTAGGATTCCCCCTGGCGCTTCCTATCTATCCGTTCGACCATAGTTCGTGGTCAACTGAGCAGCAAGTCGAGGCGTCACTCCCCCCTGCCAAAGAATTCCGCTCATCACGGAACCCTGGGTGAAAGTCATAGTCAAGAAGTGCGAGGTCGCGACGATTTGCCTTTGAGGACGGGACCGAATTGAAATACGAGTGTTTCCGTGACGATAAGGCGTTTCAGGAAGAGCGGAAGTGGCCGCGCAAGGGCTGCATACTTATGGCCAACTTAGGAATAAGGAATATGAAAGTTGCGTGAAGGAACTGGGTTGGGTGAACCGTGCTTTTAGGGGACGTGAAGAGGGGGGAGAGAGAGAGAGAGAGAGAGAGAGAGAGAGAGAGAGAGAGAGAATTGGACTAGCTACTGTATGGAGGAAGTAAGAGTGAGATATACACATATATATAGAAGAGCTAAAGCGTACGAGAGAGGGTAGGAATGAAAGAGAGAAAAAAAGAAAATGAGAGAGAAGAGGAGAAAGCGTCCTCTGGAAAAGTAATATAAGTTCTCGCTTGCTCGTCCGCGTTTTCTCTCCTTCGACTTGCGTGTTTGCGCTCTCCTCTTCACCGCTTGCTTTATTCCCCTCTCTCTCTTACTCCCGTACTCCTCATGTCTATCTGGACGCAGATATAGGTAGCGTATCTCGTCTTACGCTACCTTCTGCCTACACACAGACTTCCTATCTACTTTCACCACGGAAAACCGTACGAATTGTGTGCTTCTGAAAAGATTATGCAGACCGCCGCGAAATGGAATTGGAACGAATATGTCTTTGTTGACTGTTTAAAGAACGTGCCGCCGCGAGCGCCTCTCACGGACAACAGAGGAAACTAAGCCAAGTATTCCGGGCCCGCTTTCCACTCTGTATTCCTTCTGCGAAATCCAATGGCACTTTGGGTATTGCATCCGTGCTTTTCAAATTAATATACTGTACCCGTCCGATGCTTTATGAAAACTTTGTTTGATATAGGTATAATCAATAGTGAGTACAGGCAGAGCCGCTTAGGTTCCACAAGAGGAGATTTCGGGCACGATAGTGTTAAACCGACGTAAGGGCTTTGCATTCATGTAGAAATGTAAATGGACGAAAACCCAGCGGTATTCCATAAGCATGGAAAATCGATCGGAAGCGTATATTTTGACAAAGTTCATAAAAGCCAATCGAACTCTACAAAGCCAATTCGAAAATCGGTATGTACACGTGCCTCACGTGTTTGCAGTTATTTGAACAGAGATTACAGTTACAGCACGAACCATCAAAAGTGCAACGATAGACAACCATAAAATGAAATTACATATATAGAAAGAGAGAGAGAGAGAGGGGGGGGGGAGAGAAACAGAGAGAGAGAGAGAGAGAGAGAGAGAGAGAGAGAGAGAGAGAGAAATAGAGAGCCAGCAGCCAGAATGTTTACGACTGTTAATAGAACAGAACACGATTAATTACGATTCGTTTGAAGGAAAAAAAAAGTTCTAAAATACAGTGATAATTCACAACGGCAACGTTGCTACAAAAAACTGACCAATGCAAGTGGTGCGGCTGTATTTTAACGTCGGGACGATTAACAGCGTACGTGGATTCGCCAAAAAAAAAAGTGCACATCTCTGTTTCTCCCGGTTATATCGCGAAATATTTGACTGTCTAGCCAAATACAAAATGGACGCTCTGCCACTCCAGCGCTCCGGCGCGTTCACGCACACGGCCTGTTTTTCAAAAGTTTCGACCGTTGGGCTCCAGCGACTTCCGGGCCGAATGGCAGCGTCGGCGCTTCGTACGAAGCCGCCGACGCCGACGCCACTCGCTACTTCGGGCCTCGAGCACTCGAAGGTTAACGAGCTATGAAGCGCGATGAAAACTTTAAAGTGGCCACACCGAATGACTGCTTCGACGCTTCAAGTTTTAACGTCGATTTGCGAGAATAACTGTCACCGTCAACTCCCCCCCCCCCCAGCCACCACCCCCTCCATCACCAGCGTCATCATCGACGCCACGATGCGTTTTATTTCGACCCGCTGAATCGTCACAAGAGTCGAACCAAAAAATTGCTCAACTATATCGGGTACATACAATAAATATCTGCGTGTCTCTGATCAACGATATTTGCACGAAATTGCACATTTCAACGGAATCTGTCGCAAGCGTCTATTTACATAAATCCCTACAAAAAACTAGGATGATCGGTAGGTATACATAGCCCCCCGCCCCCCCCCCCACCCCCATCCGCTCCCAATCCAATTCAGAGCATTCAGCTCAGAAAAATAACTCGACGTCATCAAACGAGAACGAATGACTGAAAGTTTGCATCAATCTCACTTTTCTCGACAGAATCGATAACCTACAAATCCACATACAGCCTAGCCTGACCTAAACGTCAATCGAGCGAGTCCAAGCATAACTGCAGGTCATTGTGAAAAAATCATACATACGTCAGATAAAAACAAAAGTGTATAAACATTAATTCGAATATCAACTGCTGTCACCCTATATACGTTGCATCGTACATATTCCGATAGTATTCGGAGCATAGGCGACGTTAGTCGGTACACGTATATTCAGTATAATCATATATATATATACATATATATTCAGTGTAACACGAAGATAGGCGCAGTAGTCACAGCCGTTACGAGCCAGCCAATCGGCATCCCGTTAAACCAGATTCAACGGTAAAATCAGAAGGCACGGGTTTTACCTTTGGCACTACGCCAGCTAAATATAAGTGATAAGGTTGGATACGGGGGAAAAAATGGAACGTTGCACTACGCGAGAGACACGCGACAAGCCGACGATAAGGTAGCGCAACTATTCGTACTGGTAATATGAGAATGGCATGGTAAAAAAAGAAAGTATCGTGAAATCGGCAAACGCCATTATCACATGACCGACGAACGTAACTCAAAAAATTAGTGTAACATTACTTTGCTGATGGAAAATCCAGGGGTGTAGGAGACAGCAGAACTGGGGGGGGGGGTGCAGGAGTGGTTCGGTGACAATAACGTTTATCGTCGCTCAACACGCTCCGCGGCCATAACGTGAATCCTGGTGTAGCTGCTTGATCGCTGGACTGCGATCCTGATTTACATCTACATGGCTATTCTGGGAAGGGGTTATGGGAAAAATAAAAAAAAGATCTATTAAGGAATTACGTCAGTAGGTACGTACCTGAGCTGCCACTTATAGCAGGGCAAGTGGAGATCGTATAGCGGGATTATTAGGAAAACTCGGAAGAAACGCTCATTCGTGTCGACGATAAATCAAACCTTATCGATCTCGCTCGAATACTCACGAAATATATGAGTATCGCACCGTTGCCGCCATAGCGCTGATAATCGTGCCCGATCGATTGACTGATGGGCCACTCTTGAGGCTTTAATTATCCGATTGCAATTTGTCGAAAGAAACGCGTGACGTGGATGGAAGAAAATTTTTGAATGGACCTCTCACAGCGAAGTAGTCAAATACTCGAAATGAGTTTAATCAGATTGAGACGCCAGAGAGCAGACACGGGTTGAAAGATTGAAAGGGAGGGAATTTAAAATTGTCAAAGAGGCCTGAGAGTTCAAGCGAGTGTAATTTGAAAGTACATTCACAAGAATATACTTGTGATAGTATGTTGTATACTTTTAATTTGGTGGGAGTGAAAAAAAAATTAAATTTTGAAAAAAAAACATTAAATAAATTCGACCCCCAGACAATTCTCTCGGCGCTCCTGGCGAGATTCATCTATTTTCCGTAAGCGTCTAAGGGAAGACGTGATAGCCCGTAAAAACTGAGGTCCAGTGTATTTTACGCTTCCCAATTCGTAGAGGATTACATGGGGAGATTCTGAAGAAACTTCGTGAAAATATACCACGGCCATTGTTGTTATTGGCCAGAACGGAATGTTTGCCTCCGCAGGACGCTTCGACGGCTTTAATTTGCTTCGTGCTTTTTTAGGTTCTCTGGCAGAATTCCAGAAGGTCCCTTTCGTCCCTTCGCCGTGACCTCTGCACACTCTTGGAGGACCCTTCCACGTACACGCCATGTCACCTCCCGAAGGTACGGGGCCCTGCCAGCCCGTAGGGATCTTTATATTAAATACGTTTCTCCATCTGGCGACGAGGCCTCGCACTGTCCTTTGGTAAGAAAGAAGCTCCACGACGACAACGTGAAAACGGCAGAGCGATATGACGGGTAGGTGAAAAATGTAAGAAAAAAATAAAGAGCGAAAACAAGGTATACCAACTCAAATCAAATCTACCTTCTTGCATCGTCACGTACGTCGCTACTGTACTATTGACAATCTTCAACCTCGAAACACGATATAACGTAATGACGTGTATCGCCAGGCGATATACCTTTAACCAAAAAGTTTCTTATACAGGTTGTCCCGTGAAACGTAATTTTTCTTAAATCCATATAACAATGGTACTCGGGGTCCGTCGTAAGGGAACAATGAGAAATCAACTTCTACAATGTGCGGAAATGCCTCGGCATTTTTCCGTCGGGTAACAAAGGAAAAAACAAAAGGATTTACGAGATTAATAAACCGTGTTGCTGCTTCGACCTCAAATGAAGACAACAATACAAGGATATCTCCTTTGTACGAACAGTAACGTGACGTGAATCTTAAAAGAAATATACGAGATAAATTTCTCATCTAAATTCAAATACAATAGTAAAAAATGCTAGTATTAGTAACAATAATAATAACAACAACAGCAACAGTGTAAAAGTCCATTGTTGCAAGTGCATTACTTCTACAGAGGACATCGTATATCCAGGACCAAGACTAGAAGTACCTTTCCTCCGAGAGATCTCGAAGACCTAAGCAAATTACTACAAGAGGAAATCCTAGAGCGACGCCTGGCGTCACGACGTCTGTCCTACCGAACTGAAATTACTGTCCTCTCATAGAGCTCACGTACAAACACCCATACACCTATACCTAGGCAATCTATATTTCCATATGTCCTTGATGCATTTAAGATCCCATCCCCTGCTTCGACGTCTCTTTCTAGTCTCCATCAGGCTATACAGCTGCAGCCAGGTAAATAACCAGGTACACCTGAGGTCATGAGAGCATCCTGTATGTACACAGAATATATGTATACATAGGCTCCTCTCTCTAGAGTAAAGCAAGTTGCTCCAGTAGCATAGAAAGCGCAAAGCTAGCAAGGTTAGTACACATGATCCCAAGTCGAGCTTCGATCTCGTGTTACTCCTCTTCGTTCGGCGAGCCGAATCACTGATGGGAAATAAGCTGAGATCGTTTCTCAGTACGATACCGGAAGTGGAATGGTCGCTAGAGGAAGATTCAATCCGGTCCGCGTCAGCTCCCACTGCGAGAATCGTGAGGACTTTCCGAGTCCTCGCACCGCTCTACATTATATACGTACAATTCTGCAGATATATATCTGAGATATATATATATGTATATACCATATAATATATATGGACCACTTCCGATACCCAAAGGATCTTCTCGAGTTTCACGATATCCTTTAAAAATGGTGTCAACAGTAGAAACATTTATAACCGAAAGATTTATCTCGTTGCTTATCAAAATTTCTCTATCGTCCCTGATAGTACCGATGTCTATATAGATTTTATGAGTAAATGGATTCAGCCAGTCGACCAGCCAGTAGGCGCATCCCCCAGGTGGATCCTGATATACGTTGGTAGCCTCTGGCACCACCTGGATTTAGCAGGTGGAATGAAGCACGACGTCGACGCTCTACCCATACCGAAATTCAATTTAACGAACGTCACTTCGCCTTCTACGAGATATGGCAGGATTTTCAAGAAGCCGAGACGACGTCCTGACACACGAAGGACGGAGACGCCTCTACCTCCTCGTAGCCTGTGTATACGCAATACTCTGTATGCATCCTCTGATGCATTGTCGATATCCTAGATAAGAGATATATCGTTATAGAGGTCGTCCTGACTGGAACCACTCCCGTACCGAAGTCTCCTTGACAGTTATAAGATGCCTCGTTTGTACTTGTCGTCACGACAGGATTGGGCCTAAGCCATGGATGCATCGAGCGATTTCCGCCATGAGAAAAGTCGCATAACGGGTGTGCAAGATGTTGCCGACGTGTAGGATGGCCGAGCATAAGACCTCAATTGATTTATGAGAATATCGAATGTGTCCTGGTTAAGAAGGATAGGTCCTTAAGATGCTTTATTGGTAACGTTGAGAACACCAGTTCCTTGAGGTTCCTGCGAGCACCCTGGATACTTGGAATAAGTAAATGTGCAAGGACAGTATAAGATAAAAACGTAAAGTTCTATCGATCCTTGGGAAAAAAAAAAGAATAAGAAAAATGCATACCTCGGACAGATATCAAGAAAATGCAGTGAATTTCAATATTCTTGGGAAATTGGTCCTTACACGGACTCTCTTTATATACCACAATTTTCTCAAAGCCAAGTGGGTTGGGGTGCTTGAGAGCATCTTCCAGTAGAACGTACCGACTGTTCTTTCTTAGCCATTGTCAATGAGTCCACAGGGTGGGTTGCAGTGCACTTGACTAGCTGGTATCAGGTTCTCGAAGAAGAAACAGAGAATGAAGGTGAGAGGGCTCGTGTGCCCTGAAAGTCAATGGAAAGTCTTAGGAAGATAAGATATAGGCAGAGGGTAGGTATATCTACCTGTATTAGTGGATCAATCGAATTCCTGAGGTCATCCAGGAGGACCCGCAACTTTTGAAGACCCTAAAAAATCTGCAGGACGCCATGGCCGTACCCTGGTGTGAAACTGGATGGAGGAGACAAGGGTTCGCAAGAAACGTCAGGGGGCGATAAGAAAAACCACGAAAGGACTAGGGTGACAGCAGTGGCTTCCTTCTTCCTGGTCCCGTAGGAAAATTCGCTTCCAAGGGGTCGAAGTCTTCACGTTTGCGAGACGCGTCCCAACTTCGTTCCTCTTAGAGTTTCCGAGCTGCTCCGGAAGTGGGCTTCGCCCATTACAACGGGGTTAGGGTAAGAGGCTGAAGGTGAAGCTACGGCTAAGGGTGAGTACGAGGTACGAGGGTGAGACCGAAGGCTGAGGGCGTTGAGAAGGTTGAGGACTAGACCCTCTTAACCCACCCCTTTAATGCCTCCTGATAGATATATCTATTACTAACTACATATATCCATGGTGCACCCTTAGATACAGATCCTCAGGTCCTCCCCTCCTCCAAATCATAAGTCCAGGCAATATGGCGTCCTAATGGCATGAAGGCCAAGTGCCACGAAAGTTTTTAAGCTCCCTGGAAAACTGCAATTGCCGTCGGATTCTTTTACGAGTCTAAAGAAAGAAATGGCTGTAACGCGTAGGGGTTATGTCGCGGGAGGGGGCCTTTGGTAATGCTGGAAGGGTGGAGTGTTGGGTCGTCGAAACGGCCAGATTTACTTGATTCGAGTTTCGGGATCACGTTCGATACGTCAGACGGGGGTCTGTGACTTCCCCTCGTGCGAGACCAACACGTGCCCGACAGTCGGTCAGGAGAGTGGCTTGAGTTATTCGAAGTCTACGGAACAAGAGGTTCAGGAACGGAGACCGATGCGAGCTTTCGAGGTCGACCTGAAAATTTCAAGAGAGAAAATCCAAGAAAATCAAAGGATACAGGAATTCGGAAACCCATAGCCACTGTACCTCGAGGAAGACATTCTGGACTCCTAAAGCAGCCGGTATCCTCTCTCCGTTATTTATCGCCGGAGCGCCGCAATACGGCGAGCAGCCATAGTGCGAACGAAAAGTTTCATAAAAAATTAAACGATCCGCAAGGAAAGATTTACGGAACGAACGCCTGTGTCACAGGGTGGTCCACGTAATAACAGTGTCGCCTTCGACAGGCTGGGCGTCGAGCTCAAAAATTTCTAACCTCTAAACTCGTATCCTGTAAGAGCGTTGTTCCTCCTGGTATCTATCGAGGTAATGCCACTGCCAGCGGCAACGACGCTGCGGCCGAGTCATGAAATTTTATAGAATCACCGCAGGGAGCTCGCACACCGTAAACGTAACGCATTCGCACGTTTTCAAAACTCATATCCAGCCGCCCCACCAGACACGTACAACAGTGTCAATGACGTCACGCTATAGTTATACCTACAGCCCTTGTTTCCGCTTCGCGAATATCAACGCGCACACCCTTTTATACTATCAACCTGGTTTCCTGCCATTTGAACGTTCACGGAATTCGCCAACCATGGGGTTATATAATATGTATAGGATACACCTAGAAAGGCTCCACGAGAGTCGCCGCTACGAATGACGAATAGCGAAATGAAATTTTGCAATTTCCCACCTAACCTACGAAAACAGGCATTGCTTAAAGCAAAAGAAAGATTGTCATAAAAGAATATACAGTACACGTGACTTTAATTTATCTTCAATTAATAGATCGTCCAGTAATTTCCAAGATTTGGATGAAACGGACGAAGCTCGCTTAATCGAGAGGTCCGCAAATGAGACGTGACTAATTAAAAGTAATCTTACCTAATTTCACGGTGGGCACTGGAGTGGTACTGGCAGCGTACGCGACCTCGGTACTTAGTCCCAGAAGGAGCAGGACACTCCACATGTTTCTTGGCTCTATATTAGTTTCACCAATGTGTCCTTTTTCTCGTCCCTCGGCGTTTTTTTTTTCTTTATTCCTAATAAAAATTCACCAAATGTAAATGAGTCATCCAGAGGAATTTATATCCTTTGAATAACGTACGGGCAGTCTCCGCGTTACCTCCTGCACTACTGCAAACTCTGTCATATCTTTCCTGGAGGTCTTCCGAGCACTGAAACTCTCGTGCCCTTCCTGTCGAGGTCGACAGGAAAAGAGGCCTTATCTATTTATGAGGATTCAACGAGTGATTTATCGTTGCGTCAACAAACTCAATTTAGTTGCACGCGTCTCGAACCTTCTGGAAGCACAGCACAACATCGCACCAGATGCACTTAAACTCACTTTGCTCAGTAACGTTTTATCCGTGTCGATCTGACCAAATCGTTAATCGATCGACGTGTTGTGTGTATTGCGTATACCGATCATATCCAGAGAGCAAAAATCACTCTATTCACTGTATACACATTCGTCCGTATCTTCTTCTACCGATCGTTTCACTTTTTCTCAGTCTTCCAGACGCGCACTGTCCTCGCCTAAGTTTTGCCGGCCGCTAGTTAATTCCGTAGGATGAAGATGGCGGCGAATTACTGCGACTCGAGCGAGGAGGCAAGATATGCATTAGCGATAGAGGATCTTACTGACCCTGACCTCACGATATTCTATGATTTGACGTCCTGATGAATCGAATAACTCCTTTGGCAGCCACTGCAATATCATAATGCAGGCTTTTCGTTCTATTTCCCTTTCTAATTTTTCGGGGCGTATTAACGGCTCGCCACGTCCACACGGTGACGGTACGATGTGTTTTGCCTTTAATTAAACTTTAATTAAACCTTCTCCTCCCAGTCTCTCAAATTCATTTTCCTCCCTTTTTTCTCTGATCTTTTTTCACCGTTTCCTTGTTTTCGTTTGTTTGTTTACCCTACGTTTATTAAAGTTCAAAATCGGAAGCTGAGATGGAAAATTTGCTTTTTTCCTTTTCTTCCTTTACTCTCTTCTCTCTCAAGTCCTTTATCACCCTTTTTCTTGATTTTTATTTATCTCCTTCGCGACCTGCAAACTGTTGTAACTTCTTTCTCTTACGGAACCATAAAACACACTCTGTCACTTATCATCACACCGACACTGCGTTTTTTTAACACAACGTTGTACTAGACACGGTCACTAATAATTCACAAGATCTTTGATCCATTACGAATCCTGATCAGCTGGTACCTTAGGATTTTACACCGTGGATCCTTTCGAGTTACTACACTGTTATCAGCCACCTCGGGATCTATTTATTTTTCATCTGTTATTCATTCATTATTCCTATAGGATTCTCTGTTTGCGTTTCCCTGCTTTCGTCTCATTCGTATTCATTCCCCTTTAACCACCACCACCTAGGAGCAACCAGTACCTAGAGACACCCATTATAGTTTTCAGTGAACTTGTCCGATGTCCCACGGGTTAGTGAAAATACCATGTGAACCTTTCAGTGCACTTGGGACCCTGACAATTGTCCCATGCCAAGTTGAGAAGGTCAACTCCTGCAAAACTTTCCTATAAGTTACACGTCACTCCTCTCCGACTTCCAATTCGGATAAGCTAAAAACTTCCAACGATCAGCCTCATGCCTGCCACGTGCCCATAACGCGTGACGAACGTATATAATATTTTTATTCAAAAATCGAGATGACGGAACTCTGAGGAAAAAAAAGCTCAGAATACTCGCCAGAGATTCAAATAATTCTCATGGCACTTTTAGCAATGATTTATACTTGAGGGATTCAGTGATTCCTGCACGAGCGTCCGCCCGATCTGTGCGTCCCGACGCGCCGCGTCTACGTGGTCTTCGGCCGACGGCGAACGGCACACTGACGGAAAGATAATCAAACGGCGCCGCGACGAACGCGCACCCTGTAACCCTCGTAGGCCGCCGGCTGCTGGTGGAGCCAGAGGGTTGTGTGTTGGCACGAGAGAAAGCTAGGTGTTTGTCCTACGTAAGGGCGCATACTCTCAAGTGATTTCGATGAAGAGGCTTGGGGGGGGGGGGCACGCACTACCACCACCCACTGCCACGTACGTACAAAATTCCTACTCATCGACCCTAGACGAGAGAATTTCACGCTAATCGCGTGGCAAATATCGTTTGCTTGACTCTCATAATGTCAAGGTGGAGTTCACCGAAGGGGCCCTCCACAACGTCACCGAATGAATACACGTAGGAAGGTCCGGTAGTTACTGGAAGATCAGTGAGCAACGAGAATAAACTATCAATCCATTGTTCTAACAGACTACTTTTTCCTGTTTTTCTTTGCGGTATAAACTAAGGAAACAACCCCTAGCAAAGATGCCCCGAGGGGCCGGTTACCGTCTCGCCGTCTTCTCAAACAACTAACCAAGTGTGCGAGATAACTTTCCTGCACTCGGCAGGGGTAGTTTTGCCTATCGATGAAAGTTATAATACACGTAACACGGTTGGGGGATAATTGTAACTCGGTAAGGATAGGTTACGGGCGCGGCAACCCTCACCATTTCCCACGGGTAATGATTACGTTGCTCCAGATCTCGCGGCGTTAAACGCCGCGACGCTTTGCAACCGGCTGCATATTTATTATTGAGAGATCCTCGCTAAAGATTAACCCTGCCTCGATTAGCTCGCAGCTTAGAGCTGACCTCTCGCACAGTACACAACTGTTTCTCGGTAAGAGTGGGTAAGAGCCTCCCCCCACCGTCCGACCCGCTTTACGCAGAGTCCTCACTCACGCGACGCTACACTCTTTGCCCGATTTTCATGAAGGGTCCAAGCTCCAACGGGGCTGCGTGCAAACAAGTCCGGGACTTGTCATTCTGATCCTTCTCGACACTCGTCACGATCAATCTCACTGGTGATAACGGGCGAGATTGATATGCGGATAGAAAAGTGTCTACGGCAATTCCGGATGTGATATTTCTGTGCTACCGCGCGTTATCAGCTCTTACACCCCCGTCGGTAGACAGAGGGTGAAAAATATCATCGCATCGCCAGGATCGTGAGTCACTGTTGTTCCGCTTTTTTTAACTGGTGCATTTCGCTCTATGCAAACCGTAATTGATGACTTACCGACTTGAACTGCATGTAGGACGATATCGCTGTTCTTCTGTGCTCTTGATTAGCTGCACTATTATTACTTTGTTTCACTTTCAAACGTTTTCTAATGCGCGGAGTCGTTCTAAATGAAGTTTGTAATGTCGGGATCGCTGTTTTAGAACCTTAAAGGAAATGCATGCCAGACACGAAAACATTAGTCAGGACTCGAACCAAATTTCGTTCGAACGCCTGCAGACAAGACTTTCCTGCCTGTTAGTTCCGAGCGGGGACCGCAGAGGTCGGTAGTTGTTAGGGACGGTTGAACTTCTGCAGTATCAACCAGCTGCTGGACGCCGTTGCCTTGTTCGAGAAAATAAGAGCCAAGAGGATCGCATAATAAAAGTACACGAACCAGCGTTAAAGCAAAGCTGAACGAGTTCAGGAAAGGTAATTCAAAATTAGAAAACTGTTTATTTCATTATTTACATCGAGTTACTGAAAAGCGAGCTGTTACCAGGGAAATATCAGGAAGAGACGTTCTACCAACTTGTAAAGTATTTAATGTAGAAAATCGAGTATCTCCGCCAAGATATCTTCTTAACTGTAAACTCTCGTTATTCGAACTACTCGAGGATGTCCTCGCAGTTACTGTCGTCCTTTCTTCCAACGAACAAGAGTACTACGGTAAAAACAATAAACACTCCTCACGAGGTAATCTTAGAAGGTACTTCGAAACAGGTTACGATATCGTTCTTCTCCGTGAGTGCGTAGTACACGACAAGGGACACCTGAAACAAGAATAATCGTTACAGACTACTGAGAAATCCTAGAAATTTTCTTCGTCATTGCTTTCACATTACGCGAAACAAATTTAACAAATAATACATCGAGAACCGTTTCTTCTCGATTTTCTCGTTAGCTCTCAATTTTCTGCCAATCTCGCCTTCACTTTAATGCCACTGCCAATTGAAATCGATTAAAGCCTCGGTGGAAATTCTTACTGGAAAAGTAACAATGAATGTGGTAACAGTGTGGGAATGGGGAGACAGTGAGTGTCAATCACTCGATTTGTTGACTTTTTGAAAAGCACGAAAGTTCACGTCCCATTCATAATAGAGAGAGAGAGAGAGAGCGAGAGAGAGAGAGAGAGAGAGAGAGAGAGAGAGAGAGAGAGAGCAGAGAACGATAAAGTGATAGATCAAATTGGCAGTACATTCTTGCTGGGAACTTCGATTGACTTTTATCTCGAATCTATCGAGGCGCCAATGAATCTTTTATACCCAGTAATTAGATCGAACGCGTGCCTCTCCAATCGGTATGAAATAAATGATAAGGTTAATATATAATGGCGTTAAAAGGAAAAACAAAAGTAAGACGATTCGTTACTGCTGATGGTAAACAAGGAAAACTACAGATGCGTCCTTGACGTTTTGTAACGACCTGTACGCACGAGGCATCGCACCTTGAACTTTCAGGTGACCTCATTGATTAACAATTATTTACCGGAATATCGGTAAACGTTAAAACATTGTATATTTATTAAAACTGAACTTGCTCTTCGGTCAATTCGTACCTTAGGATAAAGTTCCAGAATAGGGAACTCGTTCTTGTATATATATGGTGTCCCCTTTTTCAGGGGGCAACTGCCTTTACTTCCATCGGCGTTGAAGATATTCTGACAAGCGTTGGCGCCATCGACACCTACAAACGGAAGTGGAATTCCGAGGATGGTCGCGTGAACGGAAGTGGTCAGAGTCTCCACGTCCCTGTTGGGCACGAATTTCTGCTCGATGCCGATCCTGGTCCTCTTCTTGAGCTTGCACGGGGGACTGTTGCAGCCGGTTATCTGAACCTGATTGGGATCTTCGTAGAGTTTACCTGAAATAAAAAAAAAAGAATAATTATAGATATCTAAATCTTTATAATCGTTCTTCTTTATCTCTCACAGACTCTTTCACCTCGACCAGATTCCTATAAGGTACAGCACAGAGCAATACAATTACGTTTGAGCTTTAAAAAAATGGTCTCCAGAGGTACCCTCATGGAAAATTGAAAATACCGCAGGTAATCCTCCGAGAGATTTCCACGAGAAATTAGAGTAACCTTTAGTCTTGTTTCGGGATAACTGATGCGATAAGGAAAGCTCAGTGAAAAGTTAAGAGAGATAACTGAATTGACTCTTAAGACATAAACTCGATAATCCCACGTCAATGGATTATATCATCTTTAACGAATATTCCAGTATTTATAGC
Source organism: Trachelus iudaicus (assembly GCA_030142595.1). Lineage (NCBI taxonomy): Eukaryota > Metazoa > Arthropoda > Insecta > Hymenoptera > Cephidae > Trachelus > Trachelus iudaicus. The sequence goes on along the minus strand of JARQTH010000301.1, from coordinate 382,426 downwards.
ATCCCGTGACGTAGCTGAATTCTCGGAATGGCGATCGCCACGGGATCGGCATCCATTTTCAGTACCCTCGGAAAATGGCGCCGTAAAAGCCGCAAAGCCACCGGGGAATAAGACACTTTACGGTGGCGCAGAACGCTGATGGCACAACTCGTGCTCTGACTCGATTGCAATTTGCAATATTGCGAATAAGGGCCCGAGCACAGTGCATAGCTACATATCCGTCCGAGAATGTTTGCCTACCGCGCTTTCGAAATGGCTAGCACAAGATTAGCCTTTTGCAAATTTCATAAATTTATTATTTGCATACTAGAAAACTGTCTGAAACGGTATAACGAATAGTATGGCAAAATGTGTACAGTGTAAAACATCTTTCCCATGACTGCAGTAATACATACAAAATTTTAAACTTCGCTAAGGCATATAATCAAATGTCAAAATAATTTAAAATCAAAGAGAAAAATCATTTATTTGATAATGATAACTCACAAAAATCCTAGAAATGAGGACGTTATCATAATTAATATAACAAATTAATGCTAAGCGATTAATAAGATCAGAAAAATTAAGAATCATGCAATAAAATGGAAGCGAATACTGTTTCAAGAGAAAAAAAAAACAGAACATCCAATTAAACTTGGTAACATTGACGTAAGTTATTTTACAAATTTTGCATTCTCTAACGATAATGGCAATAATTTTGCATTTCGAAAGACATTAGAATATGCAATTTACCGGTTCTCATGATTTGCTATTCGCCCCCTTATCTTAAATGAAGAATCCAATGATCCATCAACTTGGTGTTTTTTTTTTCAACAAAAAACTTCCACAATCCACCACATAGAATACGACAACCGAGCTGAGTACTGAACGACAGAAAAAGAGCAAAACCAAATTTAAAAAAAAACAAATAAATAATAAAGTCTCGTTTCAGAGTGAAGAAAAACCGGTCTTCGCATGAGCGTTTATCGTCGACCAGATAAACTTCTCATTCAACGTGAACTTATCTCACGTGGCAATATCGATGCGTACATGGAAGCTCTCCTTGACGGCAATGCCACAGAAATCTTGATTTCCGCGTGAGTTTCAATTTTTCACATCAGATAGTTCAGACTTTACGAGATAATATTTGTAGAAATAGGAAAAAGAAAATTCACTTTACATGAATGCACATGCATATATGTAAACACGTATGTGCCATAGGTGAAAACTGTGTAACGACAAACGCTTAAACGGGAATACCACAAATCTTGCCAATACTGCGAATAGCGTGTATTGGATGCGGCGGCAGACAAGCTAAACGCGAATATCAACGGGAGCGATTTTGCAAATTGACCAGTGAGATTTACCGTTCGGTCAGAATCCATGAGTGTCGCGAATAAATCTGCCATTAACGAGAAGGAAGGGGAGGAGGGCCGAACGAGTGCGCAACCAAGGACGGATATCGAAAAGGGACGAACGCAACCGCGAATCGTGTTTAATCGCGAGCAACGCAATCGTAAACAATCATTTCCCGAACGACAAACAAAAGGCCGCACCAGCACGAATGCGACATACTATTGACCAAAATTTCGCAACACGACTGTCGCTCAGCCGTATTGTCATCGATAAGCATAAAACCTTCTCTAGCAGAATTTCTTCGCCTGCATATATGCGTATACATTCAATTAATTAAATCTTCAACTATGCGCGAATAAAATTTTTCTTTTTTCAGCCTCGGGATACACGCATCAGGAAACTGGGTACCTAATTTGGCCGTCGTTGGTCGTGCTACCAGTTTACGTTTGACCTCGACTCTGATTTTCTTTGTAAGTTTATTATTGAGAGATCGGCTGTCATACTTTGGAAATTCCTTTGGCCCAAGGTCACTTAAACCCCGTGATGCTACGTGATAAGTACCATACAAATATGTATATACAAATTTATTATACGTATGTATATATACTGTTATATAAACTGCTATTCTTGTAACAGGTTTCTGTGAAAGTGGAGCGTACATCTCTCTACGTTGAATCGACTGGCGCAGCAGCGTCGCCATCTCCTTGGCGTGAGTTTACTTACACGGGCGCGTTACGGTGTGTTTCGCCGATGATATTTCTCAGCTCAAGGTTCATACGGATAATTCATGGAAGGCCAACGACTATTTATCTTACGAGGACACCAAGAAAAATGTTGGATAATGTCAAATAGTATCGTGGAAATTGGATCTTTTAAACTCTAAAAACACGCTACGCCTGCGGGCACGTATATCGACTACATTCAAATACGGATGCACGATTATGAAACACTCGGGTCAAAGAATTTTTATTAAATATTGACTTGTCCGTGAAATTCCTCTGACAATGATGGATTTCCATGCTTCAGGTCAATATCCCACTCTTCTGATACATCGTCGTGTCTCCGAGCAGTTACAAGACCATTTTGAATTTATGATTTGTCTACGAACCGTTTCCACAGTGGTTCACCTGGGTCGCTGCGGCCAGGACGAGGAGCGTCGCAAGTACCAGGAACGTTTCTCTCAGCATCTTGGTGAAAGTCTTTTCAGAATGGGAAGCGAACTGCCGTGAGAATTAAAGGAGCAGCGACTAGGAGGGTCCAATCAGGCCCAGGTCTGACTCTCGACTGTTCACGACTGGCCACGACTGCGGTCTGACCGTACTGGACAGTGAAACGGCTGTCGCTGCTGCTATGGGGCGAACTTTAAATAGACACCGATTCAGGAGCATCTATACACAGAGAACAGTCGCTGCGATTGTGACTGTGACTGTGATTCCTACTGGAGAACAAGGAAAACAGAGGAGGAGCCAACCACGCTGTTTCAGTGTGTGGTCTCAGTGGTCTCATTGTCAGTCGGCAACAAATGAAGATCTGTCTGCCAGAGACATGACCTTTGGGCCAACCTGGAGGCAGTCATTCATCTGAGAAAATATTGGTATAGGTTCCAGAATATCTTTAGATTTCATGGCCATCCGGAATCAAGAAAACATTGCTTTTGCCCTCTGACTACCTATTTGCTTGGGTCGTTCGAGTATGTAAATATCAAATATACGTATCTATACAATTAATTAAAGAATTTTTAATAATCTCGATACACGAGACGCACGTGACCATAATGCTTGTCCTCGTGTTCCTTTAGGAGCTTCTACCGATTGACCTTTGAGATTCCACGTTTTTAATGACGCAGGTGGAGACGTGGAACTTACCTTCCAGCACGGATCTCTTGGCATCGTTGAGAAGAATGTCGCACGTGGGCTTAAACTTCTGTCAATGATTTATATTGGACGTCGATTATGTTTTCCTGGGAAGATCGAGAATTTTCGGAAAAGGCATTTTACGTGAAAAATTTTAATAAACGTCAACGGCGCGATACACTTGTTGCTGCTGTTGCGTGAAAGCGAAAATATACAAGTCATCGAATTCTAGGGGATGTATAATTAGTACTCTCTAATTGTCTCACGGAACTGCATCGTGACGGTTGGCGGGTCCTGTGGTAATTATCGAGATAATTAACGGAGTCAGCCGTAATAATAGAAAGGGACACTGTGGTTGTCAAGATTACGACGAAATTTTAGCCGAAGAGAAATACTAGAATTTTACATTGACAATCATTCAATGAAAATAATAGTTAAGCATTTCTGTTAAATTTTCAACGAGTGCGCCAACGGGTTGCCTATAATGACAAATGTCCAAATGACAGACGTCAGAGTTATTATTTAGTAAACAGTGATTTTACGTACATGATCCATTCTCTGTATTGTTACCATATTCGCGATGGAGTTCCTTGAATGAAATGACACGTGGACTAAACAGAAAGGAAATGACAAATGGTGCAAGCAATAAGTCACATGGCGTTACAGCGACTAAGGGCGTACTCACAATGTAAAAAAGACAATCATTAGAACCACAGGAGAAACGAATCAGGCATGATTTATCGTTGCTGCGTGTCACTGTAAAAAGCTTAGGAATCGGATGGAAATTTCCACGTGCCTTTAACAAAGTAGCCTAATGGCAGAGAGAGACAAGGACAACTGAATAGCAAGAAATCCGAGAGATACAAGATTACAAGCGAGTAGAAAACTCGGAATTTATGGCAACCAAAAAATATGTATATAGTTTCCAGCAAGAAAGACGTTATTTGTATACCGTATAACTACTGTATCGTACGGATTCCGATTATATCTTGTCCATCAAGCATATCAATATTGCGTGGATGAAAAGTAGATACGCCCGTCCTAGTTCGACGACCTCTTAACACGATCGTAAACATTCATCGAGGGTTTTCGTTTAGTAGCCAACGGCATTTCTCATGGAAACTTTGTCAAACTCCAAGGAAGAAAATACTGCAGGTCTGTATGTATATGAATTACGGAAATGATAAGAATAATAATCAGCGAGTTATATACGCGTGGTAAGAAACATGGCGTCCCACCGGTATCACGTGTGTCTAAACCTGTACTGAAGAACCACAAGGCGGCTTTTCAGTTGGAATTCTCCGTGAAAAATGTGCAACGGGTAACTTTGGCAATGGACGCCGCAGCAGGCGGAGTCACTAGCGTCATTGGGAGGCACGTGCGAGACATTCATAATTATTTCCAGGTAGAAAAAAATTGTTGAACGTAATTATGATATCGTAAGGAATATCTGACCTTATTACTTTCAAACTGCGCAGATAAAGAGGAACGGCACTTGTTTTTCCTCTGGCAATCTTCCATAATACTTTTGCCGGTAACAAATGCCTATTCGGAATTCAAAATCGTCAGGAAATATCGGCGATAAGACAGGTTTGTCGATTTGCTTCGATTTGATACGGAATAAGTCGCGTCGTCGCCTCAATGGCAATCACTAGAAATTCTTTTTGCTTTTGGCTGTAGATATATATATATATATACACTTTATGTTATGTACAGGGTACTACTACTGTCACTTGTACGTGTTTTGCATGCACGTGTCGAATACAGGAACTGTGGATGAGTTACCGGTAACTATGTAAGGATGATTGCTATACGTGGCATCAGGAAGAAATGCAATCTGATGAAACAATCGACGATTGGAAATAAAAGTAGGAACACCCAGGTAGACGGATATTGATTGAACGATTTAACGGGTAGAATTTAATTTATTGCACAATGAAGGAAATTTGAAAAAAAATGTATTCGGTGGTGACGATGCTTAAGAAAAATAAATAAAAATTATTACTGTTATTTTTCAGAAATTCTTGAATCATAATATTTATTGTTTTATCTGTTTATGTGTCGTTTCAAACTGCGTCTAGATATTCTAAGTTAACGACTGTTTTGATAAAATTGTAGCCCGGTGATGAATGGCGATGAATTACAGAATTTCTGTGCGAAGTTTTGGTTAATTTATCTTGAAACAAGATTACATCTGATCGGGCAATTACAATCTATTCACTAACCAATATATGGTACATTATACGATTCAACTGACACCGGTCTCCCCTATTCAGAAACTCAGGACTGTGTTTACGTATTGTATAAAAAATTGAAATTTCAAATTGATAAAATCATTAATAACCATGGCCGTCCAATTAATTGTATCGATGGACATTGATAACCGGTGCGTACACAGATGATCGCGATGGCAACAATATTATTATAATCGACCAAGCGATTATCAGTTTTCACTTATGATTTCATATATTCATGATCGTCATTCTTTGGGCTTGTCGATCTTCAATGATACCAGTTGGATCGATACAGATGTGAATTTCAAATGTGTTTGCTGATCGTCTGAGGTGAATTACGAAATTTTATGATTTCTATTGATACCAACTACCTAAGCGTCACGTAACTGGTGCTCAACGATGGAGTTGCTTTGTGAATGAAATTAGTTTGGGTAAACATTTTTCAAAATTCACTGATCCATCCTTTCCGAAATTTTAATGTATCACGCCCTGCGTCACATAGGACTTACGACTGTCCTCTCGTTAAATGTAATTAAACATTAAATCTAATCGTACCAATCTGACGGATGATTCAATCGCGTACGTGATTGATTTTCTATCAGATTTCGTTATTCTCATCGAACTGTCCAAAAATTATTTTCACCGACATACGTCGAGTGGCGCTACGGCCACTTTGTACTGTGACCGATTTTAATTCAAAATTCCCGATATTTATATACGTAGGTATAAAGTATGTTTGCCTGATCAATTATCAAATATTTGAATACTGTGTATACGTTACCTCTGTGTATCGATTCGATTTTAGATTACATGAGAACCACTGATCCTTCTTGATATAAGTCACAACGCATTTCATCTGGTAGGAGTTTTCGTTCGTCACTTTAAATTTGCTAGCGAGTGCTCCATAGTGACATCCGGCATGAGACTGCGCGTCTTTGTTTTGTTTTTATTCGTTCCTCTGAGTAGTTCCACCACGGTGCCCTTTGAGGATTGCGGTGAGTGGGCAGTCCAATTTTTTAATATAACGAGTTTTCTTTTTACTATTAAAAAAAAAGAATAGCTTATATCTCGTCGAGTTTTCCATGGCGTATAAATCTAGCCTGTTCCGTATAACAGTTATGAAAAATATTAATAAATCCCTCATGAATATTTCTTCGGATCAAACTTAATCCGTTGCGTGAACAAGCATGAATGAACAAAAAAATAAAATAGATTTCGTGACTGAAAGCGTTTTGAATTTATTTTTTCCTAAAATACTGCAGTGGTGTTATGATACAAAAACAGGAAGGGTAAATATTACTGCAATTGGAGTTATTGTTTCATATTTTCAATATTAAATTTAGAATAACAGGGTGGTATACCGGATTATTTTAACGGAATAAACTCACCAGCCTGAAATTAGCTCGCCCATTTGGTAGAGTCATGTCCCGTAGGGTGGCAGTGCGTTTGGGCTGAATAACCAGTTGTAGCTATTCTGACAAAGAAATTGTGCCAAGCAAGTTTGATACGTAATAGTCTTCAGCATTTTCAATCACGGTATTTTTTGTCGTACCAACTTGCGCCGACTACTCGGCAAGGCACGGTCGCGCGACCAGATATTCTCTCACGTGCAATTGTCAATGAATAGACTTGAATAAATGTTGAAATCACAAGAATCGAACGATTTTCGATTGCTATTAATGTGAAATATTACGTAAATTATACATTTAAACGTTAAGAGGCAAAGTGCCACAGCTGACTGAAGAAATCAACAGCGTTCCGAAAGTTGTCAATCTTTACCGAGCAGCGCCGATGGTGGCTTTTTCCAGAACTACATTTCATAAGCATTATGAAAAAACTGTCAGCTGATGGTTGACAAGATAAGATTTCATTATTCATTTGACATTCGAGTGAAAAATCTTGTTGAAAAAAAGTATTAGACAAAGTTTTACAGTGTTACCACTGAAAAGATTAAACTGTCAGACAGTCCTGTTACTGTTGTTATTGTTACTGGTAGAATTACCACACGTTTTAATTATGCCGGTACAATATTCGCCACTCCGTCCTTTTCTTTTCCGTATATTCGCTGGGTGTTTGTGCTTACGAAAGTACATTTCCGTAAGCGCAGGTAAAAAAGAATAAACGAAAGAGAAATGCTATATGGAGGAGAGAGAAAGGTGACGGAAGCCGATGATACCGGGTCGCATTAATTTCCGGTACTTTGTTCACTTGTTCATGGAAATTCGTTTCATTTCCGTTCTATCTCCAAAGCGATTTGGTAACCGCAAAAAATAAAGAAATCAAAACAAACAGACTTCTCAAAAGGAGTATGAAAAATTACCAAAGATCAAATCAGAACATACACAGGGTTAATCAGTAGAAACGCACCACCTAAACATGGTTTTATCATAGAAATCAAATGGACGGGCTAACTTCAGCTGGTGCGTTTCTACTGAATAACCCTTTATGTTTTCATATGCGGCCCTCGTGCGTACGTCAATCCTAATCTCAAAATCTCAACAGTGATCGCATCAATGCTATTAAAAACAATGGGCTCGAAGTATCGACTCGATCGATAATACCATTTCGACGAAATCAACTCATCATCGATTGGAACAATAAATGCATCAGGAAATTCTCGAATGGCACCACTGTTTTGCAAAAGCTATACACGAATTAGCTGTACGCTCGTTGTCACAAAAATACAAAATTCAACGGGTTGAACAATTCAAAAACGCATTGCTCAGGCACAAAAATTATTAATGCTACGCGTATCTCCTGACATTTCATAATTCATGTTTAAATTCATTCCTTCTCTATTAAAAAAAAATCCAAAATACTTTCATTTTTTTTAATCAATTTCAGGATCGCATTATTATCTCAAGAGCGTCGAAATTTCCGGGTGCCACAATTATCCCTGCATATTAACAATTGGTTCTACTTACAATTTCACACTGGCCTTGGAAGCATGTGAGTATTATTTTCTGATCATTCGCACAATTCGTGCGCATGCGAAAAGCTGTCGATTAGGATGAAAAATGTTTGGTCCACAGCAGAGGATCATATCAATCTGAGGTCTCTCAATGAAGAAGTATATTTTAAAGTAAATCGTGTACGGAAGCGGGCTTCCGTGACCTCCGACCCCTGCTTGGACCAAGGGAACATGTACAGCACTGGAAACACTTGCGCGCCACAGAGCGGCCACACGGCGTACTACAAGGCTGAACTCGCTGTGAACGCTCTGCCACCTGTAATGTCATTCGTATATCGTAACGTAACCATAGTGCAGATACGTTATGCCAATTTAGGTAATTATTATTTGTTCACCTTGTTTCATTCTTATTTCAGCTACCAGCCGAACTATACTGGTCATTGAAGAATTCCAACGAGGTTCTAGTGTGTTACAAGGTCACCGTCATACTGCAGTCATAAATGGATTTGATTATAATGAGACTTTACGGCGAAATCGAAGTTCAATGAGATGCTTGCTAATAATTAAGGAATATAAAATTCTAACGAGTGACGTGAATAAAAATCTATAATCGTGGATCTATATGTTTTCGTAATATACGGACACAAAACTCTGTTCCAAGTGTTTATATGGAATTTATAATAATAATTGGCGAAACTGCCTGGATCTCTTTTTCTTCTTCAATTAGAGACGTTTAATTTAATGCCGTTGGAACACTTCCTTTCGCTATAGCGAGAAGCTCGAGATTCGCCGGTATCAAAAAGGCTTGTGCCAAGATAAGCAAATTTAATTGAATTGCCACTTGTGGTAATTAAATGGATGCATTCTTATTAGGCTGTTTCGCAAATGCTTGTAAATGCACGAGTTTCTCGCGCGGAATGCTAATCGACGAATCGGGCGCATTCTGATTAACCTGACAGGTGACAATCAGCCTTCAAATTAATCAGTCATAATTTGGTGGAATAAAATTAGCGGGGCTTTGTATGATTTTCGGGAAATCGCTCAAACTCCGTTCGCCTGTCGATGCCTTGAAATTAGCTCTAGAAGGTAAAAATTTGCTTATAATCCGTAAAAAATTACTCCTAAAATTATATTCATGAATCATTGCTCCGCTGTTATTATAAAAACATACAGTTTTAATGTTAAATTTTCATTAAAAATTCTGTAGAATTTTCGTAAAATGGCTATTGCTCCAATAAACGCAGTAACAGATATTTGTATATATTTTTATTGATCCTCGTGATGTTTTAATTATAAGAATATGATCCGACACAATAATGTGTTGATCTGATGGGTTAGAATGGGTTTTAATTTTTCGTGTAAAGATTTTCTATCCACAGTTATTAACTGATCATACACAAATATTAACACACTGTTTACCGGACACGAGTTTACTCATATTTGCACTCGAATTGGCTGTTTCACTTCCACATTCTATTACGAAATATGATTTACAAAAATTACCTTTATTGGTGTACAGTTTTCCATGCGCAGTAGCTGCTGTTACAGACAGTCGATACCCACTACACAGAATTGTTGTCTACTCGTTTATCTTTCGTCAATACTGCAACAAACTGTACTGTCAATGTATCTGCAACAAATGGCTGAAGATCAATGCCCACGGAAATACCGTTAAATGTTAAAGCAGAACTAAAACATGCGATGATAAAGCTGATGACTGATGATAAGCAACCATGCTGAGTTTCGAATTTGCGTCAAGAAAGAAAACGTAGTTACCCGTGCAAGGTAAGGCAGATTTCTTTCTTACGAACTGCTAACAAAAGAGAAGCCAGAATCAACGATAGGTACGAACATACTTCGTAATTCAAATCAGAGCAAAAGAGAACCACTACAAAACTTAAATCACGGAGATATCAATCCTAATCAATCTGCTGATAAGACTTCGAGTGGAACTCGTTATCTTCATTTTGTCTCAAGTCCCCCCTATCTGTGAATCATCTAATAGACGCTTGTTAAGGAATTACGGACATCTTTTAACTTGATTATCAACCAGCAGGTTTACTAAGTTGGAGGAAAGTTATGAGGATGAATAATTATTATAACGGTCAAGGATTGGTCACATCGGTGACATAAAAATTAAGCTTTATTATCAATAGAATAAAATTTATTTCTAATTGCATAAAATATAAATTATTAGAGTTGGGAAATCATTTCGTACGTATATTATATTATTTTAAATAATTTCTTTTACGTTATGAATGTAAATAACCAGATACTTGAATTTCAATTGCTGTCACTGTTATCACAGTAACTTTGTATCTTTAATGATGCATTCGAGGAAAAATTCATGGCAAAAATAAACTGGACGACGTTCTGGCGTTTTTAAAATTTTTCGCTTGATAATTATTCACTACTCTAATCTATAGAAACTATTGTTGAACGTTTGAACATAAGAGTGCTCTGTATTGCTTAGCCACACTCGTATGTCAGATTTACAATAAGACGCTAAAGATATTATTTGACATCAGTTCAATGAGAGACAAAGATGTTAATGATTGATTCCATTTAATTGAATAAGTAACATTTGGACAGTATAGAATATAATTTTCTTGTTGCATATCGCGTGGAATTGTGAAAAAAAATCACTGAACTTGTCGCTGTTCAAAAAATCGGTTTTGGAGCGAATGAAAATAATTAATTGAAATCAATCATATTTGTGTATTCGGAATTTCTCAGTAAAGCTTATAATCATGTGCTTATCGTCTCTGGTAAAAAAAAATTATTTATATTCGAGAGTAGCTCACACCTGCTCGTTTAGTCATACCTATAAAAATAGAATAATTAATTCTCTTACTCGAATAACCGAACTTTTATATTATATCTATGGACTCATCATGCGTGAAAAATTAAACCCTGCGCCGCCCGTGGTAAACCGAGGAGCTACATTATACACAATTACACTAAAATTACTACTTCATTAAAATCGATTGAAAATAGTTACTGTCAAGGAATCAGATTTGAGCATCAAAAGTTCCTTATCAAATCTTAGATATTTACTACTTAAAATAAGCGAGATTACTATCAATTCCAATGAAAATTGTATTGCTTACGGACTAATCATTTGTACAATCAAATTAGCCACAAGAAACTATTAATTCCAAATTATTTTCGATCCCAACAGAAATGCCTCCGACAGGCCCGATTGATGCAAATTGTAATTGAATCGGATCTCTATCGATATTTATTGATCTTAATTAGACTCTTTTAAGCAAGAGTCACGTTACTTGTGACATCTGTCACAACTTGAACAACATTAACAATGACCATATTGGTTTCGCAATTGAATTACAAAACTTTTCTTCCCTACAGCTATTGATTCATCGAAATAATTAAACATTACTATCAGATCGATTAGCATCAAACAATTATTAAAATCATCAAGATGCAGGTGTTCACCGATCACCTTGGAAACTTATCATTTCATGAAACAGGTGTCCGATTAGATACTCTGCCGTATATATATAGCCGGTTTCCCTAAACTAAATCACAGTACCTTGTCACCGAAGTAAGAAGCAAACATTGGAACAACAGAAGATACAATGGCATCCCTGACTTACGGTAAATAATCAGCCCTTATTTAATTAACCCACTACATCCTAAACAAAATTAGACAATAATTCTTGTGAAACTTTATGTTCCAAAAAACAATAATAACAGTCCAACGGACTTTCATCTACATATACGTATTACCGTTTTAACGTATATTGACTTTAGGACTAACGAGCTGACCTAACTATCCAATTTCTACCGAGCTTATAAAACTTCTCCTTAGATCACGCTCGAATAACGAAACGCAAACTACCAAAACCCGACGAAATAAGCTCCCATAATTCGTAATCGAAAAAACTTAAAAAATTGACAAAAATTAATAAATCTTGTTGCACTTTCAGTCTTAGTCTCCGCAGCGTTTATCGTCGCAGCTTCCGCCCAATCGACTCCATTCACGAGCTGCAAGCAGGGTGCACCACCATCAGATGTCAGAATAGCCGGCTGCACGAAATCTCCCTGTGCCTTGAAACGCGGTACCAACGCGATCGGAGAGTGGGACTTTGTTGTCTGTAAGTATTAAAAAAAGTTGAAACACCAAAGTCAAAAAAATGTGAATTAAGCTTTGTGAATGAGTATATAGAGAAATAAAATTTTTCAACAGCCAGCGATACCGCCAAACTGACTCCTCGTGTACGCGCAACTGTCCTTGGACTGACAGTCAACTACGACATCGGTCAAGAAAATGCCTGCGACACCTTGACCAACGCCGAGTGTCCTTTGGACAAAGGCGAACAGGTCACCTACGGCCTCAGCATGCCCGTACTTGAGTCCTACCCCAAGCTGTCTCTGACCATCGAGTTCGCCTTATTGGACGACAAGAAGAAGGTGCAGACGTGCTTCAAGATCAAAGCAAAGGTCACCGATTAAATCGTGGCTCGAAAAATCAATAAATCGACACTTCCAGGAGACTCTGCTGGAAAAGAAACGATATTCTAATGACGATTAACGATGCTTGTGTAATTGGCTAAATTAAATTGAAGAAAAATAAATAATCACCTTTCAACGAATACTCGGCGATATATTATAAACAATTTCCTCGCAGCAATGCACTTCGTCTTCGCTAACGCGATACGATCCACCAAGTTCCCCTCGAATGTTCTGGATTCCAGCCATTTTCGAACCATCCGTCATTTCTGTAATATCGATCAGAGTCTGCAGGGTAGAGTGCTCACTTCCAGTAACAGAGAATACACGACGATAAAATAGACGTACCCTGGTCGGTCCTCGATTCGATGAACATGATAGGCCCAGGTGTTCTAGAAATGAAAATTGATAACTATAATAATAATAATAGATTCTGGATGCGTATCTACGACAAATCGAACGACGTGGAGAGATACTTAAATTCTGGAAAAATCTGAATAAAATCACACAAACTTATCGTACGAGGAAGGCACACGTGTCTGTGTAGTGTTACATAAGTTGAGTATACCCATACAGTATATACACGACTATTACACAGAAGCATTGCGGAAAGTCAAAAAGCAAAATGGGAAAGATGTTTGATAAAAATTGAAAATGGAAGCCAACACGCTTTGTGGAATTCATTGGAATTAAATAAAGAGATCTCTTTCTCCGTCAGCGACGTTCCAGCCCAGTGAGAGAGAAGAGGTTTGCAGGTTAGGGTACTGGAAAAGTTCCTTCAAAAGGATTTAGGTTGCTAGGTTGCTAGGCTGCTAGGCTGCTAGGTATACGTAGGTGGTAAGGTGGGTTAAGAGAGATTTATAATAGCGGCGCGTCGCGTCGGTAAGGTAGATAGGTAGGTAGCGAAGTGGGACGGTGGGTAGGTCGGTACCTAAGCGAATTTCGGGGTTCCAAATGGATTTAAAGACTTTCACGGTGAATTCCAACCAGTCTCAGCCACGTCTTTGGCGCCCTAAAGGCAAATTGAATTCCTTCCACTTGGTGCTCTTTTCGCAATCCTCGAGTAATGGTGCAGATTATCATTATAGAATGCTAAGAATTTATTGGAAAGGTCCTCGACAAGATAACGTTTAAACTCACTAGACATCGAGGGTACTCAAAAATTAGCTTGGATCATCTTCAATTTTTCAAACTATAATAATCGATCGATCGATCAACTGAACCTTTAATCCATGTTCAGGAATTCACCGAACCGTTGATAACCTGTAAACAGAATAGCAAAAGCCTCTGCAGGCTGATATCGAGAGGTGCTACTGTGCACCGTACCCTCTGACCTATTCTGAATCTCAAAGCACCAGACCTAGCCTAACAACCTAACAGCTTGCTATTAATTCATCCTCCAATTTTGCATCTGTTAACGATGCGTTTTACGGGTTGATAAGGGTTACACAGGGCAGTAGTAGGTAGTCAGGGCCTGATTCGTCCTACCTTATTGTACAACCCAAGTGATTTCAGATCAGAATCTGTTTCTATGTACCGCCACCCAGTGAACTCTGGAACATGCTGTTCTTCGGGAGCATCCGAAGGGCTCGTAACTGTGAAAGAGTGGAGACAAGATATATATATATATATATATATATATATATATATATAGAGAGAGAGAGAGAGAAAGAGAGAGAGAGAGAGAGAGAGAGAATATGTTTAAGCACGAGAAAGAGAGAGAAACAGGCCGCGAGGGGGTATAAGGACACAAGAGGGTAAATCCTGGAGGGTTCGGGCGTGTGCCTGACCCACATCCCCGCACATCGATCGACCAGGTCGCCTGGCTTACGGAACTTCGACTAACAATGGCTGCGAGTTCAATTCGAGTAATATCGAATGAGTAACACTCGCATGTACACGCAATACGTGTATGATACATTATTCCTATAGCCTCGTGTGAAATTAATATGGAGAGAGAGAGAAGGAAAAAGTGTTGTTTTTTTGAATTCTAAAAAACGTATTCATAACTCGATTGTCATTTAATCGATAACGAAATAATCCTTGTTTATACGAACATAACAATTCATTATAATCCTGCAGAAAGAGAGACAGCAGCGGGCAAACGGATTATACCGTCATTATTAATTTCCTGAAGGAATCCTAATCCGTCATAGCTCCGAGCGTTAGATAATAATATTATACAATATTCACAAATAGGATTACTATGATAATGCATCGTCTTCGGAATTGGGAAACGTCCATCTATATATTGAAATTTGCAAATTTTAATGACAGCATCGAAGACCTTGACGAATTACGTAACAGTATATTTATATAAAAACTTAGCTATTCCGGTATATGCATATACGTACGTAATACATTATTATTTATATATTTATACTGAAAAAGCAATATATTATTTTAGAATTTTACTTGCACGAGGAAAAATTCCGACTGACTTCTGTCCTTTACCTGCGAGAATTGTTCCGGTCGAATGACGTCTTCATTCTGACTGCTCGATGCACACACGTAATCGGACAACTAATAAAAAGCTGTCGATTCTCAGGAAAGCACTAGGGCGACACGGGGTGAAGAGGGAGACTGAGAATTTGTCCGAAAGTCTACTCGTACGTGTGGTGCACATCCATATGGATGAGAGAGGTTCGGAGAGAGAGACTAAGAGAGTGAGAGTGCACGAGAGAGTAAGAGATGAGAGATAGAGAGTGAGAGAGTCATACGAAACCGTCGCTTTGACATTCCTGTTCTCCGGGGAAGCCTTCTGCGTATAATATAATACGTAACTGGCAAGCATTGGTATAACAGGAGTGAGAGAAGCACAATGGATTTTCTCATTGTGAAAGAGCAGACGACTCTGTTCGATTTTACGAAGTAAGTGCTGCCAGAGCCGAACGCAAACCAGACGGGTTTAACGTTACTCACGCTGTACCACGTGCTGCCACTTTGATTTTCAGAACGTGAAAAATGCATGGGACTTGGGAAGCTGCGTTTCTGCCAGACATCGGAATTACAATGAATGCATCGGTTGTACTGAATGCATCTTGGCTATGCACTGCATGTATCAGTATAAATGAATATTTTCACGTGGGCGGCGTGAGAGTCCGTGAGGATGATTTACCGATTGAAAAATACTTTTAGTACTGCCGTTCCTATCGTGCGGGATATTCACGTTTATCTTTCTCGGTTGGGTGTTAATGTGATTTTTTGAAGATTGCCACGTTCAGTTTTCTACGAGAGACATTGTTTGTGGTGTCACTGTTATGGCGAATTTTATTAACTGTTCAGGTCAACGTCTTGCGTATTGCATAGGTACTGAATACTGATAATTGAGGTGTTTGACACGGACTGTTACTAGTATATAATAATAATGGAGGTACGAATGGAATTGACATTACCATTGGAGAAATCGGACGCGTCATAAAATCCCGTCGGTAAGGTAGATTCGTGCGTCGCTGAATTTTGTACATTGCGTTATTTCTACGAGGAGCAAAGTCTCTGCTGGACAGTGAATAAATGTAGGAAGAGAATTAGTTATCGTTATGTAATTCTGTCGTGACAAGACACAACGGTTTTGAGAAATAATAAGTGATCATAGTTACTGTACGGTAGGGCGCCTTGATTCGTTATAAATAAATCACGTGAAAATAAATACATTATTCTTACGTCAAAGAGCGTTACATTATCTTGTAGAATGAAGAATAAATATTTATTAATCTTGGCTACCACTTAAATGAATCTATGGAAGGTGGATCGTCGCAATTGATTGTATAATATAAAAAAAACAATATGGATTCCCGAATATCATAACGTTAACATAATTCGAGAGAAGCGAGGATTTAACACTCAAGTTCCAGCTAAGGTCAACGAGAGAAGAGACACTTGTAAAAGGTTAATTCACTCTGAATTAAAGGAAACCCCTCCTAGATCTTTTTTGGGTCGAAGTTACTATTAACTGCCGTAGTAGACCCGAGTAGTGTTTACTACTCCATCTCACAAGGGTTCGTGTACGTACATATATATATATATATATATATATATATATATATATATATACACTGCACAGCACACTGTGATAAACGGGTGGGGCCTCATGCCGTATTGAACAGAAGAATTTATTACCTAGTACAGTAAGGCCCCACAGAAGTCGGGCAGGTCCCCCAGCGTATTAGATACTACTATTTACTCGTTCATGAAAATAATTATAAAACAAGTCCCATCGAACTTCATGGACGAGAAGAGAGGCATAAGAGCTGTAGAAGGAGGTAGAAGAACGCGGATAAAGCAGAAAGAGTGGGGTTGACTCCGTGTAAAAAGAGAGGGAGAAGAGAAAAGAAATAAAGTAAGTTAAAGATTGCTAAAGGAGAGAGAAAGGAAGAGAGTGCCGGCATATTTATCAGTGGACGCTAGTAGTTGGCGCGAGTGAAAGGGACTGATCGGTCTCTGTGTAGTGGGGAGGTTCATTGTGGTAACTCAGGGTGTCCATCTCCCGTAAACTCGTAGTACGTAAAGGACTGTCGACGTGTGACGTCACCGTCACAGAGCGCCAGAAGAGAATCGAAAAACTCGCGCTAGTAAAATCGGCCACGATATTTCCCGGTTGAATTCGTCGTGCGAGAAGTGAGGCAGTGGAGTAAAGAGAAAAATCGAGGAACCACGCTCATCAGGAATCAGGAATAACTACAGTGCAAAATTAATACAATCTGTGTTTATACTGATAACAAGGTGCGTGGTGACGTGCTGGCGTAGCGTAACGAAGTCTCCGACGGCCATACTGTTGTCAAGATGGCGTCCAAGGGAAAACTAGCGACCGAGGTAAGTCCGAGTTTTTGACAAAAATTCACAGAGATTCTCTAGATGGCGCGAGACGAGAACACTCCCTGAACCCTGTTACTCTACGACACCACCGATGTCCTCCCTTGCGTAATAGCCGAAGAAGCTGTTTTGAAAAGTCAAAAGAATTTCCAACAAGAATGACGGGTGCGACGACGCCTCTTCCTTATGTATAGTTCATGCTTCGCTATCGTACGTACTATACGTACAGTTTAGTCTACACACGAGTCCCTTACCTACATATAACCACGCCCAGCTTCGTACATGAATCTGTGTACGCGTTAAATCGAGAATATTCTGACGTCGTCTGACAGCTCACTCTTCCCGCTTAACCTAGGTTGTACATACCAAAATCCTCCCGGCATTCCCTCGGGATACGACAATAATGCCCGACGTTTCCCTCTCATTCTCGCGCTTCGTTACTCCTTTATTCTCTTTCTCTCTTTGGCTGCGACCAATAGGCAGCCTCCCATGCCTGTAAACGCAGACTGCCGTCAGATGCCGAGATGCTGCTATACTTTTGCCAACCAGTATCGTACGTTACTGGCTAACGCACCATGTTCCCAGCTTAAACATTTATTTTAACGAATTAATTCTGGTTACTGAATAATCAGAATGGCCACTCAAGTTGCCAGTTCGCATAATTCTGTTATTAACGTCATCTCGCCAATGCATACATATATACTACTGAGTCAGACGATTATGTATGTATGTACTTTTTCTATAGTTAGATTGAAAACGAATTGGATCCAGGTGAAACCATACGTTAGGCATAACGAGTGCACAGCTGTCAAGTGCTCATTGACTGTGACTTGTCCTAACCTTAGAACGATAATTCGTACAGGGCATTTTAGCCGTTAGAATTTCAGTTACATGATTATTACTAGAGGTTATAGTTCACTGATAATTTAATACTCGTGCATGCATTTAAATATATATATATATATATATATGTATATATATATCGGCATCGTTGAACTCGAAACACGTGGATGATAATCTCGTAAGGACTTGCAGATTGCAGGTAATCATTCAATAGATAAAGCTCTGTAGGCTATGCAATCTCAACTGTGAAGTGTATTATTGTCCGATTAGGAAAAATTATAATGCTATTAGATGTACAGTAAGGAATATCGATAGAGACGAAGATAGTATATACAAAGTGAACCTCATAGTTTAGATTTTCATACTTTTACAGGCTAATGCGCTTTTAATGTCGCTCGACGTCACGACGCTGATGACGAGACTAATCGCTTTCGTTATATAGTATATACGTTTTCCATATATATACATATACACAAACATATATAGACGCCAGTACTGCAATACAGTTGCAGCTGTATTACCGTTAGAAGCACTGAAATAACGTACCACTTAGTAGAAAACCAAATGTAAAATATCTGTAGTAGACTGTGCTTCTAATATTAGGGTTACGTAGAAATTCGCCGTGTTTAATTTTATTAGAATTTCATGTGTGCCACTTATAGATTCCCGATAGACATTACAGTCTAGTAACACCAGCTGTTATGGAGTAAGCTATAAACCGATAGGGTAATCAGCATATCCGTTTTCTGATTCAGCATGATAAAACACTTTGTTATTATTTGAAAAATCGGAAATTCCTGAATTCTTCGATAATATTACACTATTGTACTGTATAAATTGGCACTCGGCCACTTGGTAAGTTTTCAACATAAAAAATATAATATACGTTTCAGGAAATTTTATTGTTTCACACATTCGCAGTTGATTATTATCAAGTTCGTTTGAAGTACTGAAAATAATTTCTCAGCTCGAATTCTAATCACTTTCCACTGAATTGCCCATAAGAATTTGATGACCCAACAAAGCACCCGCGGGTGCTACGGCACTGGGCCTCAGGGACGATGGTTCGCGTTCCAGTACCTAGATGTCGCCATGTGACTCCCTCTGGAAGGAGAATTCTCATAGCAGACGACGACTGACTGACTGGTTGACTGGCTGCCTGACCATTTCACCATCTCGCATCCACACGACCGTCTCACCTTCGACGCTAATTTGAACGATACGGTTCGCGCTTATTATCGCTAAATTAGCCATTATGTCGTTATTTTAACGAGTCAATGTGTGTCAGGGGGCCGCACTCCGTGTTCCGTGCACCGACGTGGCCTCTCTGGCATGAAGCCATCCCTCTGACCCCCCCTGGCCCTTTTAACCCCCTTATGGAAACCCTTACGAACATCATAACACCCAACAGCCTCCTTAGCAACATCCTGACAGATCGCAGAGACCACATAAACCATCGTACCTTGACTCCTCGATGTCTCACGTGACATGCGTATCCCTTGTCCCACACGTTCCTGGTCCTCCGTGTCTCTACACCATATACATATATGCACGTCACTTTTTTCTATTTTTATCACTTATAGGTTTTTCATAGAGCGGAAGGGAAATCGACCCTAATCTGACGTAGCGAACCCAGTTCCCAGTACCTCCCGATTCAGCAGTCGGTCTCACCCGGCTGCTGTCTGTTTCTACCTTTTTTCAAAAACTTCTTTTTCCCTTATCTCTTTGCAGTCTTTGTTTTCTTTTTGTCACTTTTTTTTCCACTGTACCACGTCCTGTGGGGATTAATTTCAGAATGGAAAATTACTTTGAGAATTCCAGCAACTCTCGGCGGACCGCGTAAGTTTGATGAACGTAAAGAATGAAGGATGGTAAGGCAGGTTATTTCGGTAGCTAATGACGTAATACTTGGGAATCAATATCTGTATATATTTTTACATTTACCCTCCCTTATCGTCTTTTTTTATTTTCTTTTTTATTAACTCTAATGGATATCGTGTTACGATCGCTCTCCTGCTATCAGCGCGTTGCGTAATCGTAAGGAGTTGACGCTCCCTGCACGCGTACCATTTTCCTATCCGGTCTCCTCGACTCTCTTTGTTCTTTTTCTACCAGCGGGAGACCATTCAGCGGTGCATTGATCGTCTGAGAGTCTGAGGCATGCAAAGGACATTAAGGATCCTCCACACTTGACGATTGCCACGCCTCGCTCGGTAGACACTTTTTCATGATGCCAAAGAAGAAAAAAAATGAATGTTACCCGGTATTCGCAATGGCGAGCCTAACGCGAGTGTCGTTCGTTGTTATCGGTTTGCGCGTACTTTTCGACTGTTTTTCGCAAAATCTTATTTTTTTTTCACACCCCTCTCTGGCTATCATTCAATATTCCCTCGCAGAGACGGCGTCGCGTCGCGAGAGTTTCCATAGAAAAATTATATTCAGGGCTCGTCTGATCATCCCCAGAGAACCCTCATTTTACAATTCCGAACCTGAATCGTAAATTCATCATCGAATTAATCAAATTCGAAATTCCCTGCTTGATCTCGACAACCCTAATGAATTGCTGAATAATTTTCAGGAGCAATGTCACCCTTACAGGTCAGGTTCACCAGTCACGTAGTGAACTTTAGGATGAGCTCAGCAGGATCAGCGTCTTATATCGATAAGGGTAAAACCCAGGAACATGTTACAGGATGCGAAAAACATTTTTTCTTTGAATACCTTATCGGTGGCCTCGTGAAAAAAATATTTAATTTTCGGTAGGGATTACCCTTAGCCAATATTACTCGGCCACTGTGTATGTTAGCCCCAACTACACGAAGGCATTGAGAATATACTTTCACATCTTTTTGAAATTTCCAATAAGTCTCGAAGCGCCGAAAATGGAGAAACAAAATTAACACACGTGTCTATAAAAAAAAAAGACTATAAAAAATCAAGATACTCGAGCAACGTTTATTGTCATTCTTATCTAATCAGTCGTGTCCCAATCGTTTAGAGCGTATATACGCTTCCCTTATTGGTATCGATTATCGATACAGTCGATCGACTCGAATAAAAATCTCATCGATAAGATTGATTGGCGATGCGTTATCTCTGATATGTGAATCGTCGGATTCGGTGAACGCGAAAAAAAGAAAAGTCGAATCGTTTGGGTTTCGCGTTTCTTCTCTGTGGCCAACGTTGATTGGGCTATTTAATGACGGACTTCCTCGACCTCGAGGGGTCGACCCACGCGCACTAGGATGTTGTTCCTGGGAAAGAAACCGCCCTGAACTGGCCCTTAAGATGCACTAATTCCCTTCGGGCCTTCCTGAGATAATCGCCATAGGGCTCAGACTTCCTGAGTGTCGGAAGGAAATCGGATTGTCTTTGGTAAATGCATATTAGGGCTACTGAAACCTTTTCTATTATTTTTATCCTGAAAGCTACTGAGAGGGTGTGGGGTGGGGGGTGGGGGGAGCAACTAGGAAAAAAAGGATAAGAAGAAAAATAGGGATACGGGACCTAAGGGAATACGAGATCAAGATGGGAGTGAAAGATACGAGTATCTGCCTATATATCTAGATAAACGGATAGATGGATAGATAAATAGATAAATTACTATATTATCTTTTCCCTTCTCCAGTCCTGCCTGAAGGCTCGTTAATCAAGTCAATGTAACGAGGAGTCTATATGACATCCTGACAGCTGTCAAAATGACAAGAGCCTTGTAACCACGTGTCTAGTGTTTATCAACAATTCAAATATATTATATATAGATATATTAATGCGTTTAATAAAAATGAAAAATTTGTACGAGCTTCAAAGGCGCTGTGAAAATTTGATAAAAATTTATCGATTCAATTTGATCTTTATTTTTCGTCCGTAAACAAGACACGAGGGAAGAGCCGATCGCATCGATGCGGAAAAACGATCGTGCAGGATTCACGTGTGAATTTACATGCGAGTCGAGTTTCCAATTGGACGACTTGATGGATTTTGACAGTAGGAGGAATGAATTATAGAAATATTACGCGAATATATGTAGAATGTATGCACTTTCTGTATATCCAGAAACTTGTACGGAAGATGACTAACGTGGCGTGATGTCGCTCTTCTGGTTGGCCAAGCGTTCTCGATGCTAGAGTGATAACAGCGGAGAGTGAAGAGAGACAGACGGGAAGATAAACAGGCTGGGAATTAATTTTTTTCGAATTTTTCAAGACTAATTTATTTGATTTACTTAATTCGGCTACGATCGTTGGGCCAACATTTTTTTTATCTTACTATCTATCTCTCTCTCGCTTATCTGTCAGGCATCCCGATTATTCGATAGTATCAAGTGGCCACTTAATTCACGTAATGATATCCAATTTCTCGAATATCAACCCTGATCCAGCCTCTCACCATAGATCCTATTGTGGAAGGATCTATAGTATGTATACGATGGCATAACACGATGACGTAAACTATCCATATTCGCTGACCGTTTAACCTCTACCCTATATGAACCTGGGTCAAAGGTCGCGAAGATGCCAGGGGGCGGAATTAAATTACGGAACGGTAACTATCGTTGAAGGCTCCTTGAAAAATCGATACAGAAATTTTTCCATCCTAATCCTATTGCCGAGAATATTTTTCCATCCTTTGGCGGTTGCTATGCTTCCGTTCGTCTTCGCGTATACATCTGTCTGTCTTCATAAAATTTGAGAGGCTGCGAACATCCCCTGGACCACAGCATCCGGAGCAGATCCCGTAAATTCGGAGCGCTCTTGCTGTCCTTAATAATTTTGTTTCTCATAGCTTCTAAGAGATCGTTCCGAGATACATTTTTTTTTTCGTACCACCAAGCCAGGCCAAAAAAAGATGGGGGTCAATAGGTCATTCACAGATGAATCCATATGGCTTAAATTATCTTAATAAAATTTTGTGAGTGAAAGTTGCACTCAGCTTCTGTTGCCCTTTACTACCCTTATTTACCGTGTTTCGTATCAATCTCCCTTTGTTCGGGCGATGACGAGGGGTGGGGGTTGAAATCAATTATCGATTAAATTTTATATACTGATAAATAATTATTTAGGATCGATAAATCCCAATGGAGCTTTTGATTCAGGGGTAGCCACCCCCTGGACCAGCCTAGTCCTATCGGTATACCGGTTAGGCCTTTGCAGATAGATTTTGCGAAGTACATTCTCAGCCGGTATATATCGATTGGGTTTGATTAATCCAGGCGCCGGGGATCTCGAGGGCGACGGCGCGTCCTACCTACTGGTTGGTATGGACGACGCTGGACGTCGGGACGCAATGTTAACGGACGTACGCGAGCATTGCGTAATATTGGTATTCATTTTGTAAATGTGTAATTGCCCTAATTTGGAAGCCCCTAATTAGCTTAGCATGATCACTTCCACTGTGTGGGTTACAGATACGTACCCACATGCTCATGGTCCAATAGATTTATTGGCTCTGCATAAACCGTGCCAGCCATAAGACTTTTTGATGAACGCTATCGTAAACTTCGTCGACTGAATCCCTCTGTACATATACTTCATACACGCACCATGCTTAATACCAACATACCTACATAAACATGGAGAAACACTCGAAGTCGCGTTCGGGACTAAATGCCAATTAGTATACAACCTAAAAGACTCGAAATCCGAATTAAGAGGCAAATATTTACCCGGCAAGGTGTCCCGTGGAAGATACGAAACTGTTTCTCCCGAAGATAATACAATTCTGAAACGTCCTACAACAGTGCCGTCTGAATCGATTTGGCTGTTTCCGACCCCGATTCAGGACTTTATATGGTAAAACAAAAATTTTCAAAAATACTAAAAAAAATATATGACGAAATAAAAAAAATTCCTCCGTCAGCCCTGTACAATCTAAGATAACAACCCTTACCGTGGTCAGTCGCTCGTATCTCTTCTTTTTCTCCGGTCCAGCGCAGAATCATTCCCCAAGGTTAGGTCGGCCAATACTCAGTAGAAAATTAAAAAATAATACCAACCAGCCACCCTCCCCGACTTCCTCCTCCAGCTCGAACCGATTGGAACCGAAGGGATGGTCCATGAAATCGAAATAAAATGCGAGAGGGTTCGCGGGGGGTTCCGGTTTCTAGGGACAGACCTCCCTCCGTCCTCCCCCCCGCTCCCCGAACGGTGGGGAGGTTGCTGACCGACGGGATAGGTCCAGGGTCGGAAGTGAGTCTCTTCGGTGGGAGGGAGGGGGGGACTGAGAATTCACTCGGGTGGGGAGAAAGCCCCGCAGTGCGGCGCGGTCGATACAACCCCTACGTCCTCTCGCGTTTTCCACTTCACCCTCCGATCCTCCGGTGGCAGCCCTCGGAAAATATCCAACGTACAATCCGCACCCCACACCGTGGAGACCCTTGCTGATTAGCGCTACCATCCTGGATGCAATTTTTATATGGAAGGAACATATTGCATGCGATTCGATCTATTACTTTTTTTCCTTCGCCTCATCGATCACTGATCGATCTCAATGACGATCCTTCTACTATTTTTTTTTCCATTCCTTTCATCCACATTTTCTTTTTTATGTTATTGTCTGTCTTTCGTCCCACCGCCCCCCCCCCCCACCCCACACCCTCGCATTTCGTCACTTGACTCTTCCACCTTTTGATTCCAGCTACGTATTCCAAACCTATGACGGTTACCCTTGCCACCTAGCAACCTCACGAGGGGTGCCTACCTGCCTACATGCCTGCCTGCCTATCTGCCTGCCTGCCTATCTGCCTGCCTGCCTGCCTGCCTATCTTCCTATTTATTTCTCTACCTACTTATCTACCTGGAGCCTGACAGATCGATAGGTCGACTCGCAACGAACCTACGATTGCCGACCTAAAACCCCCCGAGTCTTTCGAGAGGCTCGAGACATGTTCCTTTCGAAATGGCTCCTTCGCTCTCTTTCGAGGTTATGTACTACACGAGAGAGATGCAACGAACGGTGCATATCGCCTCGATGCACTTTAACACGGTAACCCAAGCAAGTACTACCAGTTATGTTATAGCAGTTAAAAATGGTGTCTTGCTATCTTTGAAAAGCATTAGAGGCCAGACTACCTTTAAGCCGTTCCTTTTCTTTCTCCTTGCAATAAAATATCGATATCTCGTCTTTCTCGGATCCTCCTATTTTTATACGGCTAAGAAAATTGACCACGACCTCAGAAACAGCAGAGGGTCCACGAGTGTCGGATTAACCCTTGCCAGCCTTGCCCGATTACCGTGGACTCGATATATAAGGGACGCGGTTGTCATCTGGTATCTCGTTATCGCGAATTTCCAGTAACGCCTCTCGTGAACTGGAAATGAGAATAAAATTTTTTTTCTTCACCGATTATAATTCTTTTCGGATTAAACTATAGATATATATATATATCGATCACCCAGGTTATAATTAAAATCCCAAAGGGCATCACGTGCCCGATATTCATTCTAATAATTAATATGAAAATTTCAAGCTTCCTCGTACCATCTCAATCCTACCAATCAAATTGCGTGACGACGCCCGATGTCCACATAAAATTCCCCTGGCGTCGTTAAACTTCCCCTCTCGTGCTCTACGTCCGACCAAAACCTACAATCAGACTGATCGGTATAATTTATCCACAAATCCGGCCTTGAAGTTGAGACCCGATCGAAGTAAAAGAAAACTAAATAAAAATAGTTCCGTCCCGTAAATCCATCTCGACAAATCGTTCATAATGATCGTTATGGTCCATCATCCAGCCTCTTCTGGAAACCATCACGACACCATCCGGTAACAACTGCACGACCAGTGAACGTCCAACTGCTTAAGTACAAGTTCCTGTGTCGAAACCAGACGCCCACTACCTGGTAGGTACTATCGGCCAAGGCAAATATCACACGTGAATTCACGCACACGCGTCACGGCGTCCTGCCCCCTACTTCTCCTCCCCCCCCCCGCTCTCCTCGCTTATGGTTACATCAGACGCTTTATACCAGCCACTACACTAATATAATTGTTACCGTGGAAATTTACCGAATTACCGATTAACTGCGTCCTTCCCCGACTAAGAGCTTCGAGCCTACCACTTTAATAACAAATCATCCCAGACACGTGGATCAGACCCAGTCTTCAAATCTCGATCGAAAGTATCGAAGAATCCACTTCCGGGGCCAAATACCCAGATGCACGTTCAGGAATGTTGATCTTAATTAATTATCATTCCCAAGTGAGGTTGTCGACTCGTACCAGTCCCATCGGTAATTTCACAGGACACGTCAACCGGTTCGAAGGAGTTGACCTTCGGGGTCAACTCGGTGCCGTAGGAGGACTCTTGCGATTTTTTTGAACCTAGTGAAAAAGCAGCCCCAGCCGGGCCGTGGCCGAAGTGTACTGTCCAGAGCGAGAGAGAGAGAGAGAGAGAGAGAGAGAGAGAGAGAGAGAGAGAGAGAGAGAGAGAGAGAGAGAGAGAGAGA
>JARQTH010000301.1:312364-355415 GCA_030142595.1 Trachelus iudaicus | reverse complement strand
AGAGAGAGAGAGAGAGAGAGAGAGAGAGAGAGAGAGAGAGAGAGAGAGAGAGAGAGAGAGAGAGAGAGAGGAGAGAGTACAGCCGCGTGAGTCACTGGCTTCAATGTTCTCCCCGTGACTTCGTTTGGCATACGACGAAGTAGTAGTAGATGGTCGGAGTCGGGCAGAAACGAGCTGAGGTAGATTGAGCGTAATGTGTCTCTTCCTCCGACGCAGATACAGTCACGGTCACTACAGGATAGAACGGAGCGTGGCTCACGCGCTAGTTTCACGTACACGCAATCGAGCACTTGCCGTGGAAAGAACAGACTTTAACGATCGTTAGGATAGTCACGGCTCGAAGGATGTACCGTGCCTGTAATCAGTCATTGCGTTTAGAGCGTGTATGATTATTTATACGATGAATCTAGGTTCTCGAAGTAGTCTATGGTATATGCGTGACGTGTATATATATATATATTTTTTTATGAACCGCATAAATCGCCGGATTCGGTATCCCAGAACGTCCTTGACATCATGTACGACCTTGGACCTGAATCACGCAAGAAGAAGGCACGACAGCACGGTCTGACAAAGTGCATTGACCTTTGACATTTGGCTATGACTTTGAAATCGAGGATCGATCGCATTGTTTTTGTGACAATTTTTATTATCCTAATCAAAGAGACACAGAATGATACGTTTGCTGAAAGCTGCGACGGGACCGCGCTGATTTGATCTCTCTAGAGGTTTTGAAGCTGCGAAACCGGTAATTTCCGGATGCTTTGACGCGACGTAAAAACAAAGCGCAGGAACAACAGCGAGGCGTGGATACTTTCTAGCGTACCGTAATATTGTTATCGGAAGTGACTCTGATGTCTGGTTGACGGATCGAAATCCCAGACTGCCAGTCGCCGGTTTTCTGGTTCGATCCGGATTTCAGGCAGGAGAGACAGACGAGTATTTACGTACGCACGGGTTAGAGCTAGAGGGACTCGGATAGAGAAGGAGAGAGAGAGAGAGAGATAGATAGATAGAGGGAGCGAGAGCTACAGAGCGAGACGGACAGAGAAAAAGGATAGCGAATCAACGAATTAATGAATGAACCAGAGAAAACTGGCGAAGGCGTGAATCAGCCGAACCCACTCGATGACTTCCCAGTCGTCCGGTTACAGGCTTCGGTATCCTTTATTTCTACCACCTGGCAAAGGACTCGTTGACAAACAATTGAAAGAGGAAGCGAGCTTCGACTTAGCTTTATGGGGTTTCGGTACGCTTTTTATTTTACCATATAACGCTTTGACCTTTAAAGCGGACCGAATGTTTTTTTTTTCACATAAAATATTTAACATTCTCTATTCTCTCCGGTATCAATTTATTCATGTATTCCTTTGCGGCTTAGGGCGTTTTGGCACACATTTTTTTTATTCAGTTTTTTTTTTTACTACCACTCACTAACTTGTATTGGGCATTAACTGGTGTATATAAGGTGGGACTTGAGTGGTAGCATTTTAAAAGAAAACAAAAATAGTCGAGTCACTTCTGATGCGCGTGGGTAATCTGCCAAGTGACGTCACTGGTCTTCCTAAATATATTGAAATTTTGGCATTTTCGTAACCCCCTCACTATTTTCGTAACCAACGCTCCATGCGGATGCTTTTCGGGACTATCCTATCGCCTGCTGTTCAATTAAATTTTTTTTAATTCCCATCCTAGAGCTATCTTCACGTGTTACAGCGGTCCCATCCAATCGTGTATATATACAATATATATATATATATATTTCGTATATATTTGTATATATTTTATAGCAATCCATTAAACCTCGTTATCCGCTTCCTCGATATCAAGTACCATACCAATATTGGAAACTGATACTCGTAAACTCACTATGAATTTTACGACGAAGAACAAAACAGAAGTCTTACCGAAAGCTTCATAATCTTACAATTTACTTTTCGTATGCTCTGGTAATTGCGTATTTCTAATTTTACACATACGACTTTGTACACATGTCAAAGACCCTAGTGATACTCGAGGCGCCATTCTTTCAACAACTTGGGTTAACACTCGAGTCGCAATTGTGTATTTTTTTTTTTTCTTTATGACGCAAAAGAAAGAGATGCTCGCAATTTATCATACGTTCTGATTCATTTATAACCGGTGGCTCAAGTCGGCTCAGAGTTAAACGTATTTACGATTTTTTTCAGATAAGAAGTTGGCACTGGTTTTTTCCAGAATTCTTTCATATCGGCAACATCAGTTTTAAGCTGCTATAATTTCGTGCAGAGACACTCGACGTTAATTGTTTCGATTAATTACCTTTCCACTGATTTTACGAGATAACAGAAGAGAGAGAGAGAGAGAGAGAGAGAGAGAGAGAGAGAGCCAGATGGATTTTATTCTGGCCAATGGGTGAGACAGAGACAGAAGAAAAGAGACTCACGCACCTACTTAAAACCCATGTTTACGCACATTCTGTCGCTTCCCCACTTGGACCATATGAACACGTATCGCACGGAGTCTGTATACTTAGGATCTTGTTTCCCTGTACTGTTGCCTATACTGCGTCCTTACGTGCATATTGCATCTAGTTGTAGCAGGTGCATCTGAACGACTCTCACTCCCTCCTACTTGTCAACCTAAAGGTACATGCTTCGAAGACGCACCCGGTTCGTACTTCCGGAACACCCTGTACATCCTCGTGCAATCTCGGGATTTCCATCGTCGAATGATGAAGCGATTTGTATTAACGCGCGGAAAGGACGAAGATGTTGAAATTGGGGGTGAGAAACGTTGGAGATTTCTTAATAGGGAGTTTCGAAGAGGGATTGGGAAGGGCTTATTTTCTTAGGGGGTGGGGAGGGGGCGGGTACAGGTAGAAAACCTAGAAGTAAATTTACTGAATGTTTTCTGAGTAACTGAGGTACATGGATTTAACCCTTGTGAAAATTGTTACCCCCCTCCCTCCCCTCTCATCATATCATCTGGACCTATCGTCCCCACGTTGTCTTGCAATTCTTCGCTATTCGTCCTTCCAGCCATTGCTGACTTTTTTTTTCTTATCCTCTCAAGATTTTATCTTCAGGGATGCTTCATCCCTCTTTTGACCATGTGTGTGCATCTTCATCTTCTCCCGAATCATTTTGATCGGTCCTGCATGGCTGAAAGATTTTCTTATGTGATCTCCAGGAGTGATCCAGACTGGGATCCATCTTACGTGGATCTTGGTGGGTGCTACCTAAGAGACAATAATATCGGGTGGTCTTGTACGGCCCTGATATTGATACCAATCCGATTATTGGTTGTACCGAGTTGCTGGCGACACGAGAGTCTTGACTACGCGAACGAGCCGCTCTCGGTGCACGTACGAGTCCGGCATTATGAGCTTGGGAACGTGTGTGTCCGGCTGTGGGACGAGTTTGAGTGATACACGAGATTGGCGCAAGGCCAGTCCTCGATTGCATAACTCGCATCAGCAAATTGCGAGCGTTCGCCACTGACTCGGTACGGACCTAGATCCAGGGCCCTGGAAAGATCAGTCACGAATGAGGATCCCTGGGAGAGATTAGAAATTGTCAATGTATTAATCGCCAAAATTTCATATTTTACCATATTACATGAGATACAAGGAAAAATATGTATTCTGAAGAATAAATATTTATATCAACTCGCACTCCTTCTCACGGGTAATCAGTGTTTGGATGCGTCGCTCTGGTTGTGCTTTTTCCTCGAAAACAATTTTTTTTAGTACTATTTTTTGCAGAGAAAAATAATTTTCTCTGTAAGTGCTCTTTCAAAGGGTACCCCATGCCCCCCTCGAATTTTTTTGTTATCTCTGATAACCAGGTAGCGAAACGTTTTTGCTCCTGTGGGAGGATAGCACGGAGGCTACAGATTCGCGTGAAAGGAACGTCCGTCGCTCTTTTGCCGACTACGACTCGGCCTTTTATTCTCCAATCGGCAACAACGCGAACTGGATTGCACTCGAGTGCTCACTTGATGCGTTTGTAAAACGCTTGAAGACCGACGAAATGCAGGGACGTAAATATCCTGTCCCTTTTCTTTTTTTTTTATCGTTATGAACATTTTCCCCATTTCTCACGCCTACCGATCCTTAGATACTCGAGTTCCTTTTTCGTTCTTTTCCAATTGGCATAATCTTCCCTTTTTCAACCCTTGTTTACCGCAGGAATAGGTCGTCCCGCACCCCTCTGGGAACAATTAGATATTCGTCAAACTTTTTTTTATTTTTGGAAACATTTTTTTTTACAAATACTCCTCCTCCCCGCCAACCCCAATCAAGACGTTATTGTGTCGTAATAGCGTTAACCGCAGGAAACGATGGAGGAATGTGACTTAGGCACTCTATGACGTCAGAAGCTACCCTCATTTGTCACTGTGGCACGAGAACGAGGGAGACAAGATCATTTTGACTTCGTCGAGTTTTGTTTAGCTTGAGTTCTGTAAAGTTAAGGTTAAATGTTACTTTTAGCGATTAACCAGGTTCGCACTTCCATGAATGTCGCTATTGTAATAACGTGACGTAATTTAAATATATGCGGAGAACCACTGACCGCCCACGACGAACCCCGAGTTTCCTCGAATCGAGTCAAAAGATGACTCGTTCAATTTAACGTTGAAATCGTGTCGCGACTACTGCAGATCTCTGGTAACGTATGTGTATGCACACATACGTATATTACGTACAAAGGATATCTATCTTGGCACGTACCTCATCTTCATTGCTCTATAAGGGTTGAAGATTAAAGGAACATTTTTGATAGACATAAAAAAAAGTTATGGTCTAAAAAGAAATTTTTTTTATTACCCATAAAAGGGGCTAGACGAACCTCCCTACCCCCCTTCCCCCCCTCCCACAATGTTCTCCTTTGTCCGCATCGTAACCGACCCGAAAGCAGTGCCGGAAATTATACTGTACATGAACGAATTTGTAAAAACTTTGTATGCCCAACAACAGAAAGTGGTTTGTTTATACCTACGAGGTACGTGCACATACTGCATTATGTAACAGGGAGCCATTTCCCTTTGACAGATATCGCGGAAATGTCGCAAGAGCTTTTTGACCAAGGCTTGGGAGCGTGTATTAGACTCTGTCAGGAAGAGCTAACCCGGTACGCAGCACCGACACTTGAGCAAACAATCGAATTGAGCGAACAAGCAATATTCCCTGGTCAAGCTACCGCAGTCCAGTGTACCGACGTAGGATGAAAGCTTGCACTATCAGTCGGAGACCCAGTAACCCACTCACCTAATGAAGAGACTTGCTAAGCTCTCGAAAGGAGTAGCTGGTATCGTCGTTGCTTCGTGTTAACCAGGAAATGACGTTCTGTGTAAAGAGTTAAAGAAAAACAAAATAATAAAGAGAAGGGAAACATCCAGGGGTAAAAGTTTCGACGATTCATCAGTCAAGCGCTCGGTTCGCCAGCGCAACGAGAAATAATCGACAAACCGAATGGCACAGAGGATTTTTGCCGAGCCCCGAGAAGAGGAAGAGGAAGAAATAAGGATAGTCAGGGAAAGATAAGCGGGATACGAGCACAGCTACATGAGCGCAAGAGAGCGCGAGGGGATCGAGAGGAGGAAGAAGAAGCAGAGTACTGGGATAAGAAGAGGGAAGCTGAGGTGGCTGAGGAGAATCGGTCGTGTGGCGTCTAGCCCACTAGCACAGATCCAGAGGCACTGTCTCTCAACTGGGAATATTGAAACGAGTAATATAAATCTAGCGGAATAGCGGGAGCTTCCAGATCCCGAAATGACTCGGCCTCCGACTGGCTGAGCACCACTGGCCTCATGGCTGAGCTTGCGCGCTTGAACGGGTGGGGCGACTCACGGGTTAGGAGGAAGTGGTGGGGGCTGTCTGGGTAGCTGGTGGGGGTAACTTTGTCCTCGGAGTGGGGAGGACGGGTCGATGATGCCGGCGGTCCTCCACGGCACGAAACGCCAGTCAGTCTCTGGTCCACCCGAAGCCGCGCTGCTAACTTCTCTTACATCGAACACCGCTCGCCGCAGCCATGGGTGACAAGGTTTGTGTCGTTCCTTCCGTTTCCTTCACTGAACGAGACCCGAGAGTCTGTACCCATTATATACCCGAGACATCCGGCAGCCACACGGCAATGGTAAGGTAGTGGAGTACCGAGCTAACGCGAGGAAGTCATCGAGAGTGTGTTTGCTTTGACTGGCCGTGAGTTGCCCTGAGAATGGATGGCCATTCTTAGCTGCCTACTGGCCATGGATAGGGATCCTTCATAGTGTTGCCACTCATGGATTCAACCTGTAGAAAGAACGAAGGAATTTTCATTCTCACGTTATTGCCTCTGGGCCTTTCTCTTTATCTCTTTCGTTTCCTCGAGAGAGACATTCAAGAATTTCTTGCTCGAGTTCCAGTCGCTCTGTCTCTCTCTTGCTCTCTCGCTCGCTATCTCTCTCTCTCTGTCTCTCACCCGTCGTCGTTCGACTCCCGATCGATTCGGGTGGGAATAGCTTCCCACCCTCCACCCCTCTCTCTCTCTCTCTCCCTGTCTCTTTCTCTCTTGCTCTCTCTTTCTCTGTCTTCTTTCTCTCCCTCACGCACTCTCTCTCTCTCTCTCTCTCTCTCTCTTGGAAAATAATCGAGGGTTCTGCCTTTGAAAGCTTTCGGAAGCTTTCGAGACGCCCGAGTGTATCGTGCACCCCGCGATACTTGGCCAACTTCTGCTCAAAGCTTTCCTTCGATCCGTAGAGACAGGGTGGGTGGATGACTAAGCATTGGGAGAGTGCAAGAGAGTGAGAGACGAAAAGAGACTGTCTGTCGAAAGCATCGAAAAGTTTCTAGGAAAGCTCGAGGCCATTTTACTACTAGTGCTTCGGAGTGATCGCTTCTGTCAGTGTCAATTGATCTCGGTCAGGGTGTGATACCAGAAGAAAGGGTGTAGCTCGCGGAGCGACACGCACAGATAATATGGTAATTTATCATAGTGACAATTCTCAAACATCCCTTACGAGTGCTTCAATCGATTTGCCCAAATGGTGGCGTTTGGATTGTTCTTGTGATCTTTACAAAAAAAAAAGAAAAGAAAAATTAAAGAATCCCGTCATTATTGACTTCAGCCTTGAAAGGCCCCTCGGCTATCCCAAAAAGTCCGCCATCTTTCACGAGATGCTGGCGCGAATCATTAAAGCTTGAATATACTCCTTTCATCGCAAGCAATGAGAAAATTTTCATGTGAATTGTCGCTCTATGGAAACTGGCATGAGCTTTTCTCTCTTCAGGTTAGTGATTTCTTGATGTCAACGCGCCTGCGCATATTCACAGCTGCTGCTGCTGCAAAGCTTCTCTCCTCGCTATCTCTGCTAGTGTCTTCCTCCTCATCAGGCCAAAAGCTCGACCCGAGGATACTCGAGACTTGCCCATTCCGCGATTGGACGATCGTCTCAATATTGAAACTGGGTCGATTTTCGTCGTCCACATCGTCAGCCATCCGACTCGTAGCCTCGAACTCGTACTATTTCTTTTAGTATCATGTGTCGTTGAAAATTATCCTTAACTTGATATCTTTGATAGGGCATAACGTATATCAAAGATTTTTCACAATTTTCTCATTTCATTCCGTTCTTTGATGCGACTGTACCGATCATAACCTTGTGCGCATGCGCAGTGCGCTACGATTAGCCAACGGTTTTTCTTGACAGAAAAGTCTCGAATATCTTCGTAGAATTTTTCCGTACAATATTTAGGAATCGTGGGTAATTCGAATTTTCGTTATTTTATATAAAAAAGTCATAGGGTATTCATGTAAAACTGTCTGACAGTTCTGCGCATGCGTACACAATGAATTGAATATTTATTCATAAGCTACCAGCAACCGTTCTATTTTTACGAATCAACATATTTATTATCTACGTCGCAATTAGAGAGAAACTGAAGATCGATCGATAACGCCAAATTTAATTAATCAATTCCTTTGAAAAAGATCCATGGATCATGTAATACACGTGAATAACCTTCGTATAGTTTAAAATTATCGTCCTGATATTAAAATCATCGTCCCAACGAATTCACGAGGAACAAATTTTCAGTCGAAACGTCGTGGAATTTTTCCACCAATTTTTCCACAGCTAGTGATTTTCGCGAGGAGTCTCGAGTCTGCGCGCTAACTTGGTCCCTAGTCCCTATAAACCACCCTCCGTTTTACCCCAAAGCAACCCTGGTAACATTACCTCGACGACAAAATCCCTGAATTCTCACTTGAGCACGTATAGAGGGCGAAGACGGTGAACGAAGTCGCTTCACATTATTTTACACCTGTACTTTTCCACGGGAGTTGACAATAGATTCGCCAAGTAGCCATCTTGTTTTTTGTCACCCGATGGATATAATTCACGGAATGAGAAAAAAAGTAAATTCTAGCAACCATCCTGGAGCCTCTTTTTCCCTAGAATCGACAGGCTTCTGTCTGTTATGACACAAATTCCTCTGTTTGTCTGTCTCTCTGTACGTCGGACAATCCGTTCTACTCGTCCATTCGTGACGATGTCCAAGGACGGGCACGTCAATTGAAAAGGTCGATTCTTTTAAGAGGCCCTTAGTAACGTTTTCCATTCATTGAAATTTCTTCCAGGCCCCTCTACTCCCGGAAGCTCATCCACAGCCCAATCATTCTTCCGTAGGTCTGACCCAGCCAACTTTGATCAAATTTTTTATTTTACACTCAACCCGTGACTGCTGCTACAAAACTGTTTGGCGGTCCTTAGTTACAGTTAGTGAAATTTCATAAACGCCTGAGATTGTATTGATTATAGGTTAGAGAATGAATTTGGGAACGTGGAACTGTAATTTAGGAGAGCACCGTAGTGCTTTAATAATTCACGGTCTTCGTAAAATTTTATTTAATTAATTTTATCGGAAATATCAACATTTTTTCCCTATCTTACTCATAGTGGATGTTTGGAGTATATATTGATTTCTTTAAAAAATACAAATTAATCCTTGAATTGCGTAGTTCAGCAATTAGTTAAATACTGAAATTCACCGAAGCACTTGAAATAATTAATTTATACAAGTACTTCAATTTCATTGTTTCAGTCCGATGGACAAGAACCATCAAGGTGATTTAAAAAAATATTTTTTTAAATCAATCCAATATTTTACATATCTACGTTGAAATTTATCTTCGAAACCAGTCAAGTGATAACGACCATCCCCCGTCAGACACTCCACTTGCATTTCTACCCCCAGCGATCATGCCATATATACACGCCTGCTTATTTCCGCTCGAAATGTCAGACTTTTGATTTCCGCAATGGAGGAAACGCATCTTCGTCTTTGAAGATAGACGATCGTCTCTTGCATCTCGTATGCAATTAAGTCACCGTCTGTAATCGCACACGAGGCAAAAGTTAACGACAGTAAGAGAAACGTGAAGGGAGGAAATTAAAGGAGGACACGATGAAAGACGATAATAGTAGGAGCGTTCGGTTGGTTCGTGTCCGCGGGGGAGGGGTAGTAACAGCCGAAGACAGAAAGAGCTGCAGACTAGATGGCGCCGACGGCGACTTGAGTTCTGGGGCGCTTATCGATCGTAACCTATTTA
This sequence comes from Trachelus iudaicus, assembly GCA_030142595.1. Taxonomy (NCBI): domain Eukaryota; kingdom Metazoa; phylum Arthropoda; class Insecta; order Hymenoptera; family Cephidae; genus Trachelus; species Trachelus iudaicus. The sequence continues at coordinate 345,843 of JARQTH010000301.1, read as the reverse complement.
TAATTCATCTGACATTTTGATTCCGCCGATACCGATTCCATTTCTGTACACGCTCCTCTCGCCAGATACGCGAGTCCATATTCATACGTGTCCAACGAAAGTTCATACAATTCTAGAGTCAACCGTAAAATCAAAGAAAAGAAGAAAATCCACTTGTATTAATTAGCACTTTGAAAGACTTCTGCTTAGGCATTTATAGGTCTTCGGCTTGGGAGCGTTGTTTCCCTAGACTACGTTACAACAAGCGGTCATTGGCCACCCATAATGCACCACTCTCCTATTCTTATAGCCTCGTTCCCCTATAGGCCGATAAAGCCTCGTCCACAAGGGACCTGTGACTACGCCGCAAGCCGAGTCCAGCCGTATTCGTACGCCTTGATCACTCGCACGAATTCGTTTCGATAGATGCCGGACACGTGACTTCGAGTTAAAATTTCCAACTTCATTCCAAGCTGCTCCGAGCGACTGTTTACTAAAGGGATTTCGTCCACTCCTTTCCAGCTACTGTACCTATCTATACGTTATGCGACCCCGCGTAGACATAACAAAAAAAGGTCGGCTCGACTAAGGACCCTCTCTACTCGTACCTGACTCAAGTTTTCCATGGGCTAACGACTTCTCCCTCTATACGCGTCACGTTTTATAAGGAATTACGACACGCGTGAATCTTGACGAAAAAGAGAAAGAGTAACGAAACATCGGAAGGCGGTGAAGGTACTCGTTTTAAAAAAAAATTAACGCTTCAGATGAGACTAGAATGAATTTATTCTTCGGTGTGTATTCCTTTGCTATTGGAATGTTTACCGATAAACTTATGTAACCTAACCTTATTTTAAAATCACTATTCATCAGTACCTACCAGGATCACCACGCTGTCTCTTCCAATGAATTTCATATTTACTTACGGAATTGTCGGTCTCTCCTTTTCTTACGTCGAAGCGCAAAGCCTCGAGACTCGTTTGCACTTACAAACGACGTCTATTCAGTGTGCACGTGACCGTCGCTGGATGACTTCATTCTGTGCAATCACTGGTTCCGGACTTCTCTCACTTCTCAAACCACTGCGGACCAGTGCGATCTGGTTCCTCTAACAGCTCTATCTCATCCCCAAAGGCACATTTACTCGTCATCTTTTGTCGTCTACGCGAATCCTCTTTTGTACCCGTTTATTACGCAATTGTTCATTGCTACAGGGAACGCGCTGGGAACGACTCAACGGCTTATTGGTTTGTGCCGGTTTCACGGTTACTACGAGAAACGGAAACAAATTCACTAGAAATGAGGACCGGACGGTTTTTTTTTACAGTTTATATTACTTTTCTGTTATGAAATTCTGATCCTTCGGTGGAAACGCGTTCTTTGTATTTTGGGTTTGTGGAGAAAATATCAAGAAAAATACGATACTGCCGGAAAAACTTTATTTAATCTTGAGATTGAACATAACCTTAATTTTATGCTGCGTCGTGTTCATGGTTGACATATATATATACGATCGCGTACTATGTGTCCGTCGAAGTTTCTCAGGGGCAAAGACAAAAATAACCATCCACTTTGGAATTTCGACCATAGTGTGTATCCACTTCCCTCTTTGTTATACCTGGTGTCAAGTAGTTTAGCTACTTTGTCAAAAGTATTACCAATCATCGAAGAATCTTTTCGAAAAAGTATAAATTATTCGATTACGTTTTTTCATTTGTTTAAACGTTAATTCGACTTTGTCATTTCTCAGCTTTACGAAATAGTGTGTTCGCTCTCTAGTTAAATTACCAAATGAACGATCGATTTTATCTTTGAACCAATCTGCAAAATGGTCCAGATATCAGAAAGCAAGCCGCTTGTTAAATAATAACTACCACAAACACGTGTAAAATCGGTCAATTCTTTTTTTTCGTCAACGTTTCACGAAATTTGTATTCGCATCCTTGCGGACAAGACTTAAGGGTGTCTGCCTGAAATAGAATAAGGGATGAAGTGAGATCGTAAGTAGATGTTTTCTGTTTATACAAATGAAAGGTCTGTCCACGAGGGCTAAATGATCCCCTTTACGCAATCAATTTTACGTACTGATACAGACGTCGCAGGGGGTAGATAGTGACTCCTTTGACATTTTACAACCCCTAGAAAGTCACGCCGCTCAGCAGGAAACCTGAGTAAGGTGTATCGGTAGACCTGAAAGGTGCATGTCCAGTACGATGAATATATATAATTTAAATCGCATGACTAGGCGACCCTTATCAAAATGCACCCCTTTCGGACCGCCTTAGCACCCATCTGTAACGTTCCTAGAGTTAAACTGCTGAACTCTAATGGCCTCGATCGATATAACTCCATTACGTTGGACATTATCGTGTTTTGCGATTTTACAAAAAATTCCAGTAATACGAGTAACCTCGCCTCCCTCCTACCCCCCCCCCCCCTCCCCACACCAACTGATTTTCGAATTACCCGGCAATACTAGGTACAGAAGATTGTCAGTTGAATTAATTGAAATATATATATATATATATATATATATATACTTCTGATATTTGTTAAATTAAGGGATACTACCCATCTCCCTAAAGGCTCTTATCTAATTTGATTTTTTTTCTTGGAGAAGTTAGGACTTCCATGAGTTTCATCAATAATTTACAGTTTGAGTAGGTAACGTCCCAACGAAAACTTTCCTTTATTCGAAACACACTAGATAGAGGCTGACAATCAGTCTGCGAAACTTACTCGAGTAATTCAAGTTGGAGAGTTTGGGTGCGTCGTAGACCCAACCTAACCTAGTTTCAGGACTTTGCTTTTCCCCGTATGAAATCCAAACGCGGCTTAAATCGATCCATTCCTGTTTCTTTTTTTTTTCAAAAGTAGGATCGGATAAACTCGCAGCTATGTCAATATGTGCTATTACTGGCGTTGCCGCTACTTTGAGCTCTTTGCTTTCCTCTTCGACGTTCTTTCTCGGCTGATAAAAAAAGAAACCAAGGGAAGAATAATCCTACCGGCTTAATTTTGCTATGATTGGGTCGACCGAAGATCGGAATGAAGATAGTAAAAATTTATGAGCCAACTTCGTTTTATTTTTTGGGCTGACCTACGCTTTGACCGAACAGTGGTGCCAACTCCATTATTGGAAAACTATTATGGTCCTGTTTTGGACGATGGGCATTGATCGAAAAATGCTGACTGGCTCAAATAAAGTGTGTTCACTGGATACTCGTGTTAGAAACATGCCAAAGCCACTCTGCGATAGTATTCACAAAGCAAAATGGGCTTATGCCGGATACACATCTCCACTTCATCTCGACTGAGCTTCCGGCAACAGGAATTAGACACAGGGCCCAAGGGATCTTCAGGACCTGTAAGACCCAAATTCCATATAAGTGGCGTATCATCGAATTACCCGCTGTGGGCTTATCTAATTCCATTGCTGACATATCTCTCGATGGGATCCTTTTCAGAAACCACCTCACTCCTCGCGAGCAACTTTTTACGTGTCTCGAGGAGAAACGTCCTTCCGGTCGAGCCGCGACCTCATACACTTAAGACCCTGCTGCAACCCACCGTTGCCTTTGGAATAACGAAAAATACAAAGTAATCGTACATAAAAATTTTGAGATACACTCCTAGCATTCCCTTTGCCGGATCCAAAAGCAGGATCAATTAAGGAAACAGGAAGTGGAAAATAGAGGCAGAGTCAGACCTAAAATTTGGCACAGACTGGTCTGCGCATAAGAGGACTGGGTCACTGGGCTATCAAGCGGCTAGGGTAATACATCCCCAGGGCCGTGTTACATCCTAAGGGTAGCTCAACCAGGGGTTGTCTTTTTTCATACGGAAGTAAACCGATGGCGCAAGCAAGGGGATAAATCATAACTGAGTCAGGTTTTCTATAAAGTTTCGAAAGCAATCCTGGCGCGTCAGCAATCGGTCAACCGGAAGTTCACAGTCGAAATAAGTGTGTAAAGAGTGTTCTGCCAGTCTGTGGTTTTACTCGCCAAGGGCTGCTGGCGGTGCTGAGGGGCGGGTGAGGCCAAAAGAGGGATATGGCCTGGTTGGGTATTGATCCAGCAGTGGGGCAGGAGGGGGTCCCACCAACCCTAGGTTACTCCATAGGGCTAGTAGCGGACCCCGAGGCGCATGCGCACCAGCCTAGAGCTACATCCAGCGCGATCGACCCGCCAACCCCTTCTGTCACCCCGCACCCCTGGTGACGAGTGGTACCGTGCCACGAGCACGGAAACACTACTCCCCCCTCGCCTCTCCCCCTCATAACCACTGAATTGCCGAGTCGCCGAGCTGCATTCTAAATTAGACTAAATATAACTTTCTTCAGGGGGTGTACACAATGTGCATCCTGCACGCGACGCCTTACCTGTCCCACGATTATATTTTGCAGCCCTCTCTACATACGTACTAGAGATGCGCACGGAGAAACACTGTCTGTCTCGCTCTCTCCCCTTATCTTTTTCCATCGCCCCTATCTCTCTAGCTTCGTCCAACCACCGCCAGATGTCTCGTTACTTTATCTACACACCCCCTAGTCCGCATCCACTCGAGTGAACCTACGGCGACCCTTAACTCAACTTTGAGGACAGTCGCCAACCAGACTGACTCTTTACCAATTTCACGGGATTTCATAAATGCGAAATTACCTCCAAAAGCCTTCGCAGTTGCTCATCCCCTTTCGTACTCAATCTTGGAAAATCATAAAACTACCGTGGCAGCTTCTTGTAAATTTATCAGCGAAAAATGAGCTTCGAAAGTAATTCCAGGTATGAGACTCTGTCACAGATGGGTCGACTATAAATTCTTGCTGACATTTGCAACAGCTGTTACCAGCTTATAAGCTACTCGGAACGATCCAATGAGTTATATTTGTTGTGGGAGAGCCTTTATTCATTATTACGTTAAATCATATGCAATCGGTAGCTGACTTTATCGCGGTACGTTTCTGCCCGTCGTATCGTCGCCGCTTCCGCTCTCGTCTGAGTATTAGCTTCCTAAGACTCCGGGAGTTGTCGTACAAAAATTATGCAAATTTATTAATTATTTCGGAGGAAAAAGTTGAATTTTTTTTTCATTTTCTAATACGCCATTTTTTGGTTGATTTGTTTTTCAAGAACGAGCGTTTGGTAATTTCTTTTATTTTTTAACTACTCTATACTATCTCTCAGATAACCCAAACGAATCATGTATAATTAAAGTCTTATCCATTAGTTTATCGTAGCGCGGCATCGGACATCTTGCATGTTATGCAATCGCGTACGTATGTAATGTGCGTGTATGTCCATTTGGGAGTGAACAGCATGCGCATCCAGTACGTACAGACTGCATACTATGTATATATAGGACGTAAATAGTACAGTAGCTGTGAATATATATATATATATATATATATATATACACGTCAATGTACAGTAGTCGGGCGGAATTGACGTACCTACTACTGGCTATTAGTAGAGCATTAAAATTTCATTTGACGGTATCCGGTTAATCAAATTTGAACAAAAAACGAGAAAAAATATTAAAAAATTTGAAATAAAAATGCTGCTCGAGGATTTTAAGCAAGCAACACTTTTAACGCCATAATTCGTAATTACGTCAGCGTTAAAAATCATCAGTCCGCGTGGATTACGCAAACGGAAGTAGCTGCCACCCCCCTAACGCGAGTCGCGACGTTAATTTGTCTCTCGTTAATTGGAAATTCCAATCGCGTTGCCGACGGGTTTACTTTTATTTACTTTTTTTAACTTGTTCCGCGTCATTCGATTTCGTTTTTATCGCTTGATTCGTCGAATGACGATCGAACGCCTTTATAAATACACTCGTATAGACTGATCGTAGGAAATGTATCAATTGATTCTCGGTGTGATTGTCGAGTGGAAATAATGTTTTGTTTTTTATTGAATAACATTTAATGAAATTGTATGCCTTTTTTCATGTCAAACTTTTGATAAGTGTCTGTCGACTAGACGTGGAGAAATGTATGAAAACATCAAATGCAGGTTCTGAGAAATTCAATATATATATATTTTTTCCTAAATTTCGAGCCACTCACGTATATTTAGTTGTATTTGATACTTCGTTATTTTTCCTTTTTTTTTATCGTGCCGAATTTTCGATCTTGCGTCATTCAAAATGTTACTGACACGTCGTGAGACAGCGTAGATTGGGCCGACTATTTTCGCAGGCAAAGCAGTGGCAATTGCCCGACGAAAAAAATCGATACCAACTGTCAGCCGATGAAAAAAAAAATTTACGTAATCGTCGGTGATCCTTTCCCATTGACGAACCTGTATCCGCTTTCGATGGAGACCGGAAGTACTGATTACGTGCAACGAGTAAACAGATTGGCGCTATTCGTATCGAGAGTCCAAGGCTACGGTTTTATCGTTACAGCTTCCTCGCGTGACACTTTTTTCAGCGTAAATACGTAGCCAAACAAAGAGGAACCAGCCTGAATCGTTACCAGGGAAAGGGAAATGACGTCATCGCGCCCTACCGACCCTTCCAACTGGGTAAAATCGCGCTATACTGTCGCCCTAAATTATTCTGCGTCATCCCTTGGAAAATCCAGAAAGCAGCCACCCTCTTTCCCCCTTCCTGCGTTATGGCCGCCGCTGTTTACGCCGTTGGCTCCCTTACGATATTTACGAGTTCAATTTTCGAACTTACGACCGATTCACATGCGTACCCGTTCTTAGGCGCGCATGCGCATAAGCAGTACAGTATACGCTAAAAGGTTCTCGTCTCGTGCATACAGTCGTCATCGTTCATATTAATTTTTGTTATACTTTTTTTTGTAATACCCGCACACGATTTCTTTTTGTCTCGACTATACATTTTCTTTTTCCATCCTTACAGCATACACACGCATCCACTCATTATGTTTTTTTACGCACTTGTTTTACAGCATGGCCGCTCAGATTCGTACAGGGTCGCTACCCTACCCAACATTCGTGACGACAACAAAACTGCTGACGGAATGTTCAAGGTACCGAGTGCACTTGAAGACGCTCTCTGTAATATCGCTGGGTCTGCCGTTGCTGTTGCTGCTGATGCTCTGGGGCCTTTTAGTGGTGTGGTGGTGGTGGCGGGCAGGGAGGGGGGGGCTTCTTAGCGATACTCTCGACACTTAACCGAGAGGGACTGTACCTACAGTCCCTTTCCAAATAGTTCTGAGATCGTCTATCTTCCGTGATTGATATCTCACGGGACTCTCATAACTTAATGTTGGTCGTCGATACTCTTACAGCTACTGTCACGATGAAAATTAATTTTTTTATCGTGTTCTTCGAACTTCTGCAAAAGTTCTTATCCAACGCGTCTTCTGTCGCTTCTTCTATCTACTCTCTTTCTTTCCTAGTCTCGTTACTACTTCGTCTTATACTTCCTCTCTGATTCTTGTCTTTGTCGTCGGTAATTTCAGTCTGGGGATATTTAATGGGCAGACCAACTAACCTTAAATTTCGGTAATGACGCAATGGCAAGGGCCGCACACTTGTACTAACAACTTTCTAACATATTTTTTTTTTTTTTTTACAAATTCTACCTTCTATATTTATTTTCTTCGCATGCGTCAATATCTACTGTTGTCTAGTGTCGTATCTACTGTACATACTATTTTTGCAATATAATACTACTGCGGTATTACTGTACTGTGATAACATTGATACCTCTCATCAAGGTCTTGGTGACTTTTTGTTTTCCTGTATCCTCTCGTGGTCGTGAAATTCTTCTAACGTTACTGCCTGCTGCTGCTGGTAAATGTCGCAGACGTATTGTCTTTGAAACGCACTGTAGCCTAACGCACTCGACGAATTAACACGCGATATTGTCTCGATGACTATTTGTCAAAACTGGGCCTGAACTGAGTTCAGCCTGAAGTACATGAAATATTGTACTGTTGTATTTGACAAAAAGCGACAACTTCACGCACTAGAATAAACACAGTCAATTTAAGTGTTATTACTGCTAATTAGCAAATCGCACGCGATCATTAACTAGCTCTAATGACTTAACATACTTCGGGGATATAATTGATTCAAATAAACACAAAATGAACTGGCACTTTTGAAATTTTTCTTTTAAACCCGTTATCGAGCCGCAGGTCAACGACTTGCGAAGTTTAGTTTACTAGTTTAACGCAGGCACGTTTAATTTTTATTGGGAAAGAGGGGGGCGGAGGGATTATAAAGTTTTCATAAAATTTTCTAGTTTCACGAACACGCATTAATGCGACACGTCGCGACGACCTCACGGTCCAAAGCTGTACTGAGGACGTGCTGGTCGAGACGTTCGCTTGACTCGTTTTAATTAAAGGGTTAATAAGGCCGACTTATTAATTGGGAAGCTCGGGGTATACCAGTGCTATCGCACTAAGGAATGTACGTCTTAATGTAGAAATGGGACCAAGACGCAAAGATCCAATTGAAAGTGCCAGTTAGGATGTATCGCTCGTTGATTGGTTATTTCTTTTGTAACTGATCTTGCAACTGTTTTGATACGCAGTCGCGGCGGAAGAACCCAAAGCGGAAGGGGGACAATTTGGATGACCTGAAGCAGGAGTTGGACATTGACTTCCATAAAATCTCCCTGGAGGAGCTCTACCAGAGATTTAGCACACACCCCGAAAACGTGAGTGAATAATGATGATAATGAATTTTCGAAAAATGATAAAATTAATGTATACCAGGAAGCGAATGATAAACCTATGATAACCGTTCGCAGGGCCTTAGCCACGCAAAAGCAAAAGAGAATCTGGAGAGGGACGGACCCAATGCCCTGACCCCACCCAAACAGACGCCGGAATGGGTTAAGTTCTGCAAGAACCTCTTCGGCGGTTTCGCCCTGTTGCTGTGGATCGGCGCGATCCTCTGCTTCATCGCGTACTCGATCCAAGCGTCGACGAGCGAGGATCCAAACGACGACAATCTCTACCTGGGAATCGTGTTGGCCGCGGTGGTCATAGTGACAGGCATATTCTCATATTATCAAGAAAGCAAGTCCAGTAAGATCATGGAGTCGTTCAAGAACATGGTACCGCAATTCGCGACCGTGCTGAGAGAAGGAGAGAAGCTGACCTTGCGCGCGGAGGACCTGGTGCTCGGCGACGTAGTGGAAGTGAAATTCGGCGATCGTATACCAGCCGACATAAGGATCATCGAGTCACGTGGCTTCAAGGTGGACAACAGCTCCCTCACGGGTGAATCCGAACCCCAGTCCAGGTCGCCGGAGTTCACGAACGAGAATCCTCTGGAGACGAAGAACCTCGCTTTCTTCTCGACGAACGCAGTTGAAGGCACGGCTAAAGGTGTGGTGATCTGCTGTGGTGATCAGACGGTAATGGGAAGGATCGCTGGCTTAGCATCCGGCCTTGACACTGGAGAGACTCCGATCGCCAAGGAGATTCATCATTTCATCCATTTGATCACGGGAGTTGCCGTATTCCTGGGAGTGACCTTCTTCCTTATTGCCTTCATCCTCGGTTATCATTGGCTCGACGCCGTTATCTTCCTTATCGGTATCATCGTCGCGAACGTGCCCGAAGGTTTACTTGCGACTGTCACGGTGTGCCTGACGCTCACCGCCAAGAGGATGGCCTCCAAGAACTGCTTGGTCAAGAATCTGGAAGCTGTCGAGACCCTCGGCTCCACCTCGACCATCTGCTCGGACAAGACTGGCACCCTCACACAGAACAGAATGACTGTCGCCCACATGTGGTTCGATAATCAGATCATCGAAGCCGACACTACGGAAGATCAATCTGGTGTTCAGTACGACAGGACGAGCCCGGGATTCAAGGCCCTGGCGAGGATCGCGACCCTCTGCAACAGGGCAGAGTTCAAGGCAGGTCAGGAGGGTGAGCCCATTCTGAAGAGGGAGGTTAACGGTGACGCTTCCGAAGCTGCTCTACTCAAGTGCATGGAACTTGCCCTCGGCGACGTCATGGGAATTCGTAAGCGCAACAAGAAAGTCTGCGAGGTCCCCTTCAACTCGACGAACAAGTACCAGGTGTCGATACACGAAACGGATGATCCCAATGATCCACGTTATCTTCTCGTGATGAAGGGTGCACCAGAAAGAATCCTTGACCGGTGCTCCACCATCTTCATCGGCGGCAAGGAGAAGGTTCTCGACGAGGAGATGAAGGAGGCCTTCAACAATGCCTACCTCGAGCTCGGAGGTCTTGGCGAGCGTGTCCTCGGCTTCTGCGACTACATGCTCCCATCGGACAAGTTTCCCATTGGCTTCAAATTCAACAGCGACGATCCCAACTTCCCGTGCGAGGGACTCCGCTTTGTGGGACTCATGTCCATGATCGACCCGCCCAGGGCTGCGGTGCCGGACGCAGTTGCCAAGTGTCGTTCTGCTGGTATCAAGGTCATCATGGTGACCGGTGACCATCCTATCACTGCCAAAGCTATTGCCAAATCCGTTGGCATTATCTCTGAAGGTATCGTCGACCATCTATCTTACCCCCCATTCTTCTCTTGATCTCCCACTGCTCGACGCAAACACTCATCCTCCTCCGAAGCTACCGACTCTCCAAGCCCATTGTATCTCACTGTGCTCTTTGTTCCCCAGGTAACGAAACTATCGAGGACATTGCTCAGCGTCTGAACATTCCCGTGTCTGAGGTGAATCCACGCGAAGCGAAAGCTGCCGTTGTCCATGGAACCGAACTCAGGGAACTCAATTCCGACCAACTGGACGAGATCCTCAGATACCACACCGAAATTGTGTTCGCGCGTACCTCACCTCAGCAAAAGCTTATCATCGTGGAAGGCTGCCAGCGAATGGGCGCCATTGTTGCCGTAACAGGTACTTTCTCTAGAACCAAGAGAATTATTGAACACGACCTGTAATAATTTGCTCGTCCCAGGTGACGGTGTCAACGACTCGCCCGCTTTGAAGAAGGCCGACATTGGCGTCGCCATGGGTATCGCCGGTTCCGACGTATCCAAACAGGCAGCCGACATGATTCTTCTCGATGATAATTTCGCCTCCATTGTCACCGGCGTCGAAGAGGGTCGTTTGATCTTCGACAACCTCAAGAAGTCTATCGCCTACACCCTGACCTCTAACATCCCTGAAATCTCGCCTTTCCTGGCGTTCATCTTGTGCGACATCCCTCTGCCACTAGGAACCGTCACCATTCTTTGCATCGACTTGGGAACCGACATGGTGAGTTTCTCTTGGGACAGCGAACGATCCCCGAAGACGCAGGTCGATCAATCGTCCTCAAAGACTAGCGAAGATCAACCAAAGATAATTCCATTGCTCTCAAGACGGTCCAAAATACTAAAATTCCTCGGTGATAAATATTTGATCGATCTGCGTCCACCTTAATGAAAATTTTTGCCACTTTTCAGGAGCCCTTAAAAGAAAGAAAAAAATAAAGATACCCAAAACCCATTCACACCCCCTTGCGGTACGGGCCTTAGCTTACGTTTTCTCATTGGGGATAATTGATAAAGAGCGCGTTAATAAGAACATCCAAGATAATGAAAACGATCCTCGGTCAATGGAAACGAGACCAAATAATTCGCCCACGTTAACGATACTCCAGAGCCAAAATAGGATCACTAGGAGAAGATTGTGTAAATTAAAAAGTGGATCGCTAGAGAAGATATCTATCTCAGAGCAAAAAGAGAGGATCAAATCCAGAGCGATCGTGCAGAAAACCAACTGAAGGGTGGAAAATGGTGATTACCAGGTACCCGCAATCTCCTTGGCGTATGAACTTGCGGAGTCCGACATTATGAAGAGGAGGCCACGAGATCCTTACCGCGACAACCTCGTCAACGAAAGGTTTCGATAACAGTAGCTTGCTCGGCAATTGATAACAAGACCGTAGCAAACCCCATTCAGGTTAGATCTATCTAATGCCTACGGTCCTGCGACATATTAGATGCGCTAGAGTTCGAACTCCTTAGAAAAGGTTGCTACAATTACTTGCTAGACTATTCTGTAGATTAGACAATAACGTGTATCGCTTGGACGATTACCTATTAAACAGTCTGTCAACGAGCACCTTATAATCTTTTTGATTTCGAGGTACTGCTGCTCATTCAAAATCACTTTTAAAACATTTCACGATTTTTGTATCATTGAGATTGTCGGAAAACCCCATACCCGTTGTACAGATCGTTTCAAGAGTTCAAGTCTCACAAAATTACATTCGGACAGTCTCAATCAGTCTATACTAATCGATTTCACAGGAGCAGCGTATCCATCATCGAGAAAGGTTAAGGAGAAAGCAAAGAAAGAAAATCCGATCCGCACACGAGAATCAAAGAATATCCGCCCCCCCCCCCCCTCTGGCTCTTGCCCCCCTAACCACCCAACACACAATCACCTCATTCATATTCAACGACTTGCAATCGCTTTCAAAATTCATGAACTCTTCCCTCAGTCTCGTCATTATAATTTATAATTATATTTTTATTTAATTTTTGTTTTTGTATTATTTTTTTAATGCTTGTAAACGATGCTTCGCCAGTGTCTCGACCTATTCGATAAGGAATCCAACTTCGTTTGTGGACACGATCAGGTATTTTGTTGGTTTGCCAATTGCGAGCTAACCTGTCCTACGAAGCCTTGTTATACAGGTCGATTCATTCGCGATGCATCTCGCGATGAACTCTCAACGGTTTCACTGACTTGTGAGCTCATTGATAATGTGACGTATCAGGTACCCGCCATCTCACTAGCCTACGAGGAGGCAGAGAGTGATATTATGAAGCGACAGCCTCGAAACCCCTTCACTGACAAGCTAGTTAACGAAAGGTAACACATCAACACAATACCGAATCACTGATAACAGCGAAGTAACAGGGATTTGGAGATCGTCGTTATTTAGTTTCGTGTTTTACTTTTCATTGACTTTCGACTGCAATCATGCGAAAATAATTATTTTTGACGTTTAGGGTGGTTTGATCACGAGGGAAATATTTATAAGATACGCATCTGAATTTCGTAGATTATCTTCCTCGCAGATGCTTTTGACAGCCTTGCTTGTAAAATTTTCAACTTATTCACTGTATAGGTATGCGTTGCCTATTAAAATAGCTATAGTATTTTTTGAGATATCTCATCTTCTAGGCCGTGAAAGTGAATGAAATTTCTAAGGGACGCCTCTTTCACGTTGAGCGTTAGTTACGACTATTTTTTAATTAAAAATTATGAAATTATTTTCTTTTTTTTACTTCGTTATTTAAACGAACATTTTTTACGTGACGAATCTCCATGCTTCCTCTTGTCTCAAAGAGAATCGTTAAATTATCTGGGCAATAGTTCTTCAATGAGTTATATACCGGGTGTTCATCGAAATAGGAATACCAGTGTTACGATGCTAGGCAGACCACCTTATTCTTCATTCCCCGAACATGCTCTTCGAGTGTAGTTGGGTTTTGATTGTTTACAGGGATTTCGTGCTAATTGCTCCTTTTTTTTCATTTTCTGCTCAGAAAAAGTTTTTTTTTCAACAAAGTCACTTCGTTATCCCTACGCGACGATCTCCACGTTTCCTTGTCTATACGTTATTTATTAATCTTATGATTACTATACTATGGTAGTTAGTTACTCTACTTTTCATGTTATCTTCGCTTCACGGTACACATTTTTTTTTAACGCCATTGACACTTTTCAAAAATATTAACCTCGCGAACGGTCAATCGGCAACCCAGCCCACACTGGGACTTTGGGCGAAGATTTGGTAAAATTTCGGGTGCGTCGGAGTCAGGAATTTATTATTAAAAAAGAAATAGTGAACGACCCTCTAGCAACTCGATGCTCATAAATTATTGAAAAAATTTGATCTGTAATTTTTTTGTAATTTTCCAGAAAATTTATCAAGCTCAATCTGCCACTTTTTAATGCAATCGTTGTTGAAACCAATCAGATTTATTGGTTATCACTTTTTTTTTTAATTTTCACCATTTTCTCCGACCAACCCCAAATTTTGCCTTTCATGCTCAATTGCTCTCGCGCACTAGATAAATGATAATTAAGTCAAGGCAGACAAGACAGTCAAGTCTTTGATAACCTTATCGCTAAGGCAGTCTTTTATCTGTACACTCGGTGACACTCTTCTTGACACTCTTCTTTTATTCTTATACAATAATTTAATAATCGCTCCGATGCCGATTCGACTTTTATTGTTTAACATTAAGGGACGTTTGCTGCTCCATCACGGAATTGATGACTTATTTATTTATATGTATCCAAATTAAAAAAAAGAAAAAAAAAGTACTAGCCGACCATAGCGACGTCTATGGAGATCGGGGTAGAACTAAAAGATCGGCAACCGTCCCCGCGTGTCAAGCCAAATTATTTTTTTATCTTTTTCTTTCTCTTCGTTTCTATTTCTTCGGTATTGCCTGTTTTGATATAAAAAAAAAACCAGAATCCTCATGGATGTAATTTCGTTTAATCAAGGTAAGACGAACATCTATTTATTTACGAAATTTATGGCTCTGCTTTCATAAAGTTCTTTCATCGATCATCACACCTATATATGTTTCCTTTGTTTTCGTCTGAAAAGCAAAACGTTAAGCCTGATTCACAGTGAAAATTCCTCTCGTGCCGGTTTCTGGAGAACTTTACGAAAGGGAGAAATCTGTCGTAATGGAGACGCATGTCATGCGAAAACAAAAAAAAATTAGAAAAAGGAAAACCCCACAAGTTAACCCCCCAGCTGGAAGATCGTCCCATAAAAAATTCCTCACATCCTACCTTCGAATGAAAGATTTATCAAAATCACTGTATCTTGCTGTCTAATGTTTCTTATTACTTTTTTGACCCTTTTTTCCCATCCTTATCTCTTATCATACCGCTGTCACTGTGTCGCATACTGATATTATCCACTTGCCACTTATTGCCACTCAAGCATTTCAAAGTCGGTATGAAATTCTGATCCTATTTTTGACTTTACTTCTGTTATTTCTCTCTCTCTCTCTCTCTCTCTCTCTCTCTCTCTCTCTCACTCTCTCTCTCGCGCTATCTCTATTACAGATACCTCTCTCTGTCTCTAACGTACGATTCTCGTATCTTTCCACAATGCGCTCGACCTCCTGCTCTCATTAGTTTAAGCTCAGTGTTGAAACGTCTATTACAGGATAATTTATATTTCATAAAGTTATAATCAACTACAGATAAAGTCCGTACGACACCATTCAGACTCGGCCTCATTACATACTGCCTCTGTCATCCATTTCGAGAACCCTTCGCTCCCAATACACGTATTTCAGGCCCTGGCCCATAGCGGCTGAATACATCAGAGAACCGTCAAAACAGCATCGTATCCATTGCTCCTGGTTGCCTATCAAATACATGTCGATCCAATAAGTCAAAATCAGAGTTGCTAACCTCCCATTGCTTTACAAGTCAATTTGTGCATTTATTCCAAAGATTATTCGATATTAATTTTTATAAACAAAATTTTTGTTCTATCCCACATAAACGTCAAATACATTACTGCTAATGGGATGAGAAATTTGAAACAACAGATTTATATGAAATAATTTATTAAACAAATAAACAAATACAATGAATAAGGAAATAGTCAAAAGTATCAAAGGGCTGGCAACTCTGAGCCGCGCCTCGCGGCAGGAAATGGACCATACGAAAGATCCATCGTTATTCCTCAAAACCGATCGCGTACCCAAAGGGTGTGAACCGGATGACATCATGATTTAAAAAAAAAATAGAACTATAAAAAGAGCCCTATCCTCCTCGTGCTCTAGATCAAAGTTGTTTCGGAGATTTGTATTAAAAAAAAAAATAACCATCTACAGGAGAGCGACAAGAGCGAATGACTTTTTGGAGTTGAAAGTACCGGGGAACACGATTTTTAAAGTGATTTACATGTCGATATACTGTTTTACATATATAAATATATTATATGTGTTAATTAAATCCAATTAGTGTGGATATTAACGACGATTAACTGGTAGCGAGTTACAGCTGACAATCGTTGCGTCATAGATACTTCAAATTTTGTCTAGACTTTTAGTATTATACGTATGATATCGTACAGGTAGCTATTGTCATTGACATTATATATATATTTTTTTAATAGTAGAAAAAGTTCTTCGAACAACAACAACCATAACTGTCTGACTGTTACTATTATTGTTGTTGTTGTTGTTATCATTATTATCTACTATACTTACCATCTATTACTTATCTACTTACTATCGCTGCTGCCTCTATTATCTATATTATCTACTGTTATCTACTATTACTGCCATCACCGCCACCACTACTGCTATACTACGGGCACTCGTATACAACTGTTTTTTTTCACGAGGATCTCTTCCAATGCAGCTTTCTTTATCGTCTTATCAAAACTTTTATATATATTCTCTATTGCGCTGCTGCCTTCTCCCACTGCGACTGCAACTTTACTAGATGAAAAAGAAAAAGCGAGGAACGACTGAGTGGGCGCTGCCGACATGTCATCGAGAAAAATGAAAAGAGACAGCGAACGAGGCGTTCGATTTGAGACGAAAGGAAGAGACCTTTATTGGAGTGGGGAAATTTACGAGGAAAAAAAAGAGAGAGAATCTTTCAAAAAAAAAAGACAAATAACGAAACGGCCACGTGCAAGAAAGCGGGTTAATCGTATGGGACAATTAATTGGTTAAAGATAACGAAAAAGATAAGCAACAAAGGAACGTAACGACCTGGACGAAGGACTTAGGCTAAAATGCTTCGATAACTCTTATCTTGCATACCATCTCTTTCTCACTTTGCTTATCAGCACCGATGACGTCATACTGGCGAGTCCTTTTTCCAGGCTTCAAACAGAACTCGGAACGCCCCGACGACCTTCTACCTGCCGTTAGTCCAACATTGTCGGATCATTCGGATACCAGATAAGCAGGACAAATTTCGATAAGGAAAAAAAATACAGATGAAAAATTATTTTGGCAATTTTGACAATTATTCGACAATATTGTGAATCGCGAACTTGCGCTAGAGGGATGATCCGGTACTGTTGGGTCTAGCCAGTATTCTTATTCCCGTGACCGCGAAAGTGATGTACAAGTTTACTTGGGGAAAAAAAAAGAAAAAATACTATAAATTTCCACGCGTATGTAACTTTCGAGCCTTTTTCAACGCCCGCACGAAAATAGGGGTAGTTTATCTTTTTTCTAACTAATCGTGGATGGCAGGTGCCGGCCATCTCGCTAGCCTACGAGGCACCGGAGTCGGACATTATGAAACGGCAGCCGCGTGATCCTTACAGAGACAATCTTGTCAATCGAAGGTTGGTCTCATAATTACCCACCGAGCATTTATTCAAGTTCTGCACTCAAAACTATAAGACAGTTTAAAAAAATTTTTCAAAGGGGGTGGTCAAACGTTTTTTAAATGCTTTTTCGAAAATGCTTGCTTTCGAGTATCGGTTATCGATTTTTTGTAGTAAAAAAATTGAATTTTTTTCAAGGCAGAAAATCGTCCCACAGGACGCGACAGAGCAATGCCTAGATCCAACTCGAGAATCTTTGACGTTATCGTTTGTCGCATGAATTTTTTTTGAAAATGAAGAGTAAAAAAATCTTTTTTATTTTTTCAACTCGCGTTTTCATTTGCTCTTTATTCGCATCGATTGCAAAGCAGATAGTACTTTGCATTTTTCTTTAGGACTCAAAGTTTTGCCGGTGCACACACGCGTTTGGCCACTTCACCAAATTTTTCACATGTTTTTCTTTGCCGCATATACAGATATATTCGTATGTGCATATACTCTCTGCGTAAATCTGTATGTGCCAAATGATTACCAAAAAAAAATTCAATTACACAACTGACAGCTGACACGTATACTCAAAGTACACGCACATTTAGGAATGAGATTTTCTTAGTTTTTCAATTTTTTTTAATTTTTTTTTTTGGAATTCATAGTAGCACAGCAACCTAATTGTACTAGGGGTATACAATGTTGGGAATGCCGAATGCTTTAGTTTTTTATTTGTTAGAGAGTCCGTTGCCTAATGGCCTTTTACACGTGTTAAACATAGATAGAATTGCGATAATTGATCGTTAGTCTAGATGGTGTGTTCATAGTTGTGACTGTGTGCACAGTTAAAAAAAAACAGAAATTTTGGAAAAAAAAGAACATCCGATCACCTGAGCCATCTTTAGTTAGGAAGCATGCGCCGCTATTTTTTTTTAGAAAATAGCCGAGGTATGTTTTAAAAATTGTTTAACGTTATCGTTTTCACCGATACGTCATTTTTCTCTAGTTTACACTTACCCCTTTCCCCCCTGCTCCTTCCTTCACTTACCGGCTTTCCACTTTTCTTAAAAAGAAAATCTTGCCACCTTCACTTTCCGTCCGACTCTCTCTCTCTCTCTCTTTCTCTTTCTCTCGATTCCTCAATTTCTCTCTCACCATCCTCACGCACTGTTTACTCTTTGTCTTCTAACATTTTTCTTACCGTCAATTATTGACGAGATCCAAAAAAAATTTGCTTTCCAATTTGTCTACTACCGTACTACTCGTTATCATTCAGGAAGAAATTATAAGAGCACGTGAGGAAGATAAAGAATTTATTGTACAGGGAAAAAAGACGGAACGAACTTTGGAATTAGATTTTACGTGTTACTCGATTTTGAAAAGTCAAATGAAACCTCCTGTACAATACATACTCGGTCTTTGTACACATGTTGCAAAGAAATGCAATTATCTATCCATTTCCGTCTGTCAATACGTATTCTCACGGTTTACGTATAAAAGAAGTGTATTCAATATCAAAATACTTGAACTCGAATTTTACTTGAAACGAGATGCACTGTCTATACTGTAAAAAATTTTAAATGTCATATTTTGTCCAAAAAATCGTGAGAACTCGTTATGAGTGTCGTATGTGTGGGCATGTCTCATTGTGAAGAATCTCGCGTTCCGCCTATAGCGTCACGACATGTGGTAAGTAATGCATTTTGTCATAACCAGTATCTACAGCTTTTGACACTAACCTAAGTAAGCGCATTAGTGATAAATAGTTAGGTTATTAAAAAAAAAAGGCAGAAGCCAATGAAAGCTTGCAGATTTTCAGGGAAATCCCGTGCGAAATAACGAAAAATCCAAAAATTTGCGTACTCCAAAAAAATTTACATCGACACTCTTTCTGTTGAATTACAAAAAAAAAAGCACTGGCCTTCCCTGTAAATCGTTCTCCTCCCCGCGAAATTAAAACGATCCCACAGACCATAACAGCTAATGGGTTATTTCCTTTAGGCTGATTTCGATGGCGTATGGACAAATTGGCATGATCCAAGCAGCGGCTGGCTTCTTCGTCTACTTCGTGATAATGGCTGAAAATGGTTTCCTTCCGACGAAACTCTTCGGCATCCGGAAAATGTGGGACTCCAAGGCCGTCAATGATCTTACCGATAGCTACGGTCAAGAATGGGTAAATATTGATGATATTATAAATTACTTGAATAAAAAAATTTGAAAAATTCATTTAATTATAACTCGTACTCATTTGTAATCGTCCACGCTTTTACATCAGACCTACAGAGATCGCAAGACGCTCGAGTTCACCTGCCACACAGCATTCTTCGTGTCCATCGTCATCGTCCAGTGGGCCGATTTGATCGTCTGCAAGACACGTCGTAATTCCATAATCCATCAGGGAATGAGAAATTGGGCACTAAATTTCGGGCTGGTATTCGAAACAGCCTTAGCCGCGTTCCTAAGCTACACACCCGGCATGGACAAAGGTCTCCGCATGTTCCCCCTCAAGTAAGTGGAAAGACAATACTTCGAGATAAAGATTATCAAATAATTTTTCGATCCCATATAAAAATCAAAATAATATTCAAATTCGTATCCTTAGATTCGTCTGGTGGTTGCCAGCCCTGCCATTCATGCTCGCTATCTTCATCTACGACGAGACGAGACGATTCTACCTGCGCCGAAATCCCGGCGGCTGGTTGGAGCAAGAAACTTACTACTAAGCGCGTCGCCACGAGGAGAGAGACACATACGCATTGCCCGCGCAGCAGAGACAACACCACACCCCCTTTAAGAGAATAAGACCGAGAGCGCGAGTAAACGGAGAAAATGAAAACGATAGAAAAAAAAAGACAAAATGACAGGAGGAAAAGGGAAAACAAAAATGATATAATAATTAATTACGTCACACTCTCTCTCACATATGTACACAACCTGTATGCGGGGTACGGGTGCGGGGGGTACGCGTACGCGTATACGTATGTAGAGACACTTACAGATTTTACACGGGGCGTGCTAACTGGGTTCTAATCGTACTGCTCCGCCTTGGGAGGCTCGAGGACAATTATTAGCCGAGTCGCTTTTGGCTTTAGGTTGCTTGCATCGAAGGTTCGCGCGTCGCCGCCATTCTGGAGCGGCGACGAGAGTGAGAGAACCTGGCTGGGTTTTGTGCAGGGGGCAGGCTAGGTTAAGCTGGCGAAGGGACGGAGGATGCTGTTGAGATTATATTTAAGATCAGGATCACAGTGTGCGAACGAGAGGGGGAGGTGAGGGAGATGGTCGATCAGTGGGGAGAGAGAGGAGGGTCTGTTCTTGGACTCTTCGGGAAGATTGTGTACTAACGCACGGTGCGATCAGGCTGGTCGACGAGAGGATCATCCGGAGGAAGAGACTTCCGGAGAGCGTTGGACATCGGCCGAGGAACACGAGGAACGTGAAACTGGAATAAACGAAATGAATGATAAGAATCGATTGATGTACGGAGTTCGAACGATATGGAGGAGTAACCTTATAATAATTTCATCTTGACAGTGTTCCGTGTCCTTGACTCTTTCTATTTATCCTTTGTCATCATCGTGTTCTCGAATAGATGTCGCTCGAGCACCCTTCAGGTCCCGGAAGTGGTGGATGAACCGGGGAAGCGATTGGGTGAACGAGATTGTGACCTTTGACATGGGCCTAATAACGCGATGCTGGCGCCCTCCTTCGACGTCACGAGGTACTTCTCAGAGGAAGGAGTGTGACATCGATTAGGATACCAATGATGATCGTGATGGATGAGCTTGTTACCCTAAGAAGATGGCGCACTCGGATTGATATTTGCGTTAAACGTAAATGCGGATGAGGATCTGGAACAGACATTGATTATGGATACTTGGACCCGTCTGTCCTACCAGAGCAAAGGAAGGTTATGGTCAAGGATGGAAGTCAAGGATCATTTAAGATTCTTGACAGCGACGTTCACCTAGTGATCGGAACACGTCCCGGAGGTGACGAGCTTCCGACCACCCAACGTCACGCGAGAGAATGGACAACCGGAATGTGGATAGGAGCTGATTTACCAGATTGGCACGCCCCGAGACCGTGAACGCAATATCCGTGGTTATAAATCCCAAGGTACTGATAAGAATCGAATAGGAGGGTGAAGCGGCTAGTGGGGGGAAAAGGAAAAAGAAAAATATTGTAATCCAAACGCGAGACGACGTTGTCTCGCTTAATGAAGTGAACAAGGGGAGCAACAACGACAAGGAACTAAAGGGGGGATCAGTATAAATCGTGCGACGGGGTAAAAGGCAAAAAAAGTATTAGAAGTGGGGCATAAGAGCATGATAAATGATAAGAGAAAAATAATGATGGCAGACACGTCGTTAGGAGGTATACATGAGTCTCGTGACACCAAGAAACTTCGTAGGGTGGACCTATTAATTATGAACTAACGTGTGGACAGAAAATTACAAAAAAAAATAAATAAAATTATTATATGTATAGTACGAGGTGGGAGAAGAAAAATCGATAAGCCCCGACCGGCACGCGCGCCCCTCGTTGAGAAAATTTATCGAATATCGTAAACGACTATGGCTGTTGGGTGTTTGGCGAAGTAGATGTTGAGCCAATAAAAAAAAATCATGCGAAGAGTTCGAATAAACGATTAATAAAAGGAAAAAAAAATCGCGCATTTGCAGTATTCATTATTGTTATAAATAATCGTTCGGTTCCAATCTTATCCGAGTAGCTACGATCAGAGTCGCATTGCGTATTATTCCAGTAGTAGTTGAGTCCTAGGGGATGAAAAATAGAAGCGTGGTAATTTTTGATCGACGACACGGATGACGCGGGTTTAACTGAGCGAAGACGAAGAAGCAACGAGTGTCGAGAAAGGGAGAGAATGAGAATGAAGAGGAAGCGTGAAGAGACGTGAACAAGGGTCAAGTAGGGAAGAGGAGGAGGAGGATGAAGTGTGAGGGAGACGAAGGGGGGAAACCGGGGGTGGGGGGGTGATAAGAAGACACCGAAGAGAGATAGAAGAACGAAGAGGATAGAGATATAAATATTAGAGATTAAATCAGTACCAGCTAACGAGAATATAAATTATTAATACGTTATTTAATTACGGCGGAGGAACGAGTGGGGGCAAGAAGTTGAGAAGGCATTGGTGAACGAGCCAGGTGGTTTTCGATGGACGGGGTGAGAACGGGTCAAGGGTCAAAGGGGTTTGACGGGGTTTAACGTGAAACCTGAATCCCGAAAAACATTTTAAAAAAATGTTATTAACGGTAATAAAGTTTAAAAGTAACTCTGCGGGGAGGGTGCACGAGTCAGGGGGTCGAAGGGTGCAAGGGGATCGAGTAAGTACAGACCCACGAGAGATAAAAAGACAACAGACGTTACGGACAAACGAATACGGACTGTACAAGAAATAGGGGTGGGACAAGAAGTTGTGATGCTGGTGTGGATGAGAAGAAAGTAATAATTAAAAAGAAAAAAAAATATGCTAACGATGCTAGAGACACGATAAAGATGGCGACGGTTGTAGAGTGGATGTGCGAGACAGAGAGAGAGAGAGAGAGAGAGAGAGAGAGAGAGAGAGAGAGAATGAAAGAAAGAGATAACACATTCTTACGTAGGTGAACTAAAAATAAAGGTAAAACATTCATTCTCTTAGTTTTTCATAGGTTTAACGCCAGCGGGACAGCTCGCTATAAATCATTGACCCCGGGTACGCTGAACGCCCTGTTCTCAACTCGGCGACACGAGTTCGTATTGTTATTTTTAAGGTGATTGGATGCTGATTTACTGAACGCGGTGGGGGGGGGGGGGGGGTTACGGTGTCGAGGGAATTGCAGGAAAAATTAAATTTACACGAATAAATGCTCTTCATAGAAACACATAGATATATATATTCGCATATGTATGCATATAGAGAGACAGAGGCACATGTGTTTGTATACGTGCTGAAACGTTAATAAAGATTTAGACACGTAACGATGAAGATGACTTGAACGCCTGCCACGCGACTTCTCTTTCTGGGGGGGGGGGGGGGCCGGGTCGTGACCGCGACGGGATTAATCGATAATCAAACGTATGACACGTGAGTGATTGAAGGAGCGTGTGAAAATAACGCGAAACAAGTGAAAAGGGGGTACACGGGGTTGAAGTTCGGAGGGGGTGGTTACGAAAATTAGCTTGAGATTGTAACATCAGTTCGATCGGTAGCCTACCGGCCCTACAACAAAAACAACAGCCAGCAACAATATATTATATAAAAAAAACTACCCAAAAGTGTTCATGTTTGAGGTGTTGTTCTCCTCGACGTCGTGGACGATGTCATCGGGCATTCTCGCTCGTAGCGAAGCAGCAAGAAAACAAAGACAACGAACAGCTGGAACATCCAATGACAAGGGAAGCGATAGATATCGAAGGTTAAGGCGGGTCTCTACGTTGGTCGTGCCTGCCGTTGTAGCTTGTGCCGTAAGCCGAATTGGATTTGCCGCGTTTCTTGAATTACGATGATCGTTCGCGTGCTTCTAAGAGAAAAAGGTATATTCAAAAGACCCATTCATTTCGCGCGTTGGTACGCGTGCGGGAGTGCTCATTCAAAATGGCCGGTCGTGAATCGCGTTTCCAATGGGATAATTTCTCGTCGTTCCAGGTTTCGCGTCGCGTCCTAATACGTTGATCGGAATAGGAGATCATTCTAAACTCGTGACACATGCATTGCCTGTATGGTTTACGAGTAGGGGGTCCTAATTGTGCTGCTCACTGGTATGTATCTCTTTTTCGTTTTCTGTCGTCCAAACGCTCGAAGAGTGCGACTTTAATACACAGTGACGCCCTGTGCAATTTGTCGAAATGTCCTCAATTGCATTGGATTGTTTGGAATACGAAAAAATTTGCAATTGAATCCATCGGTGGATTTGGGGCGGGGGGGGGGATAGGTGTTGTTGAGGGTAGGGTGGAGGGGGGGGGGGAGTAAACGTTTGCGGGATAATCGTGTCGCAGTTGTCGACAGGGTGTTCCGTGCGCCGGGGGGCGTAGGAGCCCAAAAAAATGCTTTGCCGTCGTGCGCCGCCTCTCATTTTAGACTAATAATTTAAATATTAATATTATATAATAATAATAAATAAATAAATAATAATGATAATATAATACATGTTACAATAAGATATTATTAGATGTAATTATTATATATGGTTAGTCTAGATCGTGTTGTTGAAGAAAAAAAACAAACTACGTATAAGCGACAAAAAAATATGAGAGAATCGCGTGCGGGGTGGATGAAGAGAGAGAGAAACATAAGTGGAAGAAAGAAAAGGAAAAGTGGAATGGGCCAGGAAGGAAAAAGGGAGGAAAGGTGGTGGGAAGCATTTTCAGCAGGCAAGAATGGGTAACGGGTTTATGAAAGGGAGAGAAGAGTTAAGATAAGGAAAACGATAAAAAGAATAAACACAATGTGAGGAAAACAAAATGTCGGTCTAAGACCAAACCGGTGCGGCGGATCGCGCCGGCCTTATACGTTTAGGCTCGGCTTCGTGAAAGCGCTTTGCCTTTTTTTTGCGTTTTGCCGGAAGTTCTGGCGCGTCACGAGGTTTCATGGCGGTTCGCCTCCACGCGAACAATCTAACAGAGAATTTACTTGCAGGAAACGGTCGTGCACCTACCGGGACATTGGAAAGGCTTTGACAAATTATTGGACAATGGTTTTGAATACCATCTGCCATCTGCTTATAGGTTATACATTCGGGATTGTTGCCTGTCCAATCCTTTGTTTACTTTCGCGTGTCTCACTGGGAGCGATTAATTAAACACGCGAGCAAGAACAAAAAAACACCACTTAATTATGGACCTCTCTCCATTACACCTCCTGGATCGGTATGCGCGCATGGCTTTGTCGCAAGGATATTAATTAAGATACGCGAGACGAGATGTTGAAGGATGTAAAACTAGGAAGCGGGGATCTCAGGGACTTCCGTTGTCAGCCGAGAGACGAAGATGCCCAGGACGTCGGTCCCACGCGATCCGCCGCAACGCGACAGAATCATTGAATGATTAAAATAAAAATTGAATAATGTTTTATTAATATTGTACATATTTTAAATAATTGAAAGACGGACAGACAGATTGCGCGTGACCGGAGACCCGCGAAGACGCTCTTCCGTTCAAGAGGGTTTTTGAAGAAGACAAAAAAACGCAAAAAATGATTAATGATAAAAGAAACACGGGTCTCTACTCTTTTGCGTTTTTTTTCCGTTTAGCGCCACTCGCATATACAAATAACATTTACCACTACACACTTACCTATCACTCACTCCCCCACCCCCCTCCCTCTCTTACACGCACTCGCGTAGGACACGGATACACCATTGCACTGCTACACGGTGACCCAACACATTTCACACTATTACGACGCGCGCATGTGACTCACAAAGTAATAACGATACTCATCACACACAATTACACACACACACACACCGCTAATCTAACCTACTATCTCTTATACCTTCTGATTGACGATTCCTTTCATATGATTATCTATAAGTTCTGTTTTCACACATGAATACATTAAGGAAGAAACAAGAGACATTGTCCAACCCAAGTGTCATTACTTTTGATGTTAAATAAAAAATACATAATTAATAGTGCTCTTTTTATTCGATTGGATTTTGTATTTTCTAATCAATGATAATAATATTTTAGAATTTGCTTTGCTGCGCATCGTATCACTAGTTGTAATGGTGTTAGGAACATTCATATCGGTTGATAATGCTGATGCAGGTAAGTGAATATTCTTAATGTTTTGGTATGCTTGTGTGCGTTCTCGTATTTTTATTTTTGCAGTAAAAAATCTTTCTCTTCCATATCTACAGCGTGTACAATTATTTTACTGGTCGTCAGTTGCTACTAATTTTCTTCTATCCTTTGTCGTATTCTTTTTGCGTAACCTTTGTATGTGTTTCTTCAGTTTTCCAGTGGTTTTTAATTCCTCATACTGTGATACTAAATTCAGAATCTTCTTTTCAGCTGTTATAAATCAGAAATATTATTATATTAGTATTGAGATAATACGAACAGATAGAGAATTTCGTTGTCGAACAGTGCATATAAATATGCATGCATTTTTAATGGGAGCTAATAATGGTCACATCGATAATGATGAAATATGATATATACGAACCTGAAACGATAAAAACAAATTCAAATATTCAAATGATAATAACTCACATTTCTTTTTAAAACTTGGTTTCTTTCCTTCTTTTATATCTTCAGCGATTTCCTGTTTCTCTGTCTTATTTCTTTCTTCCTCCAGCTTTCTCTTATTTTCTTCTCTCAACTGATTTTCAAGTCGTCGAATAAGATATTTTATTTTCTTTATCCTTTTAAGATCATCACTCTCCTTTAATTCTTTTTGGAGTGCTGCGAGATCGTTCTCTTTCAATTTTGTGAGAAATGCATAAGAATGCTTGAAAGCCTTTTCATTGAAAGTACCGCAAAGACTGTCGAACCTAGGATCTCGAGGGGCAGTCTTCTTCAGAGGAACTACTTCCATATACCGAGGGACTTGCTTCTTTGCGGATGCCTCTCGAGGTCTATTTTTATTTTCTCTCTTGAACTCAGTCTTCTTTGCACTTCTCGTGCCGAACATTGCTTCATTGTACACCTTAGTTCCTAACTTTTCTTTGAGTTTCTGTAAATCCTCAAAACTCATATGCGACAGCTCCTCTCGAATTTGTGCCTGTAATTGAATCAAATAAAAGCATAAATTACACAAGTTATCATAAGGTACACAACATAACCTCAAAGCATAAGGAAAAGCTTCATTAAAAAATTAATGAGAAGTAACACATGAGAATAATATTAAAACCTTACCCGATCTTTCTCCTCACTTAAAAGAGCATCCTCCTCGCTCATCATTACGTAGAATAAAGAATAACAAATAAATGATTAATTCAGCTCCGATAAGATAATCGTATACAAAACCTTGAATGAACCATAGAATAAACACACGTTTCTATTACTGTCGTCTGCACTGACTATACTCTGCTCACTCTGCTGTAAATAGCATTGGCGCTAGTTTCGATTTACGCGATATTATCTAGTGTGTATCATGCGAAAACTAAAAATATTGAACGATACTTCGTAACGTTAATCGGAATATACATATTCGAGGTAAACAAAATTCACATGTAAGATACTTCACCTAGAGTCTCTGAAACCAAAATCATTTTTGAGCTAGCTGCGCATTCGAAACGAGGGAACGCAATGCAAGTGGAATTTACGCTCAACGAAGTTACATGTGAGGTAGCTTGAAAATAATAGAAGGATAACGTTGTGAATTATGCAACATTGCGAAACCCCAATTGCACGACATACTGACAAGTGCATACATGAGACAAGTCGCAATTTATAAGATACCCTCGAATTGCGTAAAAGGATAATTGTGCTGCGTAAAAAGGAGGCACCGTCCGGTGGCTCCCTCTGGGAAATTACTGTTTTTTTTCTATGTAGCTCTTCAAGGTTTCTGATAATTCGATAAATATTATTGTCTCTTAACACGTTATCAGTATATTGTTCTTGAAGCAGAATGCATGGTGATCGATATTTCATTCGAATAGTACTTCAAAATAAATTAAAATCATTGTTGAAGGTCGTGACGATTCTCATTTAATAGAAAACTATTCAGTTTGCAAATTGTATATTCCAGAGCAAGTATTCGTCATTAACGTACGTAAATAGAGGAAGGAAAAGAATAGTTTAATTAATAATTTAGCCAATTCCTAGAAGTCTAAATTATTGATAAATTGGACGAAGCAGAATAGAGATGAACGACCCGAATTTAGCGACGGCCCTGCATCCAGCTTCGTTTGTGGGCCGCTAGAGGCGTGTTCGTTCGTATTGTTAAAATGGCGGGTGTGCTGTTCGAGGATATTTTCAACGTAAAAGACATCGATCCAGAGGGGAAGAAATTCGACAGGGGTGAGTTCGCCTTATATATGTCACATTAAAGAATGCCTGTGTACGTTTCTAAGAAGAAGTTACCTAAGATAATCCAACGTAAAGTTTATCGCTGAAATGCCGCTGCCAGCGACATTGTCTAGGCTACCGGGAAGCACATGGTGCGACAGTCAGAGCGAAATATTTGATTTATTTTTATTTCATCTTTTCGTCATACGTCATCGTCATCCTTGTAGCAGAGCATAAAGTCACGTATATTCTGATAACTGACAAATTCTATTCAGCTTACCAAAATTTAACCTTCACCTTCCGTCGTTTCTATTTCTGTCTACGTCTGCTTAGCATGGCGGGAAATATAAACACAATATCGTTCAAAACGTATAACAGCTACCTACAACGTGAGACAAATCTATTGACGCAAAAGATAAATCTACTCCAAAGTCACTGTAGAACGATTAACTAAAGTACTCAGTCCCATCGCTTAGAGGGACATCCTCGACCCTCGTACATCCGTCAATGTCAAGATCTCAGTTACGCACAACGAACTATCAGTTTATCATCTTTATCAGCCCACAAAAAAATATTCATTTTCATTGAAAGTATGCGACAAAATTATCCTAAATCACATTACTCTCTAGCTAGCATGTCCTAAATCGTTCTATGACAAGATTCTGATCAGAGAAGGCCCGAGGCAAAGAATTGGAAGTTCCATTGCACAACCTTTCATATCACGCATATTTTTTATCGTTTATTCCTATTGCATCATTAAGGCACATATCAAAATATCCTGAGATGCGCCAGACGGAAGCAGCAGCATAAATAATTAAAGTCAATTAGTATGAAGATGGCAAAGCATAGAAATGCCATAAATGGTTCTGAACGAAAACACTTGTATAATATATATATATATATATCTGCTGTAGTACCGTCTATGCAGCAGGTAACCGTTCCTCCTCCGGATTGGCTGGTTCGATGGGTGTTAGTGGAGCCAGGGCCGTGATGGCAGCCGGATAGCTAGGTAGACAGGAGGAGCAGAGAGGGGTAGCGTTGGTAATAATACGAGTCGGTGCAGGGGTGCAGGGTGTGCAAGGGTGTAAAGGGGGTGAAAGAGCCGATTCCCTTGCTCTAGGGCATCCAAAGGGGATCAGTGAGGAGATGAGGGGTAGGTCTGCTGCGGCCGGTCGATTTAGCGATGCCCGCAGCCGCAGCAGCAGCAGCAGCAGCATAGCAGTCGCGCGTAATATGACGCGGAGGGGTGTGCCACGGCCGGGAGAAGCCGACACGGTCAAGGTCAGTCCCTGCTTCAAGGTCGCGAGAGAGATGTCATCTCAAGAGGGAGGCCGCAGCCGAGTCGTACTAAAAGGGTTAGGTTGGGTCTGGTTAGGTTAGGTTGGGTTGGGCTTAGAACACCAGAGGGTGATGCAGAACTAAACATAGAGCATAGAGGTGAGAGAGGGGAGAGTCTCTACATAACTTTACCGTCTATCATTATTCTTGTTCCCTCTTGGATTCTCTCTTTCCGTGGTTCCATACGGCTTGCTATCTAGCACACTGCTATTCACTGCCAAATTTACCTTTTATCGACCGGTGCTACGTCTTTACTTTTTCAGGCCACCCGGTATGTTGTGCGGATTATATCCTTTTTTTCACGTGAACGACAAAGAACGATATATCATGTTCAGATAAAACATCACAACAACGGGACAATTTTCTTAATGAATGTTCAATAGTAATTAATCGTGTAGCAGTAAAAAAAATGTATATGTATAATCGTCGAATATTACGGCGGCTAAGAGGGATTCGTGTGTCTGTATCGTTTCGGGGTTTATCTACTGAGTCTCGGAATATGCCGGTGAAGGCCACTGCGGTATTCTAAAAAGTTTTGGCTGCGAGACTTGATCCCTATCCTTTCTCGCTTGTTTCTGTGTACAGTGACGTAATTCGTTCACGTTACAGACATCGATTTAATCGTGCATGATGCTCACCAGCCTGATTCGTATATACCTAGATCGATAGCAACCGAGTAAGCAGCTGCTGTTTCCTTGGATTCTTCGATTCGGAACACAGTTCTATTTCACTGCTTAATCTTAATCCGAAAGCCATATAAAATTTTCGCACGAACGGTTCTGCCAAAGCCTCTCTCCTTGCTCCGTTCGTTAAAGAAGAAGATAGATGAAGAATGAAGTAAAGCCAACTGATATTTTGAAATTTCACAAGTGGTTACGTCACACTCCGTCGCTGATCTTTTTCAGTTTCAATAATTCGGCGGTGCTCCTTTAACGAGCGAATTTCTATTTTGTCCGCACAAACCTGGATAGAATCTACGAACGAAGGAGGAAGGACGAAGATGAGGATGGTGGGGAGAAGAAAAGGGAAGAAAGGACAATTCAAAGTGTTTATCCGAGCGAGGAACAAAAGAAGTCTTTGTGTCGACTATGTGGCCGTGACAACATTTCCTATTTCTCCTTGGCTCAGAGAATCTGCTTGTAATTTATTGGCTGGCAGCCTGTCTAGTTTTACACGACACAACGTGTTCTCAGTCCGTCGAAACGTCATTCGCGCCCGATTAAATTCTGTCCGTCGTACATTTTTTTGTATTCCGTACGAAAATACCAGAGCAACTGTCGGCTTCGTATGCCGGTTGGCTGTAACGAGCGACAGAGCCTCTCGAGGCATTCGCGAGGACTAAAATGGAAGTATAGAGAAATAGAGAGAGAGAGAGAAAATCCTCACAGAACGTGCTCTCGAGAGACGTATGATTGATGTTCAGGCGCGAGCACGTTATGGACAATTCATAATGGCGAAGCATCGGAATGAAAAGTTTGAGCAGCGAGCACGAGTGAACTCCACTAGCCACTGCATCGGACAACGCTGCATTATTCCGTTTAATCTGATAAATGACAGCCAGCTAATCAGCCCCGAGCAGGAGCGTAGTCTCGTTACAGCGCCACCATATCTGCTTGAAAAACAAAACACTCCGTGCACACCTGTCTATCGGACTGGCTAGTGATAACGCGGTATGAATGAGAAGGTGAATATTCGCCGAGTCCAAGATCCTTCGTCTCTGATTCCGACGGATCCAAGTAACTACAGTCACAGTCTATGTACTTTAGATGGCACGTTCCGGTAATATGTATATCTATAGAGGGGCCCACCTTGTATATTCTCATAGAATAAGTGTACCGATAGACAGACTAGTCCTCTGGAAGCAGACAAGGAAAGTCAGCAGGCGGCCGGGCCCGAGGAGTTAGACAATCAGGCAGGAGACAGGCAAGGCAGAGTCAGGAGTGTAACCGTCATTCGTGGGCCAAGGGGATTTCGGAGGAAGAAGGGGGCGCGCCAGGAGGTAGGAGCGGTGGTGGCGAACGAGCGAGCCGGCTGGTTTCTGCGAGCGAAGCGCCGACAGTTTAGCGTTCGTGTTGCTAAGCGCGCGAGGGCCACTGTCAGTGCCAAGGCAGCCCCGGCTTCCCGGAGCCAATCGGCCGGCTCCTGTATCTTCTTTCTTCTCGTTCTTCTTCTTCCTCTGCTTTCCTCTCGTTCGCCTTCCACGCTACTAACCTATACCTATCCACGTTCCACTCTGTACGAATTTCCTCTGTCTCTTCTTGCACGTTACCTTTTTCACCATCGCTTCTGTCCTAACCTCCTTCGTTCTCGCCATCTGTGCCGTTCGTTCGACTAAATTTCACGAGACCGCCAGACGGACTTCGTAGCTTCGTAACATTGACAAGAACTTTGATTACACCGAACGATACTGTCGAATTGTGACTTTTGTTTTTCTTTGTTTTATTATCGGACTACGTTATCCAGTTTTTTCCCCTCTTTATTTACTACGAAAATTCTTGAAGCAACGTGCGTGCGTCGCGTGTGCGTCGTCGATTACGTATATACGTGTACGCGACTCCCGATACTCGCCTCGCACTGGGAAAGGACGTTCCTGCGCGTCTGGCGACCTTCTACTTCTCGTTTAATTATCTCCTTTACTTCGCATTACGCGACGTTACGTATTTTTGCCTTACGCGCTTTTTATCGTAGTCAACGATGGATTTCGACGCGGGAATCGATACCAGGTACGTTATTTATTTTTTAACGTCATTTTTTTTATATCCATGTATCGTTTTTTACATCATTCTCTCTCTGTCTCTCTCGTATTCTGACAATCGTATGGCTGACGTTCTCGCGCCTACGGGCCACGATATCACACGACGATGGTGGCGCGACGCCAATGTATTCTGACCATATACCGATTTACGCATCTGTACGCCATATTCTGCGCGAGTGTTCGTACGGCACACGCACACGACTAAACGCGGGATTAGTGTGTAACGTGACGTCAGAATCGCAGGGGCCTAAATGCCAAATGCGCATTTAGCAATTTTTTTTGCATATTTACATAGTAAATAAATAAGACAGACTGTCTCGCTCTCTGTAAGACTAACGGTCAACGATGACTATAGAAGCTCACGGGGAAACGTTACATCGTAATAACGTGATTAATCGTGTGCGGCTATTAAAAGACGTGTTGGGCGAACGTTACGCGAAGCAAATTATTTCCCGGGTGTCGCGGAATCCATCGGCGAGCGTCGTTAGTGCCGGCCGAAATGCGCAGTTGGCAGTTTTTCACGGTCATGACGTATCGACGTGGCGGGGCGCGGCGGGGGAGGGGAGGGGGGCCTCAACAAAACACAATTACAAGAATTTCGTATGATAAAACAGATAAACATGAACTTTCGTTAAGCATTAATTCGCCTGGCCTTGTGGATTGCCCTATGCATTATGGCTTTGTTATATCTATATATATATTTGTATCTCGGCAAGCAGCGCACGCGCATTCCCGTCGTCTCCAGCGCTGCTGCCCACCTTTATGTCGCCTACTGCCGAATCGCAAATTGCGCAGTTGATGTTTTTCTATATTTTTTTTCCCCCTCTAAAGAACCGACAGTACCGTACCTATTACTATTGACAGGAAAGTAAACGCAGTACAGTATACAGTATCATTGCATATATACAGCTATATGGGTATGTAGGTATATTATTTTAAATCGAAACCTCTTTATTCGCACACCGTTTATAGTCGACTGATAATTTTTATCAGTGGTTAAACGCCGTAGAGAAATCTATTTATGTTGCTTTTGTAACACACTTGTTACGTCATTTTTTGTAACTTTTATTCTTTCCACTTTAGCACAGGCCTTCTCTCTTTTTTTCTCCCACCTATCTCTCTCTCTCTCTCTCTCTCTCTCTCTCTCTCTCTCTCTCTCTCTCTCTCTCTCTCGCTCTCTCTCTCTCT
>JARQTH010000301.1:174981-308694 GCA_030142595.1 Trachelus iudaicus | reverse complement strand
TCTCTCTCTCTCTCTCTCTCTCTCTCTCTCTCTCTCTTTCTTTCTTTCTTTCTTTCTTTCTTTCTTTCTTTCTTTCTCTTTGTTGTTCTTCGGTGTTCTCGCTCTTCCCTGCTATTCCTACATTACTGGGCCAGCCAGGAATCTGGATGAGGATTCTTTCTCTGTCGTAGGGCTGTGACGCCTCTCGAATTTTCCCAACCATCCTAACCTCGACGTAGAGAAGCACCCTGCCCACAGCTTTGGCTTGGTGCTCCTTGGTATCCTGGCAATCATCCCACTTTCTCTCTGTCCGTACTCTCATCCCAGCTGTGACCTAGGCGATCTTTCGCCCTTCGGAAGCTCCGAAGGAGGCCGGCGCTACGCCTATATCGGATACCCGGATGGGGGTAACTCCTTTCTAAGTTAGTGGGGATGATCCCCTTGGAGAATGCACGAGAAAGTACACGAGCTATTTCAACCTGCACAAGATCACGGCGAACGTATATAGCTAACAATACTCGAGAAGAATCGTTTTCCCTACCCTTACGCAACCACTCCAGCTGGCTCCGAGCACACCCTGTACATTCTTCGTCGTGATACAATCAAGCCCGGGGCGTAATCCTTGACCAAGTGACATGCCGTTTTTCTCTGGGTGGACTTTTTACCGAGCTCTCTCGCGGGTACTGTAATCAAATGTTACAACTCCAGGAACGTCACTGGTATCAGGAAATAGGGTTTCCTATCGGTCCTCGAGCACGCAGGGGAGTCCGGTATTTTTTGTTGTTTTTTTTCTCCTTTTTGCCAGACCAAGCCCGAGCATCGCGTCCTGCCAAGGGGGGTGGCTCTCCCTTCTCCCTTTTTATCCACTTCGCGTCCCTCAAATATCCGCGGACCCACACCCTTGGCAGAGGGGTGCCAGAGGGAGTAATATTCACCAGCGACCCCTATTCCAAGGAGCGAGTCTCGCTCCACGTTCACGAGGGGGTGGGTTAAAACGGACCTGCGCCGCCCCTCATGGGGCGGGGGTAAGTGCATTACCATCCCTTTCGCGTTGTTCCCGCGCATCAGTGCCGTAGCCACCCCTTCTCTAGCGCCAACCAGGGCTCCGACGCGAGGGGCTTAGTGGGGCGCCCCGAAAGGGGCACCGGCTCCCACACGTTCGCCTACCAACGCGAACGGGGCGCACCAGCAGCACCAGGCAGCTGTAAAGACCGCGACATCGCTGATCGCGGAGCCCCACGTTCACTTGTACGGTTTCTCTTCTTCGTTTCCCTTCTTCATCTACTTTGCTCCTCTTCGTCTTCATTCTTTCTCGTCCCGATCTTCCGGTCTCCTCGTCGCATCCTCGCAGCCGCGAGAATGACTCTGACCGTGAGTCTCTTCACGTTGTATCCGTCATTCATCGAGCTGGACGCATTCCGCGACAATAACATCCCCTGTCGGCATCCCTTATCTGATGTCTACGCAATCCCCTTAGACGTTACTTGAACAACATGAATTTACGATTTATCGTCGATCTTTCTGTCCTCGGCGTCGCAGCAGCTTCGTCCGTTCAAGATTGAGAAAACTTGACGTCTCGTGAGTACTCCCCTTTAAGGTTGTTTCATAATTTTTTTTATTCACATATATCAATACAGTTTATTTTACTTACATTTCTGCGAAAGACACTTGTATATGGTGTTCACTTTTTTGTATATTCTATCGGGATCACTCTTTTTTTTTCGTACTCGTACAATTTTCGAATTTATTAACTTTTTCAGAAATTTACGCGACCACGATCACTATTCTTAGTTGACAACGAACGCTCCAAAGCACGCGCTGCTTTACGGTTTACATTCCCAGTTTGTTCGTGACGGTATTCAGTTAGCTTCAGCCAGAGACGTGTTTACCGTAGATACTGTATAATCGGTATGTCGTCACGGCGCATTCGCGATGCTCGTATTTTCGTTGTGCACTTGTGACTTTAATAAATTAGTATGGGATATACAATACGGTCGCACGATTGAGAACGTACCCAAAACTTGCGCTCGCTGATGATGTAGAAACGACTTCTCGCGATTATGTCAAGTAGGGGAGCGATCGATTTAAAAAGGAAGATAAAGAAAAATTTCGTATTGTGCCTTAAAAAACAGACAAACTAGCTTTTTTTCCGGAAATTACGTTTCTGTCTTCCCAGAATAACTTCCGGCTTCATTTGCTTCTGTGTCTCTCACCCTTTGCTGTATACATATATATACGTGTGTCCATACATACATAATAGCTGGTGCAAATATCGGAAGTAGAATTTTTTTTAATAACCCTCCTCTTTCCCCTTAGTCATTTGCCGCGAATCTTTTTCTCTATTCATGCAAACCACAATATTTTCTTGCCACGTATCTTAATACACGCTAATTTATAATTTACCTGTATTTCTCGATTGCTTTCGTCTCGATTGTAACAAAAAATATCCGATTATCTTTATTCCTCGTTCTTCCTTCGAAAGGTCATTTGTCGTTAACAATACACGTATGGAGGCCATTATTGTTAATTAATGAAAAAAATTCGATTCCATAATAACACGAACAGACCACGATATGCAAATCCATGAGTCAAATGTCCGTGACGAACGCACAACGTTGCGACGTATGGTCGATTGGTTGTGTGATTTATTGATATTTTCGAAAAAAAGAAGTGAAAGAAGATCATCTACATTTTTGATTGAGACAAGAGCCGATATATCGATTGTCAACTATGACGAGGTTCTTAGGTATTGGACTTTTTTATACGCGTGTCGCCGCGCGGCCTGGCGATAAATTCGTATCGCGAATCACTGCCATTGGCTGGCACCGTCAGTGACGTCATACGCCGTGGCACACAGAGCGCTTGCGAAAATATTTTTTTTCCCCTCTTTTCTCTCCTTCTCGCTCCCGCAGCCAGTAACGTCGTCTTCGTCTTGGCTCTGAGTCATTCTTGCTTGTTTAATGTTTTCATGGCTCTCAGCACTAACTCTCCTTATTTCTCTTTCTTTGTGTTTCAGTGAGCCGACTGCATTGCGAATCCGAGTCCTTCAAGATGGATCTCATCCTCGACATCAACAGTTGGCTCTACCCCATGGAATTAGGTGAGCGAGCAAACCTCTCCAGTCTAAGGACGAACAATGGATATACGATTTCTTTGATTTTTATTAAATTTTACTTTTTATTCTTTTTTTCCCATCTCTACTTCTTTTTGCCTATTACTTACATCCTGTCTTGCTCTCGCTCGCTGGTAACGAGGGCCCAGCTGTCCGATTTTTTTTTGGTCAAACTTTGTATACGTTAAGGTGACGTTGGACTGTAATGATTCTATTGGCTGTATGGTGCGATGTATCTATTGGGTCTTTGTTCAAAGTTAATCAGGAAATCATTAGCTTCCATTGTTGGATGTCGATGATGGCGCGTAGAGTGTGCTGGAGGAAATAACAAGGAATCGATTTGTCTTCGTATGACTTTGTCCGCTTTTTTTTTACTTATTTTAAGAATTCGCTGGAACGAGGATTCCTGGTAAGGTTGATCTTAATCGTCTGCCATTTATAGCTCGAGAAAGGCTACACGTGGCAACCGTGAATAAAAGACTTGTTTTGTAATGCTTTGACGAAAATTTGGATTTTTTATTAGAATGGTGGTCTTTTGATATTTTTTCGGTTAGTCGGTAAAGAGAGAGAAAATAATTTTTGTGCGACGAAGGATACTGTGAGCTTTTTTTTGGTTTTGCCTATTGGTAGAAACTTTTCAAGAGTCCGTGTATTTTTGATAGTCTCGGCGACAGCTGTCTTGCTTTCGGTATGTCTGGCCGCCATGTTTGTTTACATCGTAGA
Organism: Trachelus iudaicus; assembly: GCA_030142595.1. Classification (NCBI taxonomy): domain Eukaryota; kingdom Metazoa; phylum Arthropoda; class Insecta; order Hymenoptera; family Cephidae; genus Trachelus; species Trachelus iudaicus. The sequence continues at coordinate 304,880 of JARQTH010000301.1, read as the reverse complement.
CTCGTGTCGATTCGCATGTAAAATTTGTGGATCGATAGATGAATTCGACAGAGATTGCTAGTAGAAATTTATTAATAAATTTATTGTATACGAAATTCTTGTATTTTTGGAATGTCTGATGTTTTAATTTGTTTCTTTTTTATATCCTTCGACTACGTGTTTTTATCATGTTTCTTGAATTTCTTCCGTCTCTTTATCGTCATTTGATTCCTTTTTTAGCTTTCTCGTGCGCTCATTTCGATTCTTCAGTTTTTTTTTCAAGGTCTCGTCGACTCGTAAGAACTGCCTCGCCTGTGAATTTTCAAAGAATTGTATCGCGCTTTCAGTAGTCCCTCGTGACCTCATTGCCTTTTATTTTTAAAAAGGAATCCGAAGGAGCGCTGTTGCGTAATTTCCGGCAACCCAGAATGCGACAAATCTCCCCCAAGATTAAGCCAATTTCGCGAATAGATTCTTACAGTGAAAGACGAAGGTTCCTACCGATGAGTGACCATTTCATTAAAAAAAAGAAAACTCCAGCATCATCTCCGCTTCACGTTCCTGACGTTCTAACAGGAAATTCCGCTCCGTTGATAGAAGACCTCGTGGTCCGACGTATAAGGACGACACTGATGATCAAAAAGAAAAGAAATGAAAGCAAAACACAAAACGATCCAAGATCCGACCACAGAAACATTCCAAAGGAATAACTGATCCTGTAGACGGGAGTTTCTAGTAATACCCAAGGACGAATCCATTTTATACCTTTGAGAAGCATGCAATTGTTCGTACACGTCTAATTGAAGGCTCCTCAAAGCATCCAGTCGAGGGCAGACCTAAAATAAGAAGCTTTACTCGGCCAAACGACCTGACTTTCCATCAATGGAATTTTAAATCCACGTATTCCCACATTATCAGCGATTTGACGTATTGAAATAATGCATTTCGTATATAAAAATGTGAAAAATCGTAACGCGAAGGTCAACTTCCCTCCGTTTGGTCAGCCATTAAGCCAAGGACACGTCAAACTGCGGCAAAGTCCTCCCGTCGTCGCCTTCCCATTGGTCATCGTAGCCATAGGATGATCGAGTCCCGTAGTGTTTTTGGTGTCATCCCAGAAGGGAAGACGAAGCACCACGATGTTCGGCACAGAAGATATCAGATCGAGAGGGTGACGGTGTGTCGCGTCGAGTATTTCTCTTGGGTGGGTGAGTAAGGGGGTGGGAATGGGTGGGTGGTTAGGTGTGACGCACCAAACTCAGTACTCCGCGCGTCGTTCCGCCCCTGTGTTTACAGATTCATATCCCCAACAACGTTCTCCACTCGGGTCGGCTGGCCGGCCGGTCGACCAGCCGACCAGCAAAGTCTCCCCCGTCGGCTTTATCCCCTCTCTCGAGGTCGTAATACGGCCCGAGCCGCGAGCGAAGGTTACTCGGTGTGGGCTAGGCAGAGACCCATGCCAGGTCGCTGTATTGACGTGCGGCGTTCAGGCTTGCGCGAGATGACGCAATATATACCCTCTTCCCACTGAGTTTCCCCTCACTCTCCGCTGGCCCCTCCCTACTCCCTCCATCCCTCCCGTCTCCTCCTTCGCCTCCTCACTGCTTCTCCAGCTCCTCTCGTTCTGGTCCTACCAGAGGCCACCGAGCGAAACCCCACCGTCGCCACCTGGCACTGGCTTCTCCCCTACTTCTCCATCAGCCTTCCCCACCAGCATAGTCCGGCGCTCAACGACGCCCCTCCCCCTCCCACTACCTCTCTGCCCCTCCGCCGTCGACTGGCACGCACTCTCTCGTCCCTCGTCCGCAAGTTCAATGCCAAGGTCAAAGCTGCCACGGCTAGCTGTCGCTCGCGGGACTCGCCTCACGGCTGCGCGAGAACGCTCGTACGGATCGCGCCTCCCTTTTTCTCCGTTCCTTTCGCACTTTTCGTCGCGCGGACTCTTCGGCTCTCTCGTAATAATCTCGCTCTCCTACGGACCCGTGTCATGGCTTCCTCCGCGCCCCACGGCCGCTCCGTGACACCCTCGGAGCAGCACCGACTGGAACAGTACTCGGCGACGCTCCTGGAACCTCGAGTCGTGTCACCGCGGAAGACGCGGACTCTCACCGTTCGCAACTGGTTTATACGGTTTTACTTTCAGTTTCATATTTATTTATTTATTCGTCTCTACCGGATCGCGTCGCGCGTCTACTCCGTGGTTAAGTTCGGCATGGATCTCCAGTCAGGACGGGGCTGTCTCGACCTTGCGTCATCAGCCTGCTGCCGCAGCCCTCTGGACCTGCCGAGGTATTATACCGACCGGTGACATTGACTCATCAAAGTGGACACTCTGGCCAGTTAACTTATCTACTTATCTGTCAACACTAACGATCCTTCGTTGCTGGTTGACCACCGCCTATCTGCGTCTCCCTTCACCTACTTGCGCAACGGCTCCTCACAGTGAGTATTGTTCTTACGCAGTACTGCGTCCTTAAAGCTTCGAGGTCGCCTGGGTGCGCCCTGTCAAGGTCGGCACGACCTTTAAACGCTGACCCGCACTGTACAGTGCGTTTCAATCGACGTGGATCGAATGCCCACGTACATACGGACTATAGGACCTGTCGCTGTGTAAACTCTGCAAGGAACGGCGTATACGCTTTAGTTCGGCTGTCACTCTACAGAGGGTAGTTCGATTCGTCAATTCGCAAACGAAAGGATGGGCCGAAGGGGGTGGCTACCAGGGATTTCAGTAGATATAGAAATAGGCGATCCACAGTGGTACGTGGCACACCTATGTCACTCTTTTTTTTCTGTACATCTATACGTAGAAAAGTGGAGAGTGGGCGGGAAGAGTCCATTCTTGAACTCGAGGGAATACGTGACTCAGAATCTCTGACGCAGAATTTCAACTAGCGACACACGCGCACCTATGCAGGCGACGTTGCGTAACGTTGGGCTCTACGTTGCGCGATGCGACTGCACAATTTAGCCCTCCTCGTCATCCGCCACCATTTGCCCTCCCCTTCCCTCCCTTTAAACCCTCTTATCGATGTATTTCCACTCTTTAACGAACAACTCTGCCGATTCTCGTGGCTCCCAGTCGCAGCCGGATGAAATTACCCGCACTCTCTCTCCCTCTGTCCTCTATTATTGGATCGTTCGAGTTCCTGTATCCTCCTTTAATTTCCCTCTCTCTCTATCTCGTAAAGAAAACGAAAAAGCCTGACTTGATCCTTTGCCAAAAGAGTGCCGGACATACTAAGCATCGTCTTTCGATACCTCTGATACTCTCTCCCGTCGTGGCTCAATAATTTCCTTCCTAAGGCCCTCCCCGTTAGCAATCTGACGGTCTTTTGTCTCGCCAGTACTGTAAACAAGCCCCCTCTCTCCGTCTCACTCTCCTCACTCTCTACCACCCATATTCTTCATTCACTCTCTCTGAGCATCCTTAACTGTATAATTGCAGGTGACAAATTTCGTCTGGTCTTGGCTACTACCTTGAGGGAAGATGGCTATCCGGACGGGGGTGACTGGAATGCCATCGAACAGGAGGGTGGTTCCAGGGCTGACAGCTTTGAGTACGTGATGTCGGGAAAGGTCTACAGAATAGAGGGCGACGAAGCCAGCAACGAGCCAAGCAGCAGACTGTAAGTTGACATTTTACATTGGACTGTCCTATATTCGTCCTCGGTTGTTTTATCTTTGTTATATTTTTTTCTCTTTTCTCTTTCTCCCTCTCTGTATCTACATTGTTAGCTTTTCTTGTATATAGACATGTTTATTCGATTTTTCTCGTCGAGCAAGAGACTTTTTTTTTCTTGTATTTTTCATAAATACTCGCAGCCGTGCACGTGCTCTACACGTGTTATGCGTGACGAACCTGTGTATGCATGCAAGTAAATACGTGGCTCGTGTTACGTCACTGTCACTCTGTCCGCAACTGGCGAATCGTACCACTGTGTCGTTCCGTCTTGTTGTTCGATTTATTCGTTAAGTTTCGTTTCCACACGAGGATATCCGATCTGTCGAAATCAACGTCTCCGCTTCCTTGGCGAAAGAGACCTTTCGCGTCGTTCTCATGAAAAATTCCTACGCTCGTCGTTCAAGGAACACAATGGCGGACATACGTCGTGCGAACGATGAGATTTTATTTTTATGGGGGAGGGCGGGGAGGGGGGGTATTGCTTTACTTTATGGAAATACTCCAGCTGCGAAGCGTGTAAACTGTATGGCTTGTAGGATAAGATAAGAATTGAAGAGTACGATAACCGGCAGATTACGTGATAATGGAAAATCGCATGGTATTCGGATTACACGAAATTATGGGAAGTATGATAAGGAGCAAACGAAGGGGGGGGGGGCATGAAAATTGAGTAGGAAATCGTACACGTATTATTTGTCGAAATTTTATACTTCTTCTTCGGTCACCGGGTATATGTTTTTATATAGACGCTTCTGACGATAATACCCATTTCCGATATTGACAAATGACGATTTGATAACGTGGGTTTAAATTATTATTTGCATCTCCTATGCTGCAATTTTTTCGTCATTTTGTGCAATTAACTTGGTTATCCTCTGGGAAATGGGACGACGCACAATTCGTAACGTTTTATTTCCTTATCGCTACTTGTTGTATTGCTCTCTCGATGGCTCCCCTTATCTACGGTTAAAAGGCACCGTCTTTTTTTTTCACGCTCGATCAATTAGTTTAACGATTTCCGTCGATGCATTCCACGATGAAAATGCTGCTCGGTCGGGTTCGCATTCGCGGAATTCTCGAATTTACTCGGGGCGGGTAAAAATGTCTTTTCTGCCAATTGGAGGCAATAAAACTTGCCGGAACCTCGGGAGAGATTTATTTATGCTCGAGCGGAATGGAGGCGATTTCATTCTCGTCTTTCTTCTCTCTCTCTCTCTCTTTCTCTCTCTTTCTCGTGTCTTACGCGGGCAAGGTCCAACTGCTAGGAGAAAAAGTAGATAGACGTACAGAACGACGAGGAGAAAGAAACGGGATGGAGCTGTGAATTGAGGCAGAACAAAAAAAAATGAAGGAAATATGAGAAGCGAAGGCGCAACGAGGAAGAGTAGTTGGACCAACGGCGGTCGAGGCTACTAAAAATTGCAGGAATGAAAAAGAAGAAGGAAAATAGCGGATATGCTAGATCGTTGGTTTCGAAAGAAAAAAAAAATTGATCGAGGTAGGGAAGATGGGTAACTTTTTTGGATACATGATCTTTGGAAAATTCACGAACACAAAGTATCGATCTCGTTGGGAAGTTGCTGTGCGCAGACCCCATCGAGAAGTTTCACGTCCCTCTCCTTGGTCTGGCCTTAAGCCCTTGCATAATTAAAAGAAGGACTTGATACTTCTTGCGATAAACTTATTCATTTGGAAAACAAGGTTTTTTTTCCATAATAAAACCTGTACTGTTTGTTGAGTAGTTGATGGATCTTTTTGTGTATCTTTTATAGATTTCTAAGCCTGTATATTTTTCACTTGATATAATTGGAAGTATCGATAGTCTATCGAACCGGCGTTATCGAAGGCTTTCAAGGCTTCAGATTACAGCAAGAAGGGCTGTCGGGATTGTCAACGAGATAACAAATGTGGGTAATTGCGTTTTGAATCCTTTTTTTTTATTATTATTTACCATCAATTTTTATTGAGTTGCTCAACCCCTTTCGCAGATATGGTTCGCGCATTGGCTGTACTGCGTTGTTTGTCTCTGTATTGAGAGATGGCAGCACTTCTCTCACGAGGCATAAATATAAAACAAGAATAGACAGCCGCTACATTGGCTAGACAGAAATTCAATTTATTCCGTGATCACGTTTCAGCACAATAAGTCTGTAGAGCGAGTTACCGTTGATTTCGATTATTGATAAGAATTTCGTGATTTCACATCTCGGCCGACCGTTCATACTTTGACTTGTTTCTATGAGAAGTCATGAACTTCACGAGGGAAGCTGAAATCCTGAAAATTAAATTTGCCTTTAGTGTAGGCATTTTCGGGACGACCAAGCCTGTGAAGTCTATTGTGACGTCACAGTTGAAAATGGACTGTCTCCTGCCACGTTAATATCTATGGTTCACTCGGAGTTACAAGAACCCTCTTTCCCCTTCCTGGCCAGACCACGAAGGGACACGAGTCCTTATATCCCAAAACGTAAAAATCCTCTCCGCCGACGGAGGCTCGAAGAAGTGACTTTAGTCACAATACGTTTAAATCCTTGATACATAGGCCTTAAAAATCTATTTTATACTTTTGTTATCTCAGTGAATGTCCTCACTGAAAACTTCGTACTTGTACTGGTCCACAAAATCACTTCGGAAGATTCGTCTCTGCGTACGTAATGCTGAGTAGGTTGACCTTGATGTCCCAGCGTCCCATCCGGTACTGCAGACTTGGAATCCCTGTAGGAATACAAAGTAACGTTCCAGACCGTACGTAATGACGTTTCCAGTGCAAGAGGATTCGAGACGTCAGATAAGTAAAAATGTCCAGGATGAAGACTCAAGATGACATTGATGAAGGTCGACGAAGTAAAAGTTATAAAAACTTGTCTATCCATACCAGCTGGAAGCTGAATCCTGCCTGAAGCTGAATCGATCGAGCAACATCAATCTTTACCTGGCTTTTGCAGATAACACGCGTGACTCGTTTGGTCGTGCGAATGAAAATTTGTCAAAGGAAATTTCTAGCAGCCGAGGGAAGAGATCTCTACTCTCTGTCGATAAGAAAAGCTGTTGGTGGGAAACCAAAAGTGCACTCGGAGAACAGGGAGCCACTCTGCGTTCACTCGGTAGGTAAAGAAGCGCGTGAACACAGCTGGTGGTATCTCAGTTTTCTGGGGGCGTTGGCGACGCACTTGGATTTTCACGAAACTAACCAAAGCAAGAGATGAAGAACATAATCATAGTCAAGTTTGACGCACACAGAGAAACAAGAAAAATATTCTGCGATACCATAACGCACGATTTACTGTTTCCATTTATTTTTCAAAGGAACGCAGCAAGGGAAAGCCAAATCTTACGTAAGGGTCGAGTCCTACGTTATTAAAAAAAAAAAACAATTTTAAATAACGAAAATAGCGTAGTTTAGTAATTAAGACTGGAACGTAACCCTGAGGGACTAGGCATTCCTTTTGCCATCCTTATCGGTCACTCGTGACGTCACTGCGTGTAGGATTGGGTAGGGCAGATTGATAAGGTTGAAGGTTGAAGGTGACCGTGACAAGACGAGCAAAAAGGACAAGTGGGAATTGAGTAAGCACCCGTGTGCGTGCATAACGCTCTCAGTGTGTCCGATAGTGATGGGAGTAGTGCTGGTCCTAGTGATACTGATAGTGGAGGTGGCAGTAGGGGGGTGATAACGGCGTCGGTGGTGGTAGGTAGTAGCATTGCTGGGGGAGCGTGACAGCTGGGAAATGAATTATTGATCGGGGTTGCGCGAGTCACTGGGGGGGGGGGGGGGGTCAGTGGGGAGGTGGGTGAATATATAGCCAACACTCTGCCCTACTCATCTAGCCCAGTGTAAACTCTGGAACACATAGAACCACCCCTGAATCTATGTGCGTGTAGTCCAGCTTGATTCCTGCGCTCGAAAACGTCAAAATATTACATATCCCAGGTATACTATGTTTGTGTTCTCTATACGTCACTGATGTATCAAGGGTTATCCAATATGAGGATCCATTTGGTATCTGCTTGAGTCGTTATCAGTTACATCACTGTACAGTGATACCTGGTTCATAACAAGCTCGCTTACGTAGCACGATCCTTAGATGGATCATTGACTATGATTAATTTTGAAAAATCTCATTGGGAATGAATTTTGGGTATTTTTTCAGAATATCTTTTTCTGGCATGTATATAAGTATATATATACATATAGGTATATGGACGCAGTATAGACCTACAGGCAGTACGTATATTTTCCATGCGCCTCGAATCAGCTGTTTTACAACGTACACGTAGACGAGCTAGGTGCCCTCGAAAGGGAGGTCAGCGAGGTGCTTGGAGTGACTCTCGACATTGGAGAGGTCACGGATAAGGACGAGAAAAAAATTATTTTGTTTTGTACCAGTAGCGCGGTGTGCTGGTTGCGTGTGTGTTCGGTTTGTTGCTGCTCCGGTAATTTCGGTAGTTAACACACTGTGCGTCTTGCTGCGTTCTCATTGGTCGAGATGGCTGCGTGCCGGATGACCGGATTGGTCGGTGGCACGCGCCGCAAGGACGCGCACAAGGTCGCTGCGGCTGTCAAAATCAGCTGACGCCGACGTCTGCTCGGACAGCTGATCTCGATCTTTGACAAGGAGCCTCCTTTACGGGTTGGAGGGACGCTGAGGGTCGCTGTCACGGATGAAATTGAACTTTTTATGTTCATTAAAGATTTTTCAGTCTTTTTTTCGGTTCTTTTTACTCGGAACTTTTTGACTCCTAATCACACGCGGCTGTACGAGCTTGATGCGATACCGCGATTGCGTAATGGGTAATGACGTTTGAATATCGAATTCCTACGTCATCGAGGATGTTTTTCATTCGAATGAAATCACACAGCTCGTACGAGTGTAGTGCGCGTATTTACACGCGTCTGTTTTATAATTAGAAACTAAGTTTTTAATCATTACGCAATACACGATTCCTAATGATTCAACTTTCATTGTCAACTCCTGTCACGCGCACCTATCAATGGCGTGGAGTCAATCGAACATATCAATGAACATTTTTGAAATACCTATTCTCGTACAGAATAACGTGTCGACAATAGAATCACATCATGCCGTAAGAAATGATATTTTGTCGAAAAAAAATTTATATCCAAAAATACATATTAATTTCGAGAAATAATTTTCAGCAGACACACCACCGCGTACACTACCACTGATATTTTCTTCTCGCCTATCTTCAGCTATCGCCAAGCATAGTCGCCATTAGCGAATAGTCGTTGCGTATTGCTGCTTTATTAATTTCCCAACCTGCCGAGGCCCGATAACAACTGACTCCCCTCAATGCGCGTCGCGATGGAAACGGTGAAAAACAAGTTTCAACGAAGGACGCTCAAATTCAACGACTTCGAAACGGACGGACCCGTCCGGCCATGCAGTCGACTTATGATTCACTCTTATCGTTATATATACATACATATTAAACATATTATGCAATCTGTCCTTCCTACCATTGGCACTCATCGACGTCAGTCATCATCACGATCATCGTCAACGACTCTGTCCTTGTTCGTCTATTCTGTCGTCTTCTTGTCATTGTCTCCATCCTTTGTTCCCCCGAAATTTCTTCGTTCAACGATGAGGGCGAAGGATGCCGAACGATTCGTTCGATTCACTCGAAACGTCTCTGCAACGCGACTCTCGCGGCAGTCGTAAATATCACGCGGTGCGGCGGAAAATTTAACGCCACGTCAGTGCGTCGTGTTTGCGACAAGAGTATCGGTGAGAAATAGCGGCGAGAGGGTTGAAGAGAGAGAGAGAGAGAGAGAGAGAGAGAGAAGGAGGAAGGGTGGGGAGGGGCGTTGAGGGAATTTGCTGTTCCGCGGGGGAAGGGAGGGAGGGAGGGGAGAGAGAAAATTCATTGCGTCGCATCGGATTAGCGTTAAGGCTTGTTGGATTACGTAAGACCGAGTGGAAAATTGCAGCATGAATTTTTGGCAGCTTTTTGCAAAATATCCTCATCCCCCCTCCCCCTCTGTTCTATTCCTCTCTCCATTTCCTTCACCCACTTCGTCCTCTATGAAACGTACCACGGAATTTGCGCCGCTCGACTTTTTTGACTTTACTCTACACATCCTGTAATGCGAATTTTCACGAGAGTTGCGTTGTCTGTGCAATGTTGAAGGTTCGGGCGCGTGCGGGACACGAATATTATTATGTACTTTGTAGAGACTTGTGTGTACCGTCTTCTGTATATGTGATTTCGTGTAATATTATAGGAGCACTTAGAAGCCGTCCGTCTAGACGAAGAGACACAGAGACGCGAAGGAGGGAGAAATATGTACTGGAAGACTTGTTTGCATTCGTGCAATGGCGCGGGGCACGTTTATATCCAGGCACGGCACTGTTCCGCGGGACACGTGAGGTAGCCTTGTACTTCGCGTATGTTACGTTAGACGTATACACGGTTAAAAAAATATATATGTAAAGACGAGTGCCACGCAGAAGGAAGGTAATAACGCGCTCTGCATCACGTAACTGCCTTACGCAATGCACGTTCACCAACGGCTGATCCGTTTTAGCCTGTAACCCCGCGTCTCCTCTATATATTTTTCTTTTCTCTACTTCCTTCCTCTTACTCTCTCACTTCTTGTTTCTTTTTCCTATGCATTTCGCGAGACCCACTTTTCTTTCGCCACCTTCTAAAGTCACAGGTGAAATAAAGTATCGTAGCCAGCAAACGAAATACGTCGGAATACGCGGAGAGTCACACTTTGCCGTGCCTCTCACCGTTTATAATAGCCCGAGGAACCGAGTACGGACCCACGTAAAACGAGTGCGCAATTCTTTCGTGGGTGGAACTGTGCTGCCAGCGTACGAATAAAAGGGGTCCCTGTATGTTCCACGTTGGTACGCATTAGTTGATATTGGTTCAGGGCCATGCTCAGAGAGAGAGAGAGAGAGAGAGAGACACACACAGAGAGAGAGAGCAATACAGAACCAGAATGCGTTCGTGGGCGTGTGTCAAAATAAAAAATTTTTGTTATTAAAATTTGTTCGTCAAAAAAAATTTTCTCCCAAACGGTCAAAATTCGAACTGTTTCTCCATCGAGATTATCGTAAAGACTCGCGACGCGTCGCGTACAACGAATGCGTATATTGACTTGGGAATGTTTTTCTTCTATCGACTGGTTTTTGGTCCACGTCGAACGACGGATGATGTCAGGCCTGTACGGTATACACGTATCGAATGCTACACGTCACGCGAAAACAATCTGACCGAGCTCACGTAACGAGTCACGAATTATTATCGAGCTGCGATTATATCGTTTCCTTGTGTACTCGCCTTCACTCTCTACTACTTGCGTATGTAATCAAACGATATCTTTCTCCTTCCTTCCCTACCCCCCCCTCTCTCTCTCTCTCTCTCTCTCTCTCTCTCTTCTCCCTGTTCACTTCTCTTCTCTCTCACTTGCCCCACCGCCTTAAATTATTTACGCCTTCGCGAAACGTCGCGACGCCCCTCGCTCGAGCGTGACCCGCAACCTTAGCCTCGCAGAGCTGCCACGTGCATCGGACACATGACGATGCACGCAGATACGTGTCTCTTCCTATCGGAAGATTCAAAGATCAGTAGGAATCTACATTAATTAACACGATCATTACCGAGGTACAGCTAATTATTAAAATCCTTAAGCACTGGGAATTCGACACCCTCTCTTTGGAGTAGCACCTAATGATCCGAGCTCTTCGTCGCCTGGACGTGTCCCAGGGTGGAGATCGAAGGGGTATGTTTACTGGAGACTACAAGCGGAAGGAAGTTTGTAGGTTAGAGGGGAAAAGCATGTAGAGAGGAAGGGGAGGGGATGATTTCAAATTCACCGCTAATCCGATCTATTCACTCGCTTCCGTTCGATATGGATTTTTCGACCTTTTTTTTTTACTCCTCGCAATCTCGTTTCTTTCAGCAGCGACTATGTTGAGGATAGGATATATATGTATGGGTATATAATATAGTGACACGATGCTCGGGTAGGGAGTAAATTTTTGTGAAAAGGTCACCCATGTGCATATGTATGTATATGTACGACGTATCTGGGTAGATATATATATATAAATTGAGCACGGGTTGATTTCGAAAGGGGCTTCTACTGCTTCCCGAGTTCCCGGACTTGAGCCAGGTTCCCACTCCCTCTCCCAGGGGTGACCTAGTTTCGCTGTATCCTCTGTACACCTCACCTGGTGGACGGTCGTGCCCCCACCTATACTCAACCCGGAGTAGCAGCAGCCTACCTACCTACCACCTACCAACCTAATGCCTCCCGGACCAGAGAGCCCAGCATCCTGATGGTTGGATTGGCTCCTCTAGCTCTCGCTCGCTCAGCGTCACCCAGGACCTGACTGTCCGATTTTCCCCGGGGAAAAGGTCAGGGATGCTTACCCTAGGGCGCAATTGGGTCAACCCCTGACGCCGTCAGCCGGAACTACACCCTGCTATGAGCCTTAACCCCTGACCTGGAGACCTTCTTTGTTCTCAATGAAACTTACCGCGGCCCTGGAGTCATTAATGTGCCATCAAGTTCTCAGTGATTGCGTGCTAATTAGTCTTTTCTTTTTTTTTTTTCGATCCTAGGAACGACTTTGGGGATTCGAATGTTGACGCCGAGTAACTTTTGTCTTCTTTTCAATTATTCTAATCGATCGGTTTTAGCGTTGTAACCTTAATTGCTTTTTTTCCCATTCTCCCTCTAGGACTTACTCGCCACCCTTTACACTCCTTGTTACTTGATGAAAGCGCACTCTGGGTCAACCTCACTCCAAGCTCTTGAATTTCTACCCGAATCCACCCCGTCACCCGTCCTCCTCCTACTTCAACTTCCCGAAGGTCACAGTGCAACCTCCACGTACATCTTGTGTGCTATTGGAGCACGTATAGAGAAATCGGCATTGCTATTCAGTCTATTTCGACCTTCCGTTACATGTACACGTAGTCAGGCAAAGTAACTCCTAGTGGACTTTTGAAGAAGCAATTTTCGCTCGTGTCTATAATGATCTTCGGTTACGTCATTCTTCATGGTCTTCGACCGCTCAGAACCCTTGACAACAATGGACCAGATCTGCCTGCAGATTCGAAATCCCGGAACAGCCGTTTCACCTGTATCGACTGGATGATGGTCTAGATAGGTCGCTGCTGGGTTCTAGATACATAGGCGGATGGCTAGGTACGTAGCCTTTCTCTCCCCTATCGTCGATTTCCGGGAGAAGCGACTAGGGGTTCGCTAGGTCGTCGAGGAGTGGCGTGGGGCGCGGGAGGGGGGGAGGGTGCTCGCTCTGACGTCACTATATCCCCCTGACACGGTTCTCGACTGGTACACTGGAATGGGTGGTTGACGCTGTGGAGGGGGCAGGGCAGGATCACCACTGGGGAAACAGTCCGGAATCCAGGGACACCCTTGTCTGCCATTTCTTGGAGCAGGACGACATGGCTAAGGCTGCTCCTAGAAATATTTTTCTTAACCTTTGACCCTCGACCCTCGTCTTCGTCACTCGTTTGATTCGCCCGTAAATCTTTGATTCTTCGACGGTACGTTTTTTTTTAAATTTTCATCCTCGTTACGCGTGACGAGACGCGAAATTGTGAACGGTGAAAATAACAAATTTTTTAATTTTAACCATCTCTCCCAGTGACTAACTCAAGTGTATAGTAGCGTTCAAGAATGTCCGACGCTAGACGGTCTACTCTACTAAGTCACACACTTCGTCAAGAATCACGTATGGCCTCCAGTCCTTGTAAGTAGAGAACATCCTGATTCCCACACGAGAGACACATAGAATTGCCAACAGGTGTTTCTGGAACACAAAATCTATAAAATTATGGAACCCATGCAAAAGAAGCAAAGAGCACGTTGCGTAAGCATATAATTTGAATTTGCCTATCGATCCGAAAATTTCAAACGCAGATTCAATGCATTCCGTGCATTTTCTCCGCAAGAGCTCCTTCTCGCTATCCGATACCCAGGACAGTGCCGGACTGTTTGCTACGATAGAGGAAGGAGAATATACCCACGTAACGACGTTACGTAATCCTCTCGTATACGGGTCGGCCATGATTGCGTTTCTAGTCTATGCTTCGCGTGTGTCTAAGGTGGGGCGAAATTTGTGCTGGCAGAGGAGACCCTCTGCTCCCCCTGCGGCGGCATTAGCACGGACAACAACCCAGTAAAAAGGTAGTGTTTCCTTCTTACCCGCAGGTGTTTAGTTCTTTCGAACGCGAACTCGTGCCCGAAGCTTATTGTTAGTTGAGCAGCGAGTGAGCAATTTAAACGTGTTTTTTTCCTTCCTTTTTCTTATTCTTCTTCTTCCTCTTGTTCTGTACCAGGACGCGATGACGATGATGACACCAGTAACAGTATTGGTGCCCAGTCGTATAGTGAGAGTGACGATACTGTGATTCTAGTGGTGGAGACGATACTGTTCTAAGATTAAAACGGTCCAGGGTTGATCTACCTGGCAGGGGAGGCTGGCCAAATAGCCTCTTGAAATGTTTCTTTCGTCCACCCCCCCCCCTCCCCTTGGACCCTTTCTCCTCTTGTCTCTCTCTGATTTCATCTCATTTCGTTGACGCTCTAGAATTCGGAGAGACCTCCCTCTCCTCCTCTCGGTGTCCCCTCCCTCCCTCTCTATCTCTCTCTCTGGCACTAACCATCTTTACCAATGTATCTATACGTCTCGGTAGAATATTTTTTTCTCACGAATTTGGATTAATGAAAAAGATATTGTAACGAGATAAATGCATTTTCTGAAAGATACTCCCGTAAGTAAGCTAGTCGTTCGATTGTGATTTTGTGAATATTTTTCTTAAATATATCTGTAAGGTTTTCTGGACCTTATTGTTAGGACATGAAGCAGCTTTTGAAATGCGTTGAATACATTTGAAAGCGCATAGGCGTTTCTTTCCCTTGTGATTTTTTTTCTTTTCATGCAATTTCTTCATCCTTTTTTCTGTATCTTACGGTATATAACGCTCGGTTGAATAACTCTAATGTATTTTTTTTTCATTTTTCAAGGTAATCCACGATCTTCATTCGTTTACATAACTGTCACGAATATCAGATCCGTAATGATTTGAGTATCGTGTACTTTGGTCGTGAAAGCTCGTAGCGACTCTTATCTCTTCGAGCCCGTGAAAAACAGAGCAGCGCTCGTATGAAAATCAATATTAATATACAGTTTCATTACTACGTGGCCACGTATGCCATAATCAGAATGCAGCTAGTAGCAGAGCATTAAAAGTTTCCCATAAATAAACCGTATCGTTATACATCAGTGTACCACTTTAAAGACCCGCCAGAATATTATATCGGACCAGTCCCGAGCAAAGTCCAGAAAGAAAGAAAAAATTTACGAATCAAAGTTACGAAGCGCGGAAGGGATGAGTTTTCCATCGAAACGAAAATAAAAAGGGCCCCGTTTCGTGCAGGAAATCAAAATCCCTTCCTCGAAGAGTACTTTTGATTTTTGTTTAAAAAAAAAAAAGAAGAAATTTCGAATAGAAACAGTATAAAATCACATTGAGCCGCGTATCCGCCTCTACGGCGAAAACTAATAATACAGGACGCAATGGTACGAGACACAACGGCAAGTGAAAATGTCCAAGGTGTAAAGCGAGTGACTGTAGCATCGATCGTCGTGCACAGTTTTACGTGGTCGGTTACGCAACCAGTGTTATTTTCGTTTAGAAACTCGTGTAGCGTCCGAGAAACGCGTAATTCCGCAAGCGTCGTCGTGAGCGTCCGCGTCGTATGCGTTTCATCTAGCAGCCGAGTAGCCGACGTCTCCGTCGTCCGAGACTGTATAGCGAGTGGCAGCGAGGAGAAGCGGAATAGACCAAGAACGCCAATGGCAAGAGAGGAGGGGTTTGTGTCTAAGCTGAGCTGATGTTGAACTGGCTTGGTAGACTAGCTGGGCGGACTGGCTGACTTTGTTGGCTAGCTTGGCTGGCCTAGCTCACAGTCTCTCTAGTACACAGCTCGGGCGCTTGGCACGACGTTCCGGCCAAGTTGTGTAATACTTCTATCCCCTCAGCCGAAGCGCTGAATCCGCCGCGAGCACACGGATAAACTCTCGGAACTGGCCGCTAGCGGTAGCCGCCGCTGCGTTTAGTCCTCGCGGTATCGTCGTCTGGTGCGCTTGGCCGCCTGCTGGGACCCGCGCAAGATTGTGTAATAGTCATCGGTGCGAGAACTCACGTTCAATCCGTTCCTAGATTCAGTCGGTAGTCGCATCGGGTATTCGGGAACACACGGACACGACGGATCGGCAGTTGACCACTCTCACCGAGCTCAAATACAGTTTACGTCGAGCCGCATCGACGCCGTGTCCCTCCTCTGTTGTCCCTCGAAAATTACTCGTCTATTGTACGCGTTAATGATTGATTTCGCTTGCGTTAAAACGCGCCTTGATACACCTGACTACTATAGTAGACTGAGCCATTCCCGAGGGGTGGCTGGGTACCGTGTTATGCGGGTATTTCGTAAAGAAGGACAAAAGTGCGAAGCGAAAAGTCACACCGAGAACTCTTACTGCGCGTAATTGTCGTGTCATATTGTTTTTCGGTAGTATACAACGATCGTCGATCGGGTTTCAAGAATTTCGTCGATTCCGCATCCAAAGTCGAAACGGAGGTACGCGAGAGACTAAGCCCACGCGCATGCGCACCGACGTCCCACGCTAGCAGAGAAACGTCTGTTTTCACGCTGCCAGAGTCCCCGTCGTCTCTTCTCTCCTCAGTGGGAAGCTGACGGGCGCCACGAGCACTTGCATTTCCACGCGATACCCTCGCGTTCCCTCGTCGTCAACGAGGACGGGCTTCTTTCGGAATAGATAGAGGAAGGACGATAGCTGGGCTCGTGTCACGGATTGAAGACCGTTTGCCTCGGGGATAAATCTACGTCGCGATACGCGCTTCGTGACCTGTGTCGGCTTGCTTGGCGATCCACTGCACCAGGAAGACGCTCTGTCCGCTATTATTAGGGCGTCGCCTTGAGGCTACTCTCGTATCCTCAACTTCGATCGCGGCATATCTGGATCGTATGGATTCACATAGCTCTGTGATGTCTAAAGAAAAATCATCTGACGTTATACTTGTCCCATTACATCTCCGTCTCGCGTGCACTAGTCGATCGTACAGCGGAGCATACCGAAGGTACTACCGAGCCCTCAAGTCGTAAAACGGTTATTTTTCAAATTTAAATGGGCGCGATTCGGGTAGAAATGACAGTCCACGTACGGCGACTGAACATGATTCACCGCGAAAGTTCCAATCAGCTGTTGGACTTTTTCGTCGGGTAGACTACACGAATGAAACAGCTGATCGCTGATCCTGCCGCTATGTAGCCTTTGCGATGTGTCGCGATCGCGTTCGGTAACTGTACGTGACGCGTTTCATGGAAATTACAACTCGTATGCAACGTCTTGCAGTAATTCTACAAGGTCGATTCTCAAGAGAGCGGAAGAATATTTCAAGCAAAGAAAAAGTCGATCGATATCCGACGTCGTGTCGAAGAACTAACTTAAGTCTGCCGCTGTCGCTCGTTGCGAATCGCCAAGCACTTTTTTCTACTATTCGTGTCCTCGTCGTCGACACGCAGAACGAGTCGAATAAAAATCTACGTGCAGCCATAATAGAAGACCCCGTGATCGTCCCCAGCGACGAAATCTCGTATAATGTGCCCGTACCGATGCCGATTCGTAATTTCTATTTGCAATTTAAGATTATTGAAAAAGTGGGCAGTTGGGGCTCGTGCCAGATGCGCGTTTACACGGGCCCTGAATACTGTAAATGCACTATCTGGTACGACATCTCTTCTGTCACCGTCACCATTGCGTCTTCGCGGCTGAATAATGACTTCATTTGTTTCCTTTGATTCTTTCCCTTTCGAGATTTTGTTAAATCGAGAGAGATAAAGAGAGAAATAACTCTTAGATCATATAGCAACAATTCTTCCTGGAAAACGACAGACACCTCGTCTTCTATTTCCTTCGCCAGAAACCAATGACACTAGAGACCCGGCCACGGTGCACGTGCATGTCCTCCCCAAATATTTTGAGAAGTATTTTCAAAAGCATATTGTCATAGAATTACCTGCATGACCAACAACGCAATTCTAACTGCTTACTTGCTTATAAATTCGTAGAGTGAATATTTTCTGGATAAAAGGTCACGTTCATCAGCGCCACAAATAATCGTAGTACATACCGTGTCGTCCCTCTTGCGTGTCATTAACGTACTAAGTCGAGGTAGTACCAAGAACAAACGACCCATACGAACTGTCGCCCCATACTAAAAACATCGGTCTATTATGATTTCACGAGCTCTTTTTAAATAACATTTAACCTGTGTACATGCAAATTCTCTCGTGCGCTACATAACCTCCTAAATGTTTTTCCTCTAGTCTCTGAATGTTATCTGGGCATCGCGTGACGTTTGTCTATTTCTATCGTCACGTGGACGCGCGTTCAAATCAGCCAATTCTGTATCTCTTTTTCACTCGTACGACGCCCAAAGGTCATTTCCTTCCTTGAAGACGTCGCTGCGATTATTTTCTCCTTACGGCGTTGTTAACCATTCTTGTTATCTCTACCTCGCCCTATCTCTCTCTCTCTCCTCTTTACTCTCTAATGCCTCGCAGTCCTTTCAATGCACTTTGTAATCCCGTACCTGCATCTACGTTGGTTCAAATGAATTATTTGCAATAAATCATTGTCACTCCATGGATGATTACCTGTTGTCAAGACTCGATATAATTCATTTTCCATCTTTAACATTTTAGCAATTATTATAAATCATGTCTAGTAAGAATTATTATTATTTTTAATTCTCGGAGATGACTTCTATGCGCGTACTGCTATGTCTAACTGTGTATTTCCCACCTCGTTTACGTGTGTTCTGAAAATCATTTTCTACCAGATCATACACTGCTACCTATAGTCTACTCCTCTCCCATATCCTGGTGGTGCAGACTCGACGGGATTGACCGACGAATGCCTTCGGGTATCATCGGCTTTTGAATTAGCAAGATCATCTTAACGAGGATGACGCTTCTGTTGGCTTCTGCTGGTATAACGCCTCTATGGAATACGTGTATGTCATTGTATGTATATATATATATCGGCTAGACGACCCATCTTGTAATTTAAAGGCGAATATTCATAGCGCAGGAAAGCAAACAGGCCGAGGAGCTTTGAAGAGCTTTTGCAACACGTCAACGACATTCGACTTTGAGACCAAGTAAAGGTGCGCACACCATTATGTCCGAGAAGAATTTTCGTATTTCCCGCGCTCTATGCCTTTCACGTATGCATTAATTGTTTACTGCGTAGCTACGTACACGTGCGTTACGTCAATTTTCATTCCTGACGGAGACAGCCTATCTTCTCTTCATATTTCTGTTGTACCTTGTATTTTTCTAGTTGAAATGTTACGCGTCGATGACGTCACTCGAAATTACTTAAACTCTACGTCCGACAGTGCTTCCGATAGGAGGAAGCCGCGTGTTCTATGTTAGGAAAGCGGAAAATTTGATTGCGTTTTAAAATAGACTTGTTCCCTCCTATTGCGTACCTTCGAATACGTCATACGTCAACCTTTTGCCCGAGGCGTCAGCCATTAGCATAATGGCGCGTATAACTGTGTGAGTTATTTTTCCTTTTTTCCGTCCAAGAGCATTGATCTGTCAATACTTCGACTGAAATCCGTCAACTATGGTTTTCTGTGGTAGCAATAGTGGTATTAATGATAGTCGATCGTGGCATCAATGTAATAGTATTGTAATAATAGTAGGGGAAGTTGGCATAAGTAAATCTCGTTCTCTTTCTCCCTCACCCCCTTGTATATCTATATCGCTATGTCTCTCTCGCACCCGCACGACCAGCCTAAGGTACGATCTCTCCCGCGGCCATTATTCCGCAACGAAATTCCGAACCTGTTACCTGCGTGTGTATCTCGTATCGGCCGTCATCTTTCACCCACAGTATAAAGAATGGATATATTGTAGATCGTAAAACTCACTACGTAGACCAGCTCCGGATTAGAATCAACGGATCGTCGCCTCTTCTCTCTCCACATTGCCTCCTGCGTCTGTCACGTGGAAAAAACGGAAGGACACGACATCGATATTTTTATTTTACAAATTTCAACGAGACATTTTGTATCGATAATAAATACCATACTACCATTCTTCGATCATTTCATTTCAATCCATTTCGCCTTCACCGATCCATAGGTTTACGTAAAAGAGGGTCTTTCTTTTTTTTTTTCATGTTCAAAACTTTAGTTGGTTATGATAATAATTGGTTGTTGAACAAAAAAAATTTCACGGCACCACTGGGCTTTGCTGCTCAGCACTGGCTTGCTAACCTAACCTGAGTCGATTTTTTTCTTCCTTTGTTCTACCACCAAGACCCTTCTTACGTCGATCGTCTCATCTATTGTCGTTACAATTCTCTACTGATCGACGAGTCAGATAGCATTCAAGGCCCAGGGCCTCTTGACTCACTTTATGCTTATATACTTATTCTTGTTTACTGCGCTGTTGTTATTATCGCTACTCTCTGTGCTCCTGCTGCTGCTGCTCTACCTCCTTTCTATTAGCTTCTCCTACGCTCTCTCCTGGGGGCAGACTGTGGCAATGCGTGTAGCCCACTTCGAGCATTTCTAACGCGACTTGTCGAATCTGACCGGCAGGACACTCGAAAGTCTTGAAACTCTTGCGCGGCTGCTTTAAAGATTCTCAATCGTTAGGCTTTATGTCTCAAGGAAATTAGTGTACTGGCAGACACCCTTGGGGTCTGATTTTTTTATTTTTATCTTGTGGTAATATTATTCTCTATTTTAATCACTTACAAAAGTCTGGGATCTGCTTTACCGACCGATCCTATGAAGAATATTAGTGGAAAATACGTTAAACATGGGTTTTCGTTGATAAACCAAGGTTTAATGTATTCTAATCCAGGGGCGGTTTGAGTAAATCTTTTGTAATAGGAAAAGAGGTAGCAGGCAGAAATTTTCTTGTTTTACGTAATGCGTGAAGCATTTTTTTTTATTATGAGACAAAACCACTGTATTAAAGAGACTTCAGACAAAACATGTGTTTGAAACTGGAGCAACTGTCACATTTAAATGTCGAGCCAAACGCGATCAAGAACTCATTAAATTCGTGCTTCAATTTAAGGTTAAGGTCTGGACAGGTTGCAAAATGACCCTCTAGATGTCTCCGTTTGATCCCAATACGGATGATGTCGAAAGTGTCGAAGTACTGGGGGGATACTAGAAATAGTCGTAATTCTATGATGATCCATGAGCATGTGACCTCGGAGAAATAATACTTGATCCAAAGACACGACACAGTGTTACCAACCTCTTACCCAACTTGATACCCTAGTGTATCACACTATGTATGTATATTGGTGCTACAACGAAATTCCCTAAATCCTTTGTTTTCTTCCATAACGCCTCCTGATTTCAGGGTGTCGTGGATACTTGCGGATTTCAATTTCACGTTGAAAAATGACTTTTGGAAAATACCTCCTATCTTCGTGCATCAGTGAAATCAGCAAAGCACTGAGCGACCGGCGTGTTGGCAGTGTGGTTAGCTGGTTGTGTGGTTTATTGTGTACACGACCGCTATCGGCACTGCAATTATGACGGTCGCAGATCTCCTATTGATATCGAGAACAGAAAGAAAAATTAGCGGATATGTATGAGAGCAGTGTAAAAAAAATGCATCTTACGTCTTGTACTCCTTTTTTTCCTTCTTGTTCCTGTTTGCATGGTTAAGAATTATCTAATATTCTTGTACACTGAAATGGGATATTGAGGGGTCGGGGTCCGTGCCTACCGGAAGTATCTAAATTTGTACCATCCTTCTTTTTCAGATCCGCCTACGTCTCGTTCGGAGGGCTGCTCATGAGGTTGCAGGGAGACGCCAACAATCTTCATGGGTTTGAGATCGACCAGCACATGTACCTTCTCATGAAGAAACTGGCCTTCTGAGGATCTGGAATTCAGCCACTTAAAGGTCAACCTGAAAATAAACGGTACAACCTGGAAGATACGGAGAGGAGGATAAGAAAAAGACACGCGAATGAAACGTCCTGTAGTTTATGGATCGTTATTCATTGTATGGAAGATATGAGACGTGAAGTTGTACACGGAAGGACTATAGTCGTTTATTAACTTTAAAGTACAATTAAAAAGTCAAATTTAAATAGATTCGACGAGACAACGGCATTTCTTTTGTAACCGTAAACTTATGGTTGAACTTTGATCGATCATCTGTTTGAAATTTTGTAGTTTCAATTGTTTCCTTGTCAAAAGCGAATGGTGCTTCCGCCATTCATCATTCGAGCGATCACTGTAATAATGGAGTATCATTCCAAAGCCAATTTTATCGTAAGGGTAGTATAGAACTCTCGAGACCATTGCACACTGGCATTGTTTTGTATCTTTGTGAAAAAGTAAAAAAACTATGTAATAAAGTATTTTTACACGATGTACGTTACGCGCACGTCGAATTGGCTACTAGGTGAATCTTTTGGATGATCACCAACCCTTCTTCCACCACCTATAAGCTTACGGCTAAATGCGACTGCGACCTGAAAATAGGCGCCAGGCACACACGGCCAGCATCGCGACAGTCCGATCTGGCCGACATACAAATTTTGAGATTTATGTGAACGTTAACCAGGTTGCTCGCTTCGCAAGCCATCGTGTCCTACCGATCCACCTTACCGGGTGAAAGGTATAACTCCGGCATCACCGAGATACCTAAATTAAGAGTTATTGCAGCTTGTAGAAATACAAGGCTTACCCTAAGCGAGAAAATATTTTTAAAAATGTTTTTGGTACCGATCCGCTAGATGTCAGAGTTAGCAAGAAGGTATTGAATTATCTTGAAAGATCAATAGAGACCTTACAGTTCTAAGGAATATTTGTTTTCGTCTGTTAGCATATCCGTTCTATCCCATACTTTTTGACGTTTTGAAGAAGCCTTTTTATAGATAATAAATCATCAGGAGAAAGGATCATAAATCATCATAAAATTATTTAACCTCTAGCCATTAACGTTAACTATACACAATTTGCGGCGTTCCTTTCTTCTTTGAGGTTCTCAAGAGGTTGTGGCAGCAAGTATTTTTTTATTAGGGTACGCGAACTAATAAATGTGACCCTGCCTTAGGTCCTGATATCGTAACGTTAAAGCTACGATTTTAGCGAAAATTGCATTCTCAGCTTATAAAGAATCTAGGAGCTATTAACAGTCCAGTACTTGTTTGCGATGACTCCATCGTTATCCAAGTGCACACGCCGCGTGGCTCGTGGTGTGCCAGTGGGGACGAGAGCGATAGAGGAGGCAGAAGAGAAGAGAGGTAGCACAATGCAGTGCAGTATAGTGCGGTGGCAACGTATAGCGGAGGCAGAAAAGCGGGAGGCGAACGGCTAATTTATGTAATTAAACTCGCGGCATTCGTGACCTTGTACGGCTGAATGCAAGCCGTGGCTATATGCACAATATTACTCGCGTGGACTGCCAGAGACAAGAGCGAACAAGATGGCTGCCACATTCGGTTGCGTAACGGCAAGATGGCCGCCACTTAATAAGAGGCTGATCCTAAATAGATTGCCCCAATGACATATAATTCGCTTTTATCTGCCGCCATTCGTTGCATAACTCTACAAGCTTTTTAAAATCGATAGGCCGCAACTGCAGTGCTCTCTTCGACGTACGTCGTTACTTCTTCAACTTATCCAATAGCTGAAAATTCTTCTAGGGATAGATTTTGCAGAACTTGACCACAAGACTGCTTTTGAAATTCTTATCCGTGCAGCTATCTGATCTAGGAATAATATAGGTTAGACATTGAACGAATTACTTAGAAATGATGTAAAAGATTTTATAGCTAATTTTTAATACGTACAAGACATGGCTGTCTTTTAAATTATTATATTACAATTAAGGCAATATAGTATACATCACTAAGTACGCTTCATTTTGCATATCTTTAAATTGTATTAAGCTTTGTTGTAATTATTACACGAAGACACTGATCGAATGCTGTGCAGACTGCCAATCCTTGCTTGTCAGGACTCCAGTCTAAGGAACTAACCGGCTGAGAAGATAAGGTACTATTTTGAAGAAGACTGACACTCCCCACTACACCCTGCTCCAGACCATCAGCATCGGTTTGCTTTCTTCTTTCAGGGTAATTGCTGTGATCGTAAAAAAATAATTAGAATAGAGAAAATTAGTCTCCATTAAAGGATAGTCGAGGATTCATACTATTTCCAAAGACACAAAGAACCTCCACCGCCGCAGGTCATGAATATCTCTCGGTTTTGCGGTAAGTGTCGTACCAGCCATACTGTCGACTTGTGTGCCTGAAACCATAACCACGACAATTCCCATGAAATTCAACATCCTAATACGCTATATTTAATGGCACAGAGAAAGATTATTGTCTCCCTTAACTTGAAAAACTACCGTACCTTCTCCGTCAGGTAAGCGAAACCTTTCTTTGGATGCTGGGTCTTTAAATCGAACAAATAATATTTGGATTCCAATGTCGTGGCGACTAACTTATTCATGGCTATGTCTTTTCTATCGAATTCCAACGAGCATACACCATTTTTTAAATTACTTTCCCATCTCAGTGTCATTGCTCTCAAGTCAAACATTTTGACGTCTCCGTTGTCGTAACCAGCGGCCACCACCCTCTCTTCGGAATTATAGGAATTTCCAAAAGCCACCGTCCAACAGTCTCTACGCACTTCGCCCTCCTTTGGCTCCATTACTGCCACCGGTTTACCCTTTTGTCTTGGATCCCACACCTTGACACTCCCATCTCGTGATCCTGTCACTAATTCCGGAGCTCCACAACCCACGCTCTGTCCAGCTACGCCATCGATGCTGTTTATTATTTCTTTATGTGCGTTCGCCGTATATATTGGAATCGAAGGATCCTCAAGATTATAAATGTTTAGTCTACCCTGGAAGAGACAGTGACGTTAATTAATTAGACCGAATAAAACCACCAAGGCTTCCTCGATTACGACCAGCAGCCACTCAAGGATTAACTATTTATCGGGAATAATAATGAAAAAAAAGGATTTCTCAGCCGTTGCCTCAAGTTTTACAAATTTTTATACTCCTCCCGAGCTACTGTAAAAACAAGGAATCTATTTGAATTTAGTTTCTTCTTAATTTTATGTGCCGAGAACACACGCAAATCTGATTCCTACGTTTATTACTTGGACAACTCAAGAAAATAATGTAATTTTACATTCTGTAACTATAATGTATACATATCTTTGCTCAGAGAAACAAATTGGAGTAAACGTCTAGATCGTGTATGCGTGAATGGCATGACAAATGTGTAATAAACGTTTCCACGTTACACAGAAAAGGTACCTTAAAATCTCCAGTCGCCAAGTGTCTATCCCGAAGGCTAGAAGCTTTGAAAGTTCCGCATTTCATAGCATTTGAACGTTCAATGTCTTTGATTAGTTTCAATTCGCCACTGGACACCTCGTATATCTGAATGATACCGGAACCACGAGGCCGTGAGCCCATAACCACAAATTTCGCGCTGCACGGTATCCATTTCGCATCGAACAGAGAATAGTTAACGGACTTTTCAATATGACAAATTATTTGTGGCTTTGCCAACTTTTCCATGACTGTTAAAGTAATAGCTTCTCTCTAATTGTCACCTTCGATCGGAGCCAATTCAAAATAAATTCTGTTTCTATCGATACGACACGGAATGTTTGAAGTTTCCATAAACAAACACTGGCGACACCTCGTGGTCCGATTGGACGTTGCTTCGAATCCTCTGTATTTTCTCTACTCTAATAGCGCAATGCGTGGGAGAAAATCAATAAAATATGTTACTATTTACGACAGCATGACCTTGAAGGTAGTACTCAATGAAAGCTGGGTACGTATAAGAACAATGTAAAAGAATTTTTATTCATATTTATACACTAAAGTTTCATACTATATCCAGTAATTGCTTATCGCACCGTGCAAATTCATTGTGTTGTCCGTGTTAAACTGGTTTCCAGATACGTAACCTTTTAATTTGCTACCACATTAGTTTTCCTTTTTAATTAATACATTCACCTATTCATTCATCGTCGGTGTCGTTCTCCGAGTTCTCTTGAGCCTGATGATCCTGATCATGATCCTGATCAACGTTTGTCTCGTACAAAGACGTACGAAATGCTTGAATAAATTTCATTAACCGCTTATCAGTCTGCTGTATCTACAAGAGCAAGATATATTTTAGAAAATTTAAAGTCAATAGTCAGTTCGTTTTTATTGCTGTAAATTCATTTGAGAAAGTTTACCATTTTCATGACGTTCTCCACAGCCTCACGAATATCCTTATCGGTTCTCTCTTCCGCGTGAAGCTCTAAATATTTCAAGGACTTGATCAATACATCTTGATCGATATCGCTGTCAAGCTTAAGAATTTCCGCCAAGATGGCATACGCGAGATTCTTATGTGGATAGTAGGTCTGTGTACTGATTTTCTGTATGCCAGGTTTCGTCCAGCTAAGAATAAGTTTGGCCACCGCGTGGGGATTGATTTCCTGCAACGGACTGGTGTCCGGTGCATTGGCCAATGTCTGTAGGGTTGGCAGGAACGCCTGCTCCAGCATTTCCTGGCTATCAGGAACGTGTACGACGAAACTGTTAAAGAAGCTACAGAGACACTGACGCAGGTAGATATCACCTTCGGTTATGGGATTGTGCCAGAGGATGATCAGTCGCGACAACAGAGTTGCACTGCTAATCCTTCTGTTAAGTAACAGCTTGCACAGACCTTCTGTCGCGATAGTTCGCAAGTCTTGATTCTGTCAAGTAAAAGCATTATAAAAATATAGCACCGAAGACTTTCTATGTTCACTATCATTAGTATTTTTCGTTATAATGTAAATGGAGCCACTCACTGCGTTGTCCAAGAGGCCAGTCAAAATCTTAATAATATTCAAATAATTACTCTCGGTCTCGGACATTGTGGATTCAGGCATTAAAGTTTCGTCCGTGTTTGAGTATAATTTAACTGTACGATTCTTCGATTTGCTTGTAGACACATTCTCCTCCTCGTTCTGCATTATGTCGAAGTATTCCATGCCATAGAATAAGAGCAAATCGAAGATGGACTTGAGCGCTATTATCCATATATCCTGATTATCCTGCTCGATAGAGAATTGCAGAAAGAACATCATAATGTGTTTCTTGGCTAGTTCCTTATCCAGCAAGCAGCAAATGGCCACCGCTTTCAGAGCGAGTATATGAACGGTATCATCGGCATGCTGAAATTTTTAATTTCTTATGTCAACTCTTGCATAAGGTTTGTAATATTAGCTAGAGAATAAAGACGAATAGATCGGTCATACGTCAAAGCTTGGCAATGCCATATCTGTCATGAGTGTTCTTAGGTTTGGTGTCAAAGTTGTAACCGATGGCACTTCCATCATGGCGCACATGATTCCAAGACACATGATCATTGTCTCCCTGTCATTCTTCTCCTCGCAAACCGGTTCGTTCGTGGTTTCTATCGCTCCTGTTGGGAGTTCATTGATTTGCCTATTTATGTCTTCAATCTGTTCCTTCAGAGCCGCTGCCTTCATATAGTCCTTCTCATGGATGGCTTCGTATTCTTCTTCATTTATTTCTATCAATTTCACTTTTAATTTGGCTCTCTGGAAATTAACATCGGTATTGATTCAAAATGATTGGTTTAATGATCGATCAAATTTCTTACTTACCTTCATGTTGATCGTGTGCAATTCCTCCTCTGATATTTGTGTTGTTGCTTGCTGCTTCAGTGGCATTCGCAATTCACTTATTATGTGTGTTAGAGAATTTAGCCTGCTGTCCACATCTGGTACGATGACTTCTAAATATTTAACAATTGATTCTGTTACTTGCTGATTACAATGTTCTGTCATTAATGTGTCGAAAATCAGTTGCTTCAAGTTTGCTCGTCCACTCTCATCAGAGAGATCGTAAGTCTTGGCAATTTCAAATAACTGGTTCAGGATTATCTTCTGCGTTAGCTGTTCCCATGGTTGATACTCTTTACTGCTCAATAATGCAAGATATTCTCGAATGTATGTACAAAATATTGATAACTCTGGTAAAAATTCCTCAAGCTCATCCGTGTATGAAGAGCGACGAAGATAATCCACTAGGCATCGCCAGTATAAAACATTTTCACTCTGGAGCTTCTCATGGGGAATAAGCTTAGTATCCGGATCTACTGGTATCTGAGCCATCAGGTTTTTTAATTGATCAGCTCTACAAGATAATGAAAAATTTAATGTTTTTAATACAAAATGCATGTTTTTAGTTGAGAATGCGAATTTACGTACTGAAATAGAGTATTTAATACTAAAATTCCAGTTTCCATAGCGTTTTCAGCATCCAGTGCTCGTAAGAGATTAATGTAGTCTCCTTGAAAGTGCTGAAGCCAGGATGGCAATAGCACTTTTTTTACACTGTCACTGACTATCTCAGATCTGTCTTTTAAACCGTCACTAAGTAATTGTTCTCTCTGTTTGATGGTCAATGATCTTACAGTGATCTTACTAATAAATATATATGCTATTTTGCGGACTGTGTCATTGATATCTCTAGTTCTCTTTAAAGCAGCTTGTAAGGTTTTTTGACTTTTCCCCATATTTGTTAACACAGCCTTACGAACTTCAGCATGTGGGTCCTTGGATAAATGAAATATAAACATCTTGATAATTGGACACTGCTCGTCAGCTGGATCCTGCAATCTGTGAAGAGCAAACACTGCTTGCGCTCGAACTTTTGGTGATTTATCCAGCAAGCGCTCCATCATATTCACACTTATTTTATCACAAAGGACATCTTCTAAGAAAGCGTTTTCCCCCATTCCATTCAGTAGCATATTGACAAAGTAACAAATACGATATCGAACTGCTGTATCCTTTGAGTTATGATGATCAAGGAGAAAATCGAAGAGCTTTAGAAGAAATGGACACATATCTTCCTCAGATTCATCGCCTTTAGAACTCTGTAAAGTAACAGCAAACTTTGCAGCAAACCCTAATGTATTTTCAACGTGAGGATGGTTTTCACTTCTAGTCAAGGGAACCATGAGGCTGAGTATAAAATATTCTATAAATACTTCTGGATCCACCTGAAATTAAATTCAAAAATCAGCAAAGTCATACCAAATAGAGATTGAAGCTTTTACAATATAGTCCGAGATGTTTACCTTGACATAATATGCTTTAAGTTTCTTCAAATAATTCTGATGGCACGTTTTGTTGAACTGAACGTTATAAAAAACATCTGATATAAATTTATCAATATTTTTATGCGAAGCAGACATCGTTTATCGATTATTTCAATACAAGAAATCTAATAACAATACGCTACATTAGGTTGTACACAAAAGTACGTTGTCCGAGATTCAACAATTTTTCAAATATATCAATGCTGACAATGAAAATGATAAAATCCCTAGTTTCCTAGTACTATTAATTTTATAGGCTATAAAATTACGTAAGCTACCATGCGAAAGCACATCTATCGATGTTCACGCTATTCTAACCCTTTAAAGTCGGGTAGCCATTTTTTTCCAGAACTTGTACTGTGAATTCTGCGTCTTAAGGACCAAATAAAAAGGTAATTGCATTTAATAACTGTTTTTGTTGGTACAACTTTGACTAATGTCATTCGATTATTTTATTCTTATTTGTATTTTATCAAAATCGACATCATTCATTACCACCCGAATGATAGTTTAAGGTGTTTTCTCTAAAATTTTGTTAATATACGTAACTTATTTCTTGTGCCTTTTCTGATGAGTATGAACCAACTTTGATCTCTCGATACTACGGTATCAATATTTATAAAAAAACTCCAATAATTGAATCCGCGTATAAATGCACGTTAGAAAATCTAAAGTAAACTCTAACCAATTGTGTTGGAAAATTAAATTATATAATGATTACGAACTAGTATTTTATTAATGGTTACAGAATTATTAATATAATTTCTGCGTATAATGTTGATAAATTAAAAATCATGACCATGATCTATTTCGACATCCGTCAGATGTATGTTTTGCTTTCCCAATGAAAGTAAATTGTACAAATCAACTTACGATTACTGTATATAAATTTTTGTTCTTTTAGGCAACATGTCTGATCCAGTGACTCCTAAGCGCCATATGAAGTTCCCATACACCTTTACGGCAAAAATGGTTCAATTCCCATACAAATATTACATCAATAACTGCTGGCCATACAAATATTACCTGATTGCTGTTCTCGCTGTTTCTCCACTATTTATAAAGATCAGTAGTGCAGGTATGTATATAATTTTGTACATACAACAAAGATGTATTATTGAAAATTACTCTAAAAGTGATACAGCAATGATAGGATACAAATATTGTTAAATTTTTCATATATTTATAGTGAACACTCCCGAGAACAAGGCAAAATGGTATGAAATCAGGAAAAAGGAACAGCAACCACATCATTAAATTGAATATCTAAAACCACTTGGTAGTTTAACTGTAAATTATATAACATTCAAGATATCCTATGAAACTTATAATTCACTGAATTGTTACTATGAATTGATGTGCAAAATAAATTACTGTACCCCATATTACTATCCTAGTCTGGTTCAATATCACGAAAATTTATACACAATCGCATCATTTTTAAAGGTGTTTATTACCAAATTAATTGTATAAAACGTACATCGTTACAAAGGAGCCTTTCAGTTGTGCTGTACAATGCAACGGATAATATTTTGTACCTTAGACTTTGTTATATAGGCCCAGCCTAAATTTTGGACACCTTACGGGAGCTGATTCTTTCAAAATGTCAAAAGAAGGATACGAACACAGGAGTAAGAAACAGGGCAGTAGGATGATAATGAAGATGAAAAATAAGTACTGTTATTGTTTCATTTATCAAATGTAAAACAGTTTTAAATAACGCGAAAAAAATCATCAATTGCAAACATCACTCTGCGACTACCATGATTTCCTAGAACATAAGTTTTAAAAGTAGCACAATGAAATCTTCTCGAGATCGACATTTTAACTTCAGAAATACGAGAATGAAATATTCGTGTAGTGGATACGACATCTGCCTACTACCGACCAATTATGCTGCAATCCGAATTTCCTATGTTGCAATAGTGAATTCGCAGGCGTTAGAAATTGAATATTGAAATATTTAAGGACTGTTCACTCCTAAAAGTCTGTAATTGTCTTAATGTCAAGTTGGTATATGTGAGAGGTTTTACTATAGTTACGCATACAATTAAAATAATAAATAATCAGCGATGCAAAAATACGTGTCTCGTAACGAGGAAAGAAAAAGAACTTATTAAATACAACTAACGTCGAGGAAATATAGTATAGGTTTAGGTACTCAAATAAACTGAGAACCACAGATTGTACTTGGCTCCGGCTTAATAACGTTCAAGAATCATTCTGCAGCTGAAGCGTCATCGAAGATTCCAAACTCCGACGAAACGATCGATCAACTGAGAATCAACAACGTAAATAGTACGCGAATACCGCAGGATAGACTTGCGGCAATGGAAATAATAATAAAACTCCATCCTCCTGCATCTTCCTCAGATCACGGATGAAATATGCGGAGATCGGACGGTGTGCGTGCAACAACAATGGGTTAAGTTAGATTAGACGCCTGTAATTGGATTCGCAGAATTAAAGAGGAGGGAAAACATAAAAGACGTGCAAAAATAAATGAATACGAATTCCTTGATGATTCAGTCGTCACGTGGATTTTGAAAAGTGTTCACACACTCGCAAGCACACACATTTCATCTTTAAGAGGATAACGAAGGTAATTAACAATCTCTTAGTTAACTGGATGAACAGGTCCGCTTTTATGAGACTCACGTAGCTCAGTCTCCTACGCGACGGCATTATTATCGCGACGCGAAAGATAAGAGTACGGTGATGGATAGCGGATATGTCTGAACATTTTGAATATCCGGGATCCGGGAATAATACCGGAATGATGATGGCTACACAAGGTGTAAATCTTCATCTTAGCCTAACTCTTTACACTGTGTTCATTATCCTCGCAGTCATCATCGACATCGTCGTCATCATCACCATGCTGATCCTCCTCTTCCTCTTCTTCCTCCACCTCTTCCTCGTCATCCTCCTCATCGTTATCCACCTCCATTTCTTCCTCTTCGCTGTCATCGACAATGCCGTTTATCTTCATGCCATTCGACTCCTGGACCCTCATCTTCTTCCTCGGAGGTGACTCCAGAACCGGTTTCTGTTCGCCGTAATTCAAGCCAAGTTCTCTGCACTTCTTCTCGAAGAACTTAAGAAGCCTCATGCCCGCCCTGTAAACATAACTGTTTTTAAATAGACATAGCTGTACTCATCTTGAAAGGATTCGTGAGCGCGTTCGGAAGCCAAAGATTATTCCTCCCTCCCTCTCTCTCTTGACGAATGTCAATCCAGCGAAAGGATATCAGCATCGTCATCGTGATCACGTCGTATCCTTTATCTTGTGTCTTTACCATTCACGTTTTTATTACAATGTCTAAATCCTTTTCGCTTTGATTCTTCCTTAACTACTGGTATAACTCACGTGATGATAAGATCAAACGGACATCTTTAGAGATTTTTCGTTAACCCCTTCATACACAATTATTATAAATTAGAGAAAGAGCGTCTAAAAATGTTTATACCTCCATGCGTTAGTTCAAAAACATTTTGCATTATTCCAACAGTTATTGGACAGAGCAATCAGATTCAAGGGGTATTCTGGAATTGGAAAACATAGAAATACGTTTGTGTGAAACGACATGCACGGAAGTAACACAATATCTAACGCTGTTCTCGACACCATTATGATGAGCAGGACGAGCGTCTCACTCGCGAGATGTTCTGTTAGTGACAAATACACATATAAAAGAAAAATCTATAGAACTAACAGATAGTGTTAATAAGAACGAGTAGAGGAATGATAAAATAAAATGTGTGAGGAACAAAGTGTGTTAGTCGTCCTCAGAAATCTCTGGCGTCCGAACCCAAGACAAAGGAAAATTACGTGCCAAGAACTCACTTGTAAACAGAACTATTCTCCTTGTTGTACATCTCACAGTTCTCGAAGACCAGTAGACAGTCCTTGTAGAATTCCTGCAGCGTTTTATAATCTCCATTTCCCAATTTGTACTTGATCGTGCCGAAATCCATTGGGCACTTGATAATCTCGTGATAGTCCGGCACTTCTTCCTTTGTAACCGGCGACAAGAACGGCCAGGAATCTCTGTGATGCGTTATATCCGCCAACAACTCGTGCAAAGTAGCCATAGAACCCTTCACCGTCGTCTTGTCCTCCTTGACTTCTTCCTCCACCTCGGCAGCTCTTTTCGTTGCTCTTCTCGTTTGTCGAGGTTCAGCCTCGTCCGACGTGCTAAAGTCTGGTAATTAAAAATACAATTTAATGGTACGTTCATTTTTTTGTATATCAAACGTCTAGCTCTATTCAGACTAAATGCCAGAAAAAAAAAACCAGAAGCTGCGGAGTAAGTTGTTAGGACAATGAGTGGATAAAATTAAGAGAAAACAATTTTTTTGGCTGACATAGGAAAACTATTGGCTTGTTTTTTTATGTGGTAATGATTGCAGGAGCGAACGTAATCAATAATTGTATAATAATGGAAGCGAAGTATGTGGACTGTATTGTAACTTGTAATGGCGATAGTTAATTATTATGGTATCTAATGTAGGAATATATATGGTTTCTAATGTAGGAACTACTAGCGGTACTGGCTGCAGGCATTCCCAAGCAGTGTGATGATGTTTGAGACCGGTTGAAAATTTGTCTGATGGAAACTTTAATGTGTTATAAATGTGATAAGTAATAAACATGGGTACGACAATACGGACCGTCCCAGTCTGTAGATTCTGTAGTGAGAAGGCTCTTGGCGAAACCGTGGATTCGAGATCGAGCCGCAGCTGCACACAGCCTCTCCGAGTCTCTCTCCCTCTCACGGCCTCTCACTATAGCAACATAGCCAATGCTAAGACTGTCTATCCTCTAAATAATAACTTTGATTTTAACTGCATGATCATAGTTATTGCAAAAGGAAATTTCTAACGTCCAAATTGGAGTCGTTTAAATGACGTTGCAGTATACAATGCTTGGAAGGTACGCACGGATATATTAGAAATTCATATGAGTTTTTTCCACTGCTTTAATTTAACCTTGGGACGTTTCACAATAGAAATTTTGTGTTCGATCAATATGCAAGCTATTGAATATTTAATGATCTATGCAATCCAAGGTTACTTGATAAACCAACAAAATTATCATCTTTAATTTTGTGTGTAGTCAATGCTAAGAAAAACTTACCGTTTCGCGTTCTACTCTTTTCGCGGCACATGGGGCAAAACCATTTTCCGCGAGGAACCCTCGTTATGGGTGGTACAACGCACTCCAGGTGATATCGTCCAGGACAACCTTCGCAGATAACCTCCCTCTTGCCAGATCCACACCTGGACGAGCAGGGAGCCATTATTTTACCTCTGAAAAAGAAAAATATAAAATATTTTACGGTCTACTGGAAGAAACTGGTTTCATTTAAAAGTATTGAACGTTCTTACGAGCTCTCAGAACTCTCTCCCTCGTCCTCTTCGTCTTCCTCCTCTTCCTCTTCATCTTCTTCCTCCTCATCGGATTCAGCCACGCGCTTCGCTCGATTCCTACGGGTTTCTTTGGTAAGCACAGCCTCGTCCTCCGGCTCGTCTTCAAATTTCTTTCTCTTCTTGATCTTCTCCTTTGGTGTAGCCTCACGTGGTTTACACGTTGTGCAGAACCAATCTCCATCGGGAATGGCCTGTAATTGAATAAAGCTTCGTTTAGGACTCACGGAACTACGTCCAGTCAAAAAAAAAATGAAGAACAATGGATCATTACATTAAGTTTAGGTTTCAGACAATAAAGATGATGTCCCTTGTTGCACCCATCGCACAGAAGCATATTTTCAGCATCCCTACGCTTTCTGCAAATTCGACACTGGGCATTCAGGGCACTCTTGCTCCAGGCCACGCTGTTCTCCAACGTATTCAGGTGAACAAATAATTGGGACCAACTCGTAGAAGCCATTAAGGATTGTTCCCACCGTTCTCTAGCCTCCTCGCTGGACCACTTCTTGTCTTTCTCATCACCGCCCAATGGTCTCTTCATGTATTTTGGCTCGATCGCGCGAGACAGCTGAAGAATCGCGCACGCCATTTGTCTTATAGATGTTTGCTGCACTGGATCGGGTAAGGGTTCGCTTTCCCCTGGTGGACCTAAGTATTTTCCTGGATCACGATAAATTTTCATGGTAACGCTACCAACTTCAGAGTCCGGTGTGCCAGGTCGACTGTGTTTCGTTTCACTCTTTATTTTGTCAACAATAACATTCGGTGCGACGTCTACCTCTATTTCGTTGGCACCATACATCAGTTTATCACACTGTTTGTCGTAACTACCCTTACTAATAGCGTTTCTCCAGGTCTCTCGACTGATAACTTTCAAGGACCCTAAGCAGCCGACTTTAATTTTATCTTCCAGGTCTAATATGAAGTCGCGCAAAGACAATTCCATCACGCTGTCGGTTGGCATATCTGGCGAGTAACCCCAATTTGCATTCTCGTACTTATTCTTCTTGTTGGTCTTGCTCGCGAGCTCCTTGATTGGTTCCTTGAACTAGAGAACACACGAATTGTACATTAAAAATTTACCTAAACCAGTGGCTACAGATCGAAAGTACTTACGACTTCAGGATTTAGTTTTTGCCTAGGGCATTCTTCGATTACTGATATTAAACTAGCTTTTTCATGAATTAAATTATTTCGTAATTCGCTCTCTCTAATACCACGCGTGCTCAGAGCATTAATAACAGCCTCGACGTCTTCGACTCTTCCATAAAAGTTCCACGTGGGACCTGTTTTCTTACAATGTACCGGACAGGATTTATCCCCG
Organism: Trachelus iudaicus; assembly: GCA_030142595.1. Classification (NCBI taxonomy): domain Eukaryota; kingdom Metazoa; phylum Arthropoda; class Insecta; order Hymenoptera; family Cephidae; genus Trachelus; species Trachelus iudaicus. The sequence goes on along the minus strand of JARQTH010000301.1, from coordinate 269,152 downwards.
GTACAAGCTCTTAAATTTTTTCTGATCTCGTTCAGTTCGACTTTCGTTTCTTCTTTCACATTGGCATCCTTTCTTCCAGATTTTACTCCGTTCTTGTCAGCGAATGTAACTTTTTTTGGAGATTTCTTGCTCTTTTTAATACTGTTTTCTTTGTCACAAAATTCATCCTCAAATTTATTCATCAAATAAGCATACGCTGATTCTCCGTTCTGCAGTTCTGGATTGTACGGTGTCCCTCCAGGCAAACAACTGCCTCCCCACCTTTCATCGTCTTCAACGAACAGACCTGTACATCCAATCAAAGAAGTTGATGAAAATTTAATTCTGATTGGGGCAAGACACAATGTTTTTAATAAAAGCAAGGTTTACCTGGAATTGACAAAAATCGATAGTATCGACGATAAGCTCTGTCCGATCCTAAATACAGCATCATCTGATCGTTGTTAGTTGCTTCCTGTAATTCTTTGAGCTTGCTCTCGTACTCCTCTTTTCTTTTTTCCTCTTCGCAATTATTCCGAGTAACTTTTTTCGGTTTCGGGTCGTCGCTATCGAGTTTCCCTTCCTTTCTCAATTCTTTCATCCTGTCGCGTTCTTCCTTTTTCATTTTTTGCTCAGCTATCAGGAATGATTTGAGCTCCCTCTTCACTTGATGAACTTTCTCATGTCTTTCCTCGATGACATCGCGTATCGAAGCGAACGTCAATAGCTGATTAATTAAGCAAATCACAACTTTCAGTCTGTCGTCCATGTCAAATTCGCAGACACTCCTATGACCGAGAGCTCTCAAGATACGGGGTTCATTTATTCGGAGAAAAAGTGCAGGGTCATCGTGATTCGTGTAACCACCTGTGTAAACGATTATATATGAGTTGGGCAAACATTCGTTAGCTATAAAATAACAGATATAAATAGAAAGGTCATAAAGATAAATAACCTCTTTGAGAATATCGCCATTTTGAGGCGAGTTCGCTTATCCGACCGCCGGAACTCAGAAGGTGTTGTCTCAGGATCTCGCTGAGAGTAGCATGATCCAAGGTGAGCTTAGATAATTGACATCCCTGATGAGTCTGGCACCAAGTCGAGGCTATCGTTGCCAGTTTGACAGCTTCTGCCATTGAAGAGACTCCTTGATCTATACTCGTGTCATCGGTCAGGTTTGCACCATCCGCATGAATTTCATCCTCCTCCTCGGCTTGATATATGAAGATATTAGCGAGTAAAAGCTGGAGAAGATCACTCCATGGTCCCGAAACTTCCTTTTCCAGCATCGCCTTCTCCAGTAAATCCAAGTTCAGTCCATTTGGAAAGTATGTGCCAACGTCCAATTCCTCGTGGAAGAATTGCAGGAACTCCAAGATCATCGCAAAGTCACCGAATTTTTCGTTTGGTAGATTACATTTTACGGGAGTCGGTTCCAGAAGTGGACAAAGATCTTCGCATTCCAGATCCTCCCTTGGCTTGTTCCATTCTCTTATGTACGAAGCAAAGGCTGCTGACTTTGCTCTTTGCTCCCTCTTTCTCTCACGTTCCTCCAATTTTTCTTCCTGACGCTTAGCCTTCCGTTCCAGGGCTTTGGCTTTGAGCTCTTCCTTGAACTTGCCATTTAGCTTGCTAAATAGTATCAATCGTGTTGTAATTATGTCATATGGGTTATCTTTGTTTTATATATCAATCTGATCAAACTGACTAGTATAGAACTCACCTTGATTTGCGAAACTTTTTAATAGCGCCTCCAGTATCATTCACCTTTCTCAGCGGGTCAGGCTTTTCGAACGCCCTGTGCTTCGCCATATTACCTGTCAGGAACTTCTCTATGGACTCTTGCTTCTGTTTTACAGGTTTTTTTAAACGCGGAGTGAAGTCTGGCATAGGGCCAGCAAATATTGTGTCGAATCGCGTCTTGTTTAAACTGTACTTTTGCAAGACATTCTCCTGAAAGAGATGTACCGCATTTATTAGTTGTTTTTAAATGTGTCAAAATCAAACTATTTAATTATGATGGTTTCTAACCTTTACAACCCATATTCCATTTGTATTTTGTTCGCAAAGCTGTCGCAGAAAGATCCTGTTACGTTCTCTGCTGAAATGTTGTTTCCTTCGTCTGACTTGTCCAGCTTCCACTATCATCAACTGGCTAACGTCCGATTCGCCACAGTCCAGCTGTTCCACTTCGTAACGGAATAATCTAGCTGGTGGATGGTATTGTCTTTCTTGTGGACTTCTGTAATTTAATAATATAGGCAAAAGTAAATAACATGCAATTCTTGATAGCAAAATTTTTACTCCGATGGATTTACCTGCTATTTTCTTTTAAGAATGTTTTGATTTGTTGTTCTGTTGGTTCGATTACCTGAAGAACATGACATTCACACCAGGAATCTTCAGTGAAACTGGCTTCAACCATTTCACCTACAAAATAACGATCTCGTGCAAACTGATATACATCCTCCATCATTTCGTTGAAAGAGCTTCTCGAAGTTTTAGTGGCAAGATATAAAATTGGAATCCTCAACTGGAAAATACATAGTTTCTTAATCAGATACTGGTTACAAATACATAGGTTAACTATAAGAGTCCAAAATTGTCACTGTTCGAGTATAGATTTATTTCCATGTACCATTGCTTAATGTATAACATGGAATCCAATCAGATTTGATTTCTCTACATATCAAAATCTATAATACAAGCCTGCCCAAAAGTAAAAAGTTTCTTTTACCTCCATTGGAAACTCCTTAAGACTTTTCTTTGCATTTTCTTCGCATTGTAAAGCTTCTTCATAGGTCATATTCGATCGGCCTGTGATGCTGCAGGACCATACCAAAGAGTTACACAAAATAATCCTCTCACAGTATTCACTGAAAAATTAAAAAAATATTTTTAATCAAGCAAACTTGATATAAATTGCAATATATCATTATCCACATATAGTATAATAAATTCATAAAAGATCATAAATGAAATATAATAAGAAAAGGATATGGAAAGATTTGGTTTGAAGATTGTAAGATAACAAAAGTTAACAACATTATAACTACACGCGATTTAACAATAATCTCAAAGGTGACAACTGTCATTCTAATCCATAAAAGTGTCGCATATTGCTTCCCTGCAAAGCCCAGCGTCGTCCCTAGAGTTACGAATTTAAAAAATGCTCCTGGCAAATCCTAAAGCATGAAAAGGAGTTGCTGTCAAGATGTTAACGAACTCCAATAATTCAATATCGCGACGAGTATAAAACATTGAAAAGCTAATAGGAAGATGTAAAAGGGAACGAGAGAAAGAGGTTACAGGATGCGTATTTACGCGAGGAAGGCTGTCAAAAGGCTTACTTGTAGTCCTTGAAGATCTCATTGGTAACCTCGCAGTGGAAGACTTCATCGTCGTCCTTAAAGTCCGAGGATACATGTAAACGTTGAAAGGGTTTCTTACGTAGAAGCGGCATGGTCACAGGTAACTCCGCCGTACGCTACGCGTCGCGCGTTTTAACGCGTTTGTCCCTGCCGAGAAATCAATCCCCCGAGAGGAGAGATCTACGTTCTTTCCGGGAGAGACCACGACACTCGGCGAAAGAAATGTGCCACTCGAGTTGCCTGCTAAGACAAAAATCTAATCGTTGTCGTCGCGTCGCACAGACCGACGTCCTTTGGCCGTAGCTCGGACGCGCGTCAGGCCACGATAGACATAACAATTTAAAGAATCTTCAACGAGAATTCACGGACTCATGACAAAGCGGGATTTTAACGGAGCCCGTGGAAGCGCGCACTCACCTTGCAGGCTTGCAACCGGAAACTGGTAAAGAAAAGTTAGCTACCAACTCTTTAAGATAACACACCGATTCCCGACTCTTTTAAACGTTTTCATATTATTCTATACATCATTCTTACGCGGGTTTAATTGCTGCGAATTTTCTTTGCTAACCTTTTCACTTAATCCTCCTACGGAAACTGTATGGATTTTCGCAGGAAAATTGATGTATCCCGTTGCGGCCAAAGACGCAATGCCGTTGGAATAACTTCTGTAGTTGGCAATGATCTTGCAACTGTTCTATAGTGGGATTGTTTGGCGGGAGTAGCACTGGGTAATATTTCGTAACTTCGACTTACGGTCATATATGATTGGAAATTTCTAGCACGAGTTGACCGGAATTAAAATGGCGAAGTATTTTGACGATAATTAACAGAATAACAGGAACTTGATTTTCTAGATCGTATCGAGAAACCTTATTGATTTATTGAAGGAAAATTTCTTAGATGCAGGTATAAATCGGTTAGGTAAATAATTATTATCGAAGGACGTTACGTTAGCTGTTGACAACCCGATCTTATCGGATTGATACGTAACGCGTTATCTTGTATTGAAATCAGATTTTCTTTGAAATTCGAGGAATAATCCAATCATGCTACATGATGTGTTAAAAAGTTTGTTTCGATTGGAAAATGCTTGGAAATGCTTCCGATTGTGGTCACTCTTTCCGGGGAAATATTCCCACGTGTGTAAGGAAACGCTCAGTTGATGTGCAGTACTACCAACTGAATATATGCATATTTTAAATTACATTTCAGATAAGATTATGCACTTTTTATTTTTTTAATTTCCTACTGTCACCTGCCTGAAGACAGGTGTATTAGGGGAGTGATGTGAATTGGTTTAAAGACAGTTTATAACGCAGATCAATAAAATTATAACGAAAAAAAAATACATTTTCTTTTAGGGGTATCCTTATTGGAGGTCATAGTGCATTTTTCCAAATATAAAAGTAAGCGGATGATTGAAAATAAATATAAGCTTGAGAGATGATTTGATTGAAGAATTTTTAATGGAACTTGGTAACAGCTTGAATATCAATATTATTAACAAAATGAGAAGAAGAATTAAAATACACATTACGCTAACCATTCTGTGATATATTGGCAATTTATTGGGCTAACATCGCCAAAGTCGCAGCAATTTTTTCTTACCTGTAAATTGACAAAAATATATTTCAGAGGTATTTGAAGATGAGTGAAATTGTGAGATAAAGTGTATATACTTACAGGGCAGACACCACAAGGAGCTTTAATCAAACCTGGTGGCTCCAATAAAGGTTCGACAGCCCTGTACAAATAACTTCCATCGTTTGACAGTGTTTTTTCCACTTTACCATCATAAATCAATGTATTGAGTATCATTTCTAAATCATCAACTGACAATTTCACCTAAAACAGTTATGATATGTTTCATTAGGTTGTACAATACTTCAATTAATCCTCTCCTTAGAACAATCTAATACCTTACTAATTCCTAGATCCGAAATAAATTTCCAGACTTCTCTTGATGTTGCGAATGTTATATTCCTTGCAGCTATAGGCCCACCTCTGCAATCTTTTGTCTCCTTCCTTTTTTGCTCCAAAAATCGATAACACTGCTGATTGAGGACATCAACAAATTCCGCTTCAAAATCTTGATCTTGATACCAAGCACCGCCAGTGACTGATCTATCTGGCTCCAAATTGTAAAGCATGTAAACTTTTTTCTTGCTAGCTGCCACAGACTTTACTGCTTTAATAAATTTTTTTGTTTCCAAACTCTTCAGAATCTTATTCAACTGAGTTGGCATTAGATTGGATTTGAACCTGATATCTCTTATCCATATTCCCTTGTTACCAGCTTCTTCAATAATAGTGTACACAATTTTCTCTTCGTTATCTGCGCCTTTGGCAGTTTTAACTTTACTAGGATCTTTGAGACGGTACAACAATATTTTATCCTGCTTATAAAGATCTAACAATCCTTGCGACAAGAGTTTGTTTATAACCAGAGCTCTTTGCACTGGTTGTACATCTGGCATTTCCGATAAAATGTCTTTGTCAGAGATACCCTTTGTTTTGGTATGTGCTAATGCAATTATTCTGGAAATATAAGTGACAATACATTTAATTAAAAAATCTTTAGCCTGAAAAAAATTTAGACTATATTGGTACTAATTGTCATAACTGCTTATTGTTTACAAATGCATAAATTAACAACTATGTATTTCATCATATGATAGCACATGTGTATGATGATGGATACACCTAACCTAATGTGTATTTATTGAATACTGATAAAAGAAAAATCATACTTTTGTTCTATTATGTCAGGTGCATCTTCTGTGGACGCGTTTGCATTATGCTCTTCTGATGGACCAGGATCTGTTTCCATTTTTACTCGGATTCCGCTTTGGTAAGACAACCAAATTACACGTTGATTTATTGACACTACACTGCATTACACTGTTCCCTTATGCTAGTAGGTTAACTTATTATTTTGATATGAATTTCTTCCATCTCTTCCTTTTATTTCTAGATTCTGCTTGATAAGAAAAATTTCAGTGTGAATAATGGACGATCAAATAAACACAGAAGACGTACTCGAACTAGCCTCGAAAACTTGGAACCGGCTCACAAATGCTGCTGTCAAGGTAGCAACGAATATATTGTTGAGGATGTGTGATATTGTTTTCCCTGAATGTAATCTAATAAGGGAGTGATGATTGATATGTATTATTTAGGCCGGATTCAGAGAAGGTATCGAGGATGGAAGACAGTCTGTTTTCCAAGAAGGTTTTGACAAAGGATACAAAGAAGCATTTAAAACTGCCTTTGAATTAGGAAGATATAAAGGACTTGCTGCTGGTTTACCGAAGGATCATAAGCATCCTCTGGAGATATCATCTATTCTTGATAAGACAAGAAGAGGTGAATGTTATATTTGCTTTAAAAATACAAGGACCAAAAAATCAAATGAAACTTTTGATGAAAAATCAATTGCTGATATCATAGAAGATCAGAGAAAGCATTCCACGATAGTTCTTGATCGTTTGCATGAATATTTTGAATTACTTATGAAGGATTGTAATATTGATATAAGTGAAACAAAATTATAATACCAGCTAATGCGAACAATCAACAATGTTTTAAGAATATGAGAGAGATGGAGAAAGAGAATCTTATTTAAGATAGGCAATGACACTATAACAAGAGATGTTCTTTGAGTATAATTTTATTCATTTAGCAATTTACTTCCACAATTTAATTAGAAATAAAGAATAGAAACTTGTTTAAGTTTACAAGTACAATCCTTCAGGCGAACCTTCCTTCTTTCTATAGAGAACACTCTCCTTTGACTTCTTGAAGTCTTCACTGGTTACCTTCATACGACGTTCACGCAGCGCCATGAGTCCGGCTTCAGTACAAATAGCCTGCAAAAAGAGATAACGAATTTTTAATAAAAAAAATTCATGCATTCTCTCCTAACAGCTAACTTACTTTAATGTCAGCGCCAGAAAGATCGTCTTTGGCCATGATCAGTTCAGCCAAGTTGACATCAGGTGCCAGTGTCATCCTGCTTGTATGAATACTGAAGATCCTCCTCTTCGTCTTCTCATCTGGTAAAGGAAATTCTATTTTCCTGTCGATACGTCCTGGTCGAATCAAAGCAGGATCCAAAGTTTCGATTCGGTTGGTAGCCATAACTACTTTAACATCTCCTCGACTGTCGAAACCATCCAACTGGTTAAGCAACTCCAACATGGTACGTTGAATTTCTCGTTCTCCGCCACTGTTACTATCGTATCGTTTTGTTCCCACTGCATCGATTTCATCAATAAAAACAATTGATGGTGCATGTTCCTCAGCGACTCTAAACAACTCCCTGACGAGTTTCGGTCCATCACCCAAGTATTTTTGGATGAGCTCAGAACCAACGACTCTAAGAAAGGTTGCTGATGTTTGATTAGCCACAGCTTTTGCTAAGAGAGTTTTTCCAGTACCAGGTGGTCCGTAAAGTATCACACCCTTTGGTGGTTTGATGCCCATTTCTTCATAATATTCAGGGTGTGTCAGAGGCAGCTCTACAGATTCCTTGATCTCTTGAATTTGAGTGTCAAGGCCTAGAATAATATTAAAAGACAGTGGTAATTTTGAAAGTTATAAAACAAAGGATGATATCAATTGCTGCTGACTCTACCTCCAATATCGGCGTAAGTCTCCTGTGGAGCTTTTTCTAGCTTCATAACAGTGACCATGGGATCTGTATCATCTCCCAGAACACCTACAACTGCATGGACTTTATGGTTCAATAGAACGGAACAACCAGGTTCTAACTGGTCCTTGTCCACAAAGGAGAGAATCGAGACATAGTGCTCCGATCCAACGGAGGTAGATACTATGGCATGGTTGTCATCTATTATCTCTTCCAATGTGCCAACAGACATAGGTGTTCCCCGGAGATCATCTACCTTAGATCTTTCTTCCTCGTTCTTTTCTTCCTGGGGCTTTAACCTCTCTTGATTTCTAATAAACTCCTCTTCCATAAGTAGATAGTCCTTAATACGCTCCAGTTTCAATAATTTAAGCCTGCAGCGTGTGTGAGGAGTCACTTGAGGCAGTTTTAAAGCAGCGTCTGGTCCCTTTGTACGCCTTTTCTTTTTACCTACTCTAGTAGGAATTGGAGGTTCATACTTCTTCTTCTTGTCCTTATCATCCTTCTTGTCTCCACCCGTACCACCAGCTCCTGACTGATTCTGACCCTAATTATGGAACGCAAAAGAATTTGATACACCAAGCAGCGTTGCAAATTACTTTGTAATTAAATAACTTATTTATATATTTCCATAGTGTGTTTTTTTATATACACAAATTAAAGTGAATATACTTATTACTTTATCACACCAACATATAACGAAAAGCTCCAAAATTTATAGAGCAATCTAAAGGTAACCTATTGTGTGACAGATTATGAAAAGATATACAGATTGAATACAGTATCAAGAAGAAAATAGATAAATTAAAAGTATTAGCAAACAATACGTCAATTAATTAAAATTCTAAATTACATTTTACTGTGTTTATGTCTCTTACCATCTCAATTTAATATTTGACAATTGCTTGAAATCACAAAGTCATTCACTAGATTCAGCCATGTTGTTTCCGTACCGCATGTCGACAGTGAACGCCATCATAGCCCACTCCATCTTACTAATAATACAATTCGAAAATTGATTTATCTCGTTCAATCTGAGATAAAACACTATTTACAAAAACGATTATGAAGAATAAATCGAAAAAAAAACATTTCTACAATTAAATAATAAACAAATCCTCGTAAGGAGAACTATAAGGATACAGTTGCTTGCGTAAGATGGTATTAATTAAAAGTCATTGTACTCGTTCTCATTTCCATTTTAGTGCATAGGTGAAAACAATGTAATTTATTACTGTTTAAATATCTGATAATACAATGTTTCAAATATCGTACAGTTTCGTAGTTATATGGTGCATTAGAAAGACAGGAAGTTCAATTGCATCACCGAGCTTTCCATCCAATTGTTCTTTCCTTATAGAGATGAAAATTTACTTCTATTAAAAAAAAATTAGTTAATTCAATCATAGTAAACGAACACTCTGATTCATCAAGAGGATGATCCTTATTCAATTTTTCGTCCTTCAAGTCAGTCGAGGGAACAACATTAAGTACTTTAATGTTCTCCCTTAAGAATTTAGACTAATTCTGCTCAAGTTCGTGAAAGATTAGGACAATAAATTATTTGCTCAATATTTTCATGTCCGATTGCCGTCCCCTGCATCTCTGGAGCAATGTAAACGAGCATGGGCAGTGAGCTGCCGAGAATAATCATTTTATTTACAATACAATGAACCAGCAACAGAATAACAAGGACGAAATTCGCAATACTTAGTGCGAATATCGTTATTTCATCGTGGCCGATAACCGGAGTTCGAAAAATGCAAAAATTAGATAAACATTAGGGCCACTCTTACACGAGGACCCATTGCAATTGGCAAATAACGCAATATACCGACAATATGTATGATGTGGTGTAATTTTATTGTTACTTTAAGATACAACTAAGTGCGATAATTATCGGCTTCTAGCTTAGATCAATATTCGCTTTCCCGGGACGTTCTTGTGAAAAAACGTATCGGCGAACCTTCAATAAATAGAAACTATTGCGAAATTTCATTTACTACAAATACTCCTCGTACGACTTTCTTACGTCAGTTCAGGATTTAATCGCGACTAAACTTATTTCAAATTATATTTCGATCAGGAGTCACGATTTTGAGAATTTTCTTCCTCTGAAGGAACGCGTGGACTTCTCGTTGTTGATAATCGTCAGACACGTGACAGACTCGCGTTGTTTCTCCAATTAGCACATGGATATTAATGGTGACTTACGATGGCCAATTTCTTAATTTCGTCAGGATATCATTCACGGGGCTGTACTGATTTCGTGAGGAATAGATAGGACCATCGCTGGACGAACGCTTGACGTCATTAAATCTTCGACATATCCTCCGTCTAGATCGATTACAGAGTACAACTTCCTTACGTTATTTACAAGCGTTCCTAGTTGATAGCGGATTTTCATCTGCAGCGATGTTGAACTAACAGATCACCCTCGATACATCGGACCTCTTTTATTCACCGGCGAGTAGTGTACTTAGAAAATTTTTCAATTTAGTGATAACTTTCAGTTGGATTTTATTCGACGATGTAATCTCATTAAAAAAAAAATAGCGAGCAGATTCGAGATCCCACAAAAGGATTTTAAGAGCAATATGCAGTCAAACATCCGAATAATACGAGGAACAATATATTTGTTTAAAAAAAAAAGGATAAAAATGAATCTAAAACTTGTCCACTTGTGAGAACGTTCCGTGACTATTTTTGTTTAAGTAACTGCGGACGTTGCGATTCGACGAGACAGTAAAAAACATCTGAAGAAACGTAACGATGCACAGTGGATGAGTTTGATACGCGACACACTCGGTGAACGTAATATAATACAAGATATCGTACAAAAGTCACGGAGGATAATGGGAGACGCGTTTTCGTAATGATGTGATAAGGTCGTTCGCGGTGCTTAAAGCCCGGCTAAGATAACTCTAGGATCCTCGACGGCTTCCTTAATTTTGCGTAGGAACATCACGGCCTCGCGGCCGTCGATTAATCTATGATCGTAAGTCAGGGCTACGTACATCATTGGACGAATCACAACCTGGAACATACACATTGAGTAATTCATCTTCTGCAGGATCAAGGAATGCTGCCAAGTCGAAAGATTTCAAAGTATTTTTACCTGGCCCTTGACTGCTATTGGTCTGTCGAAGGTTCCGTGCATACCAAGGATGGCACTTTGAGGTGGATTTATTATGGGTGTGCCGAAGAGAGAGCCAAAGACTCCGCCGTTGCTAATGGTGAAGGTTCCGCCGTCCATGTCCTCGACGGAGATCTTACCTTTCCTGGCCTTATCGCCGATGGCAGCCAAGGCGATTTCGATCTCGGCATAGTTTTTGTTCTCCACGCTACGGAGTACAGGTACCACGAGACCTTTTGGCGTAGCCACCGCGACGCTAACGTCCACATAATCCCTGTAGACGATGTCACCTCCGTCGATGACTGCGTTGACGACAGGCTGATCCTTGAGGGCGTAGGCACTTGCTGCGATGAATGGACTCATGAAACCTAACTTCAATCCATACTTCTTCGTGAAGGCTTCCTGGTTCGTTTTGCGGAATTCTATGATACGGCTGTGGACGTGACTCGGGTAAGTAACCTGAATATTATATAATTATAATTCTTAGTTTAAGTAATAGATTAGTTTACCTCATGTCGATTTCATTGAAAGTCGTGAGCATCGCGTTTGTGTTCTGAGCATCCTTAAGTCTTTCGGCGATGCGCAAACGCATTCTGTTCATTTTAACTCGTTGTTCCGTCCTAGTACCAATGATTTCACGAGAGTAGTCTGGTGGGGGCAATTGAACCTTCGCGCTTTCTAAGGACTGAAAAAATTCCAGAGAAGATCAGTTACTGTTTGCGAAGCAAAATTATTCGAGAGATTTTTCATTGAAGACGAAGAAGCTTTACCTGCGCGTGTTTAATGGCAGCAACCGGCATAGAGGCTACGGGTGCTTGTGGAGGAGGTGGACGAGAAGCTGGTGGTGGAGGCGGTGGTGGTGGTGGTGGTGGAGAAGGCGCTGCGGCTGCAGGTTTTGCTGAGGCAGGTGGAGGTGGAGGTGGAGGTGGAGGTGGAGGTGGTGTTGGCGTTGGTGCAGCAGCTGCAGGAGTTTCTGCTTTGGCTGCTGGTGCAGCACCACCACTTGCGCCGATGTCGATAGTACATAGCTTTTGACCTGGCTTCACAGTGTCGCCATCCTTAGCAAAGAGTTCCTTGATTACTCCAGTGCCAGGAGATGGAACAGGTACAGATGTCTGTTAAAATATTGTAAGTGTTTAATAAACATTTAAAAATTCATACTTTGCATAGACGGGGAAGATGTATGCAGTATGGTTTACTTTGTCAGTTTCAATTTCACAAAGAACGTCATCTTCTTTGACTTGGTCCCCAACTTTCTTCTCCCACCTGACATCTCCTTCGCTCACACTTTCAGCAAATGGAGGTACTACTACTTCTCTGATCTCCCCTGTGAATTCAACAATTCAAGAGACTACTTATATCTGTACGCATAACAGTTTATGTTCATCATGTAACTAAAGGATTATGACTTACATAGTGACGGAGTAGCGCGAATCTGCCTTGTTTGGATTTTCCAGCAATGAGTCACATTATGTTTAACATGTCTAAAAATTGAGAAAATATGCTATCGATAAGTCAGTCGATTATCAATTGTGTCAAACAATTATCTCACACTAGTACGAACTAAAATTAACTAGAGTGAAAGGTCATATAACAACATTATTTGAACAAGCATTTACCCTTGTTTATCTTTCAACTTACAAAGGAGTTGCTTTCTCCACTACACTTTTGGTTTGAAGCAGCAAGACACGTCCTGCAAAAATTTAATAGTAGAAGTACATTCTTTGCACTCTGTGCATTATACCATCATACCTTCACGATGCAACGACCTCACAATCTGTAAAATATAAAAAATAGACAAAATATAATTCAACTTCTACAATACTACTAAAAAAGTCCATACATTAGGTATTCATATTCATTTCCCAGTGAAATGATTACAGTCATACTATTATAAAGAGTATGCCAGCATAGTGACCCAATTTTACATAGTAGACCAACCCACCGAATCTTTCTAATGACATAACAAATCCGCCGAGAGAAAACGAATCCGAAAGAAGCACGGTCTCTTTATCAAGATCAAAATAAGTATCTCCCATCGAGAAATAAGATATTAAGTAATTCTAAGAGTAAGGTGGGGAGATTGCCGAATTTACCCAAGAGAAACAGCATCGATGCAGGCTTGCCCAAAACTCAATACTATTAACTGACAGTGCAGGTAGACGCGAAGCTATATGCGAAAATATATCGCAACGATTATATAACGTAAGGGGGAGGATACACCTTGAGTTTGATACTTCGTGAATATCTTAAACTAGCAGACATTCAACCGGAACCGCTCTGATGTCTGGCCAGAGAAATTTCTCAAACTACCAGGAGTTTATTGAACAAAATTTTATAAGAAACTTACCCTTGTTTGAGAGACAGTTAAACGTGAAAGGGTCCGCGGTATAATCCGCGAACAGTTGGACAGCATTGCGGCCATCCTCGGGCAGAAAAACGTACTCGGTGCCCGTTCTCGTGACGGTAGCCAGGCACAGGGCCGTTCGGAAGATGGTGGGGTTGTTAAAATGATCACAGGGCGATTCAGAGCCTACGAGGTAAAGCCAAGTTCAGCAAGATTGCAATTCGAAGTATTTTCCAAGTTTACCGATAGATGGCGACACTTCTGAAAGTCGGTAAAATGCGCATGTGAAAAATTTAGACTAATTGCGAACAATATTAAATTCCTGTAATAAAATTGTTCCAATGCTTTTGAAATAGATTTAAACATTTTTTCATAATAACAACCCAAGCAAACTTTAGTTACATCTGTGACAAATTAATGAAGAATAATTTTCCATAGATCAACAGGGGATACATTAATTATTCTCCACAAGATGTTGATAAAAATTTTTGTTTAGCCAACATTAAGAGATAAGAATTCTATATATGCCTTAGATTATATGAAACGTAAAACCACTGTCAAACAATGTCGTAATAAAATTCTCTGTTGCCCGTTGCCTCTGACGTGGTTTAAACTTGGTTCAATTTTTTAAATACACTTTTAAGATACGGTAACCAGTGTTTAAACTTCATTTAAGTCGGAGGAAACGAGAATATGTAATGCCCACCTGTCTCTACAAATTCGCCTCTGAGAGTTACTTTGTAATGCGAAGAAACAATTAACTCAGAATTGCGCAATGGAGAAGATGGCGAGGTTGTTAAAATTACCACAGGGCGAACCAGAGCCTACGAGGTAAAGTCAAGTTCAGCAAAGTTGCAATTCGAAGTATTTTCCAAGTTCTACCGGTAGATGGTAACACTTCAGAGAGTCGGTAAAATGAGCATTTGGAAAATTTAGACTAATTGCGAACAATATTAAATTACTGTAATAAAATTGGTCTAATCCTTTTGAAATAAATTTCCACATTTTTTCGGAATAACAACCCAAGCAAACTTAAGTTACATCTGTGACAATTGAATGAATAATAATTTTATACAGATCAACAACGGATACATTAATTATTCTCCACAATATGTTGATAACAATTTTTGTTTAGTCAATATTAAGAGATAAGATTTCTACGTATGCCTTAGTTTATATGAAACGTCCAACCATTATCGAAAAATGTCAATAAAATTTTCTGCGTAAAGCCCACCTGTCTCTACAAATTCGTCTCTGAAAATTACTTTATAATGCAAAGAAACAATTAACTCAGAATTGCGTAATGGAGAAGTCTTTAATTTATCATTTCCTGAAATACCTCTGAAGTCACTTTCTTAATTTACGCACTCCTCAGTTCAAAAACACCTCGTACTTACTTAATGTGCCTTGCACATTATATTCTCATGACAAATATAAAAATGTGTTTTTAGTTTGTACGCTTCTTACCAGAAATTAATTTTTTGAAAACAAACAGTTTACCCTTAGCAGGCCTGATCTGTATAATCTGCTATGGCAAATAGATAACTCTCTAAAATGAGTTTAAGTACTAAGCAATATAAGGAACGAAGCGTCAGTTGGCGCGCGTCGCAGTGCCAGAAAGATGGCAGATCCGGGGATCGGAGTGTTCAGTCGTGTGATTCTCTTTACGTTGCTTTTCCTTCACGTATTTTCAAATCCCGTTAATATACCATTGCAGAGTGTCTCTGATCTCTTAATACAGAGTGCTCTAAATTCTCTGAATGAAGATTCCCCTACCCGACACACGTACAAGGGCGGTAACCTCATTAGTGCGCAGAAATTGGTAATATTTTCTTCATTATTTTTTTTCTTGTTTCTGTCATCTGTATACGTTTGGATTAAAAATATATTTCTTCTTTATTGACTTCTTATCTCGTAGAGCGCTATGAGATACGAAGTAATACTGTTTTTTTGTAAGAATTCGATATTTTAGCATTCTTATATTTTAATATTCCATTAGCTACTTTCTTTAATGATTTTCATATAACTTTGGACATATTTGTATCGATATTTGCATAATTGCATCGATCGATTTCGACTGCTGACAATAATCAGTCGATGTCTTTGGCTGAAATCAGCTGAAATTTAATAGCCACAACTGTGGTTCAATTACGGAATATGCCCTTTGATACGTGACCGTGCCATGTTGCGAATTGACATAAATTAATGACATGACAGATGACGAAATTGGTGACATCGTATTTCTTTTGTCTTTCGATCTCGACTGCTATCATTGATGAATAACTTTTATTTCCTTTGTTCTATTTATTGATTATCGAGCAAAACTCATTTCATTACTTGTCTTGTTTTTACATTTACATAGTATGATAATGTCAAATAATTTATATCAACTGTGCGAGAAGTTAAATATTTTTTAATTGCTATTTTACTATTATAATGGATATGTCAGTTTAGATTTATCTCATTTTACAGTGATTATCGCACTGAGAAGTTGCACAGTAAAATGATTTCCATTCTAGTTATGTATGTCATTGCCACATATTTTAACACATCGGAATATATCTATCTTTTGCAGTATACATATATTGTTACTGATTTGAAATATATACACATATAGTATTACAGATAAATTGCAGAGTCACAACAATGTATTGATATATTTATCTAGAAATAGTTTGTGTTTTACAAAGTCAATCTTCAGTTACCATGGAGAAGTTATGATATAAAAAAAATTGCTCGTATAACTCTGTGTCAGTATGTTATCACTTACAAAATAACACCGAATAATATTCACAAGATACAATGTATATGCTCCAATTAATGCGTCGCATGTTTTGTATTTGAGAATGCTGAATGATGTGATTTCACATTATTTTTTGCAGTTAGAGCCGCCATATGTCATCTATAGGCTGACGTTAAATCTTGAACCAGAATGCGATGGAGACTCATCGTCCTGTCCTAGAGAAGCGTGCGCCATTAATCTGAAACAACACGAGCTTGGTGTAATAGAAGTTCAACAAAGCTCTATACAATGTATGTACCTGTACCCTCAAGTACAAGAGGACGAAGTCAACAGAGTACAACAGACGCAACAGGAAAGTTCCCTGGATATGAATCTCCAGGATCAAGATGTCATCGAGAGTTTGGATAAACAGATTCTGAATCAGAGCGTAGAATTGGATCATGAGGTCCAAACCGCTGCTGATCAAAATGATGAACCATTTATAGCTGTGCGAGCATCCAATCTTAAATACTGTCCAGGATGCCCGTACGAATTAAATCCTACTTTACCTGGACTCTCTGCCTTTGCAGAACAAGCGGTACAATCAATGGACGAAGCAGGTCAGACAGATTACAAGCATAAACTGGTGAGCATCGTTAGAGTAACACGTGCCGTACCACCAGGTTCTAACGTAGTACAATATAACCTCTTGTTAGAGATTGGAGAATCTAACTGTTTGAACAGTACTCCTATTGACAGATCTGAATGTTCATTGCAATCCAACATACCTATCAAGTTGTGTCAAGTAACCTTTGAGGAACGACCTTGGCAGGAAAATAGTCGTCAGATAACAAAGAACAATTGCACGGAGGGTCAAGAAGTAGAAAATGAGCTAAGCTCGAGCAGAAGTCCAAATATAGCTGCAGATTCTCTCGTTTCGTCTAGACTAAACAGTCAACAATCTGTGCAGGAAGTTCTTGTTAAAACCAGCAATTATGATCAGCTTACTCAGGAAAGGAAGACCGCTACTTATGGAAGTCTAATAGATGAACTCTTTGGGAATCCTGTAAACGCCACCGTTGTTGAAATCGCCACAGAACAAACAGGTACTCCAGTAACGGAGGAAACTCTCATGAAAATAGTATTAAATAATGATAATGAAAAAGAAGAAGCAGTGTCTTTTAACGATAAATTCAAAGAATTTGATGAGTTTTTGGAAGACTTCAATGTGTCCATTAAAACAGAACCATCAACTCCATCAAGCACTGGAGTGCCAGTCATCGAAGAAGTTATTGTGGCTGTTAAAGTGAACAAAGAGAATATTCCAATTGAAGCCAGTTCCAAAGACAACAAGCAAACTCAAGTAACAAATTTGAACAGCTATGAACCTAATAATTCCAGTTCCGAATCAAACTCCAGTGAAGAAGTCCAAACCTCAGGAATAGTACAAGTAAAAGACAGTTCAGAGGAGTCTCAGGAGTCTGCTGAAAGCAAACAATTACCAGTTGCATTAAACAGGAAGAAAAGAGATCTGTCGGACAAGTTGCCTCAATCTGAAATTAACTTCATATTAGAATTAGCTCAGAAGGCTGTGGATATCCTAGATAATATTGATACTGACAGTGACAAGAGAATCGTCGTGAAAGTGGAGAATTCAACGAAAACTTATTCTCATGGTATAATTTACCGTATCACTATGATAATAGCGAGCACAAGTTGCAACGAGAACTCAAGACACGAATTTAATTGCGAGGATAAAGTTATACCGCCTAGAAAACGATGTAAAATAGAAGTACATCTAGACGGAAAGAGGTTGTTGCATACTGCTAAGGTTGCAGAATCTTCCTGTTGTGATTTACCGGACGAAGTGGATAATCATGTGACCCGTAGAAGACGAGGAATACCCGGTGGAGTGAATGCCATAAGCGTAAACGATCCTGAGGTAATGCAGTATGCTAACATGGGACTTCAGAAATTTTCAGCTAATTCTGAAGAGTTAAACGAGCCGATTCTCGTCGAGATCCAGGAAGCCAGTGTACAGGTAGTCTCAGGGAACCTGTACAAGATAAAGGTCAAGCTGGGTACTAGTAACTGTCCAAAGGGTACCAAGAACGATTGTGCATTAAAACCAGATTCTGAAACTAAAGTCTGTCTAATAAAAGTGTGGTCTCGACCCTGGCTAGACAAAGGATCTCCTGATGTAAAAGTCAATTGTGATCAGACGAGAAGAAGACGAGGAATAGCCGGTGGAGTGAATGCCATAAGCGTAAACGATCCTGAGGTACTGGAATATGCTAACATGGGAGTTCAGAAATTCTCAGCTAATTCTGAAGGCTCAAACGAGCCGATTCTCGTCGAGATCCAGGAAGCCAGTGTACAGGTAGTCTCAGGGAATCTGTACAAGATAAAGGTCAAGCTGGGTACTAGTAACTGTCCAAAGGGTACCAAGAACAATTGTGCATTAAAACCAGATTCTGAAACTAAAGTCTGTCTAATAAAAGTGTGGTCTCGGCCCTGGCTAGACAAAGGATCTCCTGATGTAAAAGTTAATTGTGATCAGACTAGAAGAAGACGAGAAATACCCGGTGGAGTGAATGCCATAAGCGTAAACGATCCTGAGGTACTGGAATATGCTAACATGGGACTTCAGAAATTTTCAGCTAATTCTGAAGACTCAAACGAGCCGATTCTCGTCGAAATCCAGGAAGCCAGTGTACAGGTAGTCTCAGGGAATCTGTACAAGATAAAGGTCAAGCTGGGAACTAGTAACTGTCCAAAGGGTACCAACAACAATTGTGCATTAAAACCAGATTCTGAAACTAAAGTCTGTCTAATAAAAGTGTGGTCTAAGCCCTGGCTAGACAAAGGATCTCCTGATGTAAAAGTCAATTGTGATCAGACTAGGAGAAGACGAGAAATACCCGGTGGAGTGAATGCCATAAGCGTACACGATCCTGAGGTACTGGAATATGCTAACATGGGACTTCAGAAATTTTCAGCTAATTCTGAAGAGTCAAACGAGCCGATTCTCGTCGAGATCCAGGAAGCCAGTGTACAGGTAGTCTCAGGAAATCTGTACAAGATAAAGGTCAAGCTGGGTACTAGTAACTGTCCAAAGGGTACCAAGAACGATTGTGCATTAAAACCAGATTCTGAAACTAAAGTCTGTCTAATAAAAGTGTGGTCTCGACCCTGGCTAGACAAAGGATCTCCTGATGTAAAAGTCAATTGTGATCAGACGAGAAGAAGACGAGGAATAGCCGGTGGAGTGAATGCCATAAGCGTAAACGATCCTGAGGTACTGGAATATGCTAACATGGGAGTTCAGAAATTCTCAGCTAATTCTGAAGGCTCAAACGAGCCGATTCTCGTCGAGATCCAGGAAGCCAGTGTACAGGTAGTCTCAGGGAATCTGTACAAGATAAAGGTCAAGCTGGGTACTAGTAACTGTCCAAAGGGTACCAAGAACGATTGTGCATTAAAACCAGATTCTGAAACTAAAGTCTGTCTAATAAAAGTCTGGTCCCAGCCCTGGCTAGACAAAGGATCTCCTGATGTGAAAGTCAATTGTGATGAGACATCCAGAAGAAAGAGGTCACTGCGTGGTGTAAATTACTCTTTAAAAATGATGAACCAAGCAAAATATTTTAAGTACGAAAGAATGTTTAAACAATTTACACAAGATTTTAATAAGACATATTCTTCTTCAAAGGAGAGAAAGGACCGCTTCAAGATTTTTATGAAAAATTTGAATGTCATTGAGGAACTACAAAAGAACGAACAAGGTACTGCTAAGTACGGAATAACAATGTTTGCAGATTTAAGTAAAAGAGAATTCAAGAAGAAATATTTGGGCCTTAAGCCGGAATTAAAATTGGAAAATCACATACCAATGCCAATGGCTGAGATACCAGATGTAGAATTACCAACTGAATACGACTGGAGAGATAAACATGTGGTGACAGAGGTTAAGGATCAAGGACAGTGTGGATCATGCTGGGCATTTTCTGTCACTGGTAACATTGAGAGCTTGTATGCAATTAAGCACCATAATCTTTTGTCCCTCTCCGAACAAGAACTGGTAGATTGCGATACCTTTGACCAAGGCTGTGGCGGTGGTCTCCCAGACAATGCCTATAGAGCAATAGAGAATCTTGGTGGTCTGGAATTAGAAAAAGATTATCCATACGAAGCTGAAAATGAAAAATGCCACTTTAATAAAAGCAAAGCCAAAGTGGTAATTACATCCGCTGTAAACATCACCTCGAATGAAACTCAGATGGCTCAATGGTTAGTGTCGAATGGACCAATTTCAATAGGGATAAATGCAAATGCTATGCAATTTTACATGGGAGGAGTATCTCATCCCTACAAATTCTTATGCAGTCCGGATAACCTAGATCATGGTGTTCTGATCGTTGGCTACGGTGTACACAGTGAGTATAGATTCTTATATTTTGTAGAAAAATTCATTTACATAATTTACTGTACGATGCAAATTGTCCATCATGTAAGTGAATTGTAACACAGATTTTATTTATCTTGCAGCGTATCCGCTTTTCAACAAGAAATTACCATACTGGACGATAAAGAATAGCTGGGGCCCAAGGTGGGGTGAACAAGGATACTACAGGGTCTATCGCGGAGACGGAACCTGTGGCGTTAATCAAATGGCTTCGAGTGCTATAGTTGCTTAAACTTCTATTTAATACTAAATACTAAACTAATATATTCCGAGAAATAACGATTAACCTACTAAAATTTTTAGAACGTCTGGTCTAACGTATATGAAAGCATTGATACTGTCTAACTGCACTTACAAATTGCAGTGATCCATCGCAATAATGAAATTACTTCTTTAAAAGCTATAATATGTGTATATATATATATATATATATATATGATTTATAGTATTACAAATTATATGCGAACTGCTTTGTAAAAGATTCTCGATGATCGTTCTACGTGGATTTCTGGAAGTTCGACCTCGTTCGTGTTGCCACTTATCACATTAGAAAAATAGGATGAAACATTATTGTAATATTATATATACTTTTATACGTATAGCGTGCCAAGTTTTAATAATCGTGTCGCTGAATTTGTTAAGCTTGCTTAAAAAAGAAAGTTACTGACAACTTGATCTTGATGTTACATATTTAAGAGATACTGACACAATATCATCCTTGAATATACAGAACGTGCCAAATTGCTACGGACTCGTTGACACAGCGAATGATCTATTAGCAGTAAAAGAAAATTAAGCGCAATGATATTGGGCTATCGTCGTCACAACGAACCAACGTAAAACTGGTGTTTTCAAGGTTTACCTGAATCTCTGTGAAAAGCACAAAACTCTTAAAGACGACAGCGTTTTATTTAAGATACTTTGTAAAACAATGAATTATTACGCATTTTGTATTTTATACTAACTGTGAGACAGTTAACACCGACATGGCTGATCATGATAGCTCTCTTCAGTATCTAAAATTGTGATATTTTTTCATTAATTAATAAAGATTAATAATTATTATTAACGCAAAACTAATTGCCAAATGTATGTCCCACGTATTTCGCTATCCCTATCAATTCGTCGTGGAGTTCCTAATATGAAAAGTTCGGATTGGCTGCGGTGTATATTAAATTTTTTTTTTTTTCAATATAAACAATACATTTATTCACAAACGCAGTGATAGCGGTAAAAGAAATTAAATTAATTTCATTTCTATGACATTTTCAACGTTTTTCATTGACGCACCTTCGAGTTCATTTCTCACTTTAGTTCGCTATCCATTCAAAAAGACATATATCATATTAGATGCAAGAAAACTCAAAGACGTAAACACAAGTGATTTTCAATGAGGACGAAGGAAATCGAACATTCCTAAGTAATGTTCGTTCATTTTTCATTAAGTCATTCCGATCCGAGTGAAATAGAGTCATCGGGTATTGAGAAGATGTGTCATTCGAGTCTGGAAAAGATTTATTAGATCGGTCACATCTTACATCTACGAGAAAACTATACAAACAACCTATGATTACTTCATCGATATCTTCCCTCTACAATTCTAATTATTCGAAATAATGGTTTTCAAGGAATCAATCATTCTCGTATTTATCTCTCCGCTAGACTTCCGTCAGTTGTTATAGCCAGGGTTACATTCAATTCCAAATTATCATCAGACTTCGAGCATCGTAAATTAATGACAATCATACCGAAGCACGTTTTCAACGGATAGATAAAAGATCTATAATTAATTTCTCTCGTTTTTGTTTCCTTAGTTTTTCTCTCTTTTTTTTAAATTCAACCGAAGATCACTTGAATTCGATTCTTGTCATTTTCATGCCTGTCGACTTGACATGGTCCAAGAATGAGGAACGTGTATTCGCCATTGTTCGAGTTCGAGCAGCGACGCAAGACAAATATTCTATAAGAATGCGATTCTGTTAAATATGCACGAGTCAATTAAAAAAACTTCACTTCACGCGTTCGCTTCTCCACTTTTGTTTTGTAATATCCCGTTAAAAAATAAAAAGAAAAGAAAAACGTACGCACTAGAAAGGCTGCCGCGAGTACTTCCGCACTAGCGGAACGAAAAGAAAAAAAAAACGGAAAGCAAAAAAATAATCTCGATCAGACTCAGCAGAAAGGAACATGCAAAATTTTCCTTGAGTAATTGTCTAAGGAACAAAAAAAAAGAGAGAGAGAGAAGAGCGAAACTCGACGTTCCCGTATCCGCCGCCATTTGTACGCTCGTATAAAATTTCTCAAGGACAGTGATAAATCGTCAAAGATAAATAGACGGACAAACACATACTCGAAGAAAATATGCCTTGCTCGCATTTGAGCGTGGCGCGTCTACACTTGCTTTCTTTTTTTCTTTTTTTTTTCTTGTTAAATTACTTTCTTTCTCTTTTTCGAACACCACAGATCCTCTCTCAGGATTTCCTTGCGGTTCAAGGTCGTGAATACCTGTTATCCTAGAAATCCTTTGAACATGACACAAGTAGAGAAGCCACTGAATGTACAGAAATTAAAGTTATGCGTTGTTCGGGCGACGTTGACTCATGCACTAGTAATAATTGTAGGATCCCCATTGATTGTAAGGTCCATACGCCTGAGGACCACCCTGACTGTACTGCCAGTTCTGATAGTTCGCATAATTCGGATCCGAAGGCGGAGGATACTGCTGATATCCTTGTTGGTAACCGCCCTGTCCGCCGTATTGACCACTCTGAAATTGCTGCTGGGATTGATAAGGTCCACTAGGTCCACTACTGTACTGATACGAAGACTGAGATCCAACTGACGGTGGAGGCGGAACGCTGGATTGCTCTCCGGCTTTGCCTTTCTTGGGAGGTGAGGTGTCCCTGCAGGTAACAACAACGGTGAAGACGATTCATCAGGATTGCATGTGGAAATTCATTCGAGGAAAATAATAAAATTCTACCGACTCACCCTTTAACATCGTCGCTCTTTGCTTTCTTGCGTTCCTTTGCTTGCTTGATACATCGCTGAAACTGTTCGTGCGCTTTGAGTACCTGTCGAATGTCAGGACTGAAGTCCTCTAGAAATTCGACTTTTCGTTGTGCAAACAGAACCCTCTGTTCCAGGTCGGCATGCTCACGTTCGATGAACATGTCCATGTAGCTAACCACTTCCTGCGTGTCTACCGGGTTTCTTTGCATACCCAGATCTATCAATTGGAGGTACAATCTGGGATTGTCTTTATCCTTTTCGGTCGCCTTGATAAATCATTAATTACAATCAGCATCGTTACATATAAGAACTATACCAGAATATCTCAACACAATAATGGCTCGTTTCGTGCGTACCTTCTGTAAAACTTTAACGGCTTTATCCACGTCGTTTTTGACTTTGCAAAGGAAACGCGCGTACTTCACTGCAATGTTGTTGGCAATAGTCCTATTTTTGCTGTTACTTATATAACTCTCGTATAAGGTACAAGCCTTCTCGAGATCGCCGCGTCTCCGTTCCAGGTTCACACGGCGATATGCTATTTGCAGCATATTTGGAAGAGCATTGTCAATATTTTCAAGAATTGCTGCCGCCTTTTCGAAGTTACCTTGACCTTCCTCGAAGGTCGCCCACTGCAAGTGCAAATTTGGCTTCTTCGGATGATGGACCGTGCATGCTCTCGAGTACACGTCCCTGATTTTATCTACATTATCTCCCTTCTGCGACTCGAGATATCGAACGAACTTTAAGTAGAGAGAAAGAGAACGGATCAGTCTTATCTTTGCATCAACAGCAAATATCCAACACGAGATAAGGAATTAACAGAAGCTTACCCGCATCCAGAATTCATCGTAAAGAGCACAAGCTATGAGACATCGTTCAAACAAAATGACTATTCTGTTTTGGTCCTTCTGTTCAATTTCAAAGTCCAGATATTCTTTCCAATTTTTCAATTGACATCGCTCGAGTGGTTTCACATGGAAGTAAGGTCTTTTTATCTGTTAATGGAGCATCATATAATATTCTCAGATACATATTATTAAATGGAAAAAAAAACAAAAAACAAATAGGTATGACGAATGCCAATAATTACCCCTTCTTCGTAAGACCATCTTGCAGCAACTGCATTCACATTGGCCTTGTGCATCTTACGACGACTACTAATTATTTTCTCTCTGATGGCTCTGGTCTCCTCGTCGGTGGGTGGAACTTCGTGAGGCGGTGGTTCCTCACCAGGAGGTGCGTCGTCTGTGGCGGACGCCGCGATGGCATCGTCGGATTTAAGCAAAGCCTTAACCTCAGCGCGTAGGGTCAGAAAGTCATCGACACTGAGGATTCGATTTGGGAGATTTGAGGAGACAAACTCTTGGAAGGCTTCGAAATGGGATATGTAGCCGAGGGTCGGGGTAGACAAGAGACGATCATACAGCGCAGTTACTCTGCTAAGACGTTTTCCCTCCAATTCCCACTTGATATAACTTTCCCAGAGCCGATCGGACCTGCGACACGCAAGGACATCATTTTTTTTTGTCGAATCCATGCAAATAAAATATTTATTGAGATCACAAAAGCGACGACCGACTCTACCTGAACTCAAGTCCGCAGGCTTGAATGGCTCTCTCATACTGCTCGCGCAATTTCTCCTCGTCCTTTTCGTAGACGACTTTGCAGTGGTTGATGTAATGAAGCCACAAGTCGACACTGAGCGAAATAGCTTTCAAACCTTGATCGAACACCTGTGTAATGAATCGTAACGTTTAGAACGGCTTACAACTGGTTGGGCCGATGACGGGTAAGGTTAACCTATGTCTTAGCGTTCGTTAAGCATTACGGTTCATTGTAACGTATACTCACGTATGACACGCGAACTGTAAATAAACATGTATAATTAACACAGAGATTGCAGAGCATTGTGCATTCACCTTAAAGTCAGGGAGTGTTCCGATCGGGGCGCCTCTGTCTCTTCCGCCACTCATTCTTCCTCCCTCTTTGGCACGTGCACGTCCTAAGTCTTTGTCTCTGACTTTGACTCAATCAACACCCGACCCCCATCTTACTTACATTAAGTAAGGTACCGCATTCTTATGCTTAGGTTACAATACTTTTCGATAGTAAGCTACGTGTACAAATGCTTACAGTAAATATAACAACACACACATAATAATTGTCACGACGGTATCGTAAATTGAGATAAGCTTTGACTTGACTTACGTATTATGCGTATAGTATTGGTATATTGATATCGATAAGACACTAATACGTAGTAGCATTGTAGTTTCTAGTAGAATAATTAAATAAGTAGCTAATCGGTAAACGAAGAGAGTCGTATAGGTGCCGCAAGACGTGCTAGGCTGTTGGAAGGGAAAACCATATTTACGTGCGTGCACACTGCCCACGCGTCTTCCTAACTCGAGCTATTTTCATTAGATTCCGTTAATTAAATGATGTATCATAATGAGAACTAGCCTAATCAATGTAGTAAACGTGTCGACTCACCGTTTGGACATTCTCGGGATTGCCTTTCTTCTTTTCGTAATCGGCGTATTTCCTCCAGTAGCCGTAGCAGTAAGGATAACGCTCCAAGAACTTGGTGTACGCTTCCCTCGCGGCTTCGGCGTCGTTCTGCATTTAAACGATCACATAATACATTTAGCCATTCATTCTGCAAATTAACTTTGTATCAAGTCATCCTAGGGATAATTTTAATAAGATTTTTTTGAACTAACCTCTTGGTCCACGTACTGCAGAAGGTAAGTCCATCCTGTGAAGTCTGACGGATCCTCGTTCACTGCCTTCCAATACTTTTCAAGTTCTGGAAGGGTCTTCTTCTTAGGCGATGCTGGCTTAGCATCCACTTTGCTATCAGCTGTGTCAGAGTCGGTTGCGAGAGCCACTTTCTTCGCTGGCGTCTCGTCATTGTTTTCCGAGGTCGGGGAACTGGGATCATATTCCCCGTCAGCATTTAACTTGCGCTTACCTGGAGAACGAAAGAAGGTAAGGTGGCCTACGTCTGCTACTGTGTTAAATATATCCTCCGATGGTCGGATTGATTTTATAAAACTATATAGGAAATAATGCCTACTTCCGTCATCACCTTTAACTTTTTTCTCCAGCGTTTTGTTGGCTGATTTTGTTCCCTTTTTCTTCTTGTCGCCATCCGGTGGTAATTCATCTTCAGATACAGACTCGGTTTCTCCTAGGTCTGCTGGTGCGGCTGCTGGAAGTTCCTCGTCCGAAACTGCTTCTGTCTCAGGTTCCTGGTTTTTTAAAGTGATTGCATTTAGAACATGCCTTACATTCTCAATCTGCATGCGATCCAGGATGTTGAAAAAGAAAAATTTAATATGGAATACGAATTAAGGGGAAAAAAAGGAATAAATATTGAATTTTAGGATTCACCATCCGTCTTTATGAAGGAACATTTAAAGCTGTTCTGCAAACGGAGTTATTATTATAAGAAATTTATCTCAAAAAGCTGATGTTAAATTTAGAGTTTTCGTAGAACTAGTTCATTCAGCTGTCATTGTCAGGAAAGGAAGGAATGGGAATACCTGGATCATACACTCGGTAGGGAAGAACTCATCTTCTGAGATTTCGTCCATTTCTTCATGCTTCTAATTAAAATGTTAACAGGACGTTGAAATAATTGTACTTGTATTATGGCTACACCGTAGTGCATCTGTCGACTACTATTATAGATGACATAGAAACTAAATGATCCTGAGAGAAAATTGTCCATTATTTTAAGGAAAAATAATTACCTTAGCTGTTGCTTCGGTCGGCAATTCATCCTCGGAAACTGCTTCAGTATCGGGTTCAGTCTTTTTCATTATTTTGCCATTGGAATTTTCACTATCGTCGAAGTCGACGATCTCAACGCCAGCGGCGGCATCATCACCCTCATTCTGCTTACCGTCCTCTGCTACATTTGATGTTTGTCCCACGTGTGAATATGCTTGTTCCATCTCGTCGACTTGCATCCGTTCCATACCAAGGTCTGCATTCGTGTTGGAAGACTCCACTTCCTCTGTGTCCAGTACTTCCGTCATATGTCCAATATTTTCCTCTTCATCGGCATAAACTTCCATTGTGTACTCAATGTGTTTACCACGTTGAATCATATCTAGCTTCTCCATGCTATTTTCTTCTAGAGTGATGACAGCTTCGGTCCTATCAGGTCCTTCCTGTAATACAGATAAGCTTTGCAAATGAAAAAAGCCACATATATAACTATTGAGAAAAACAAATAAAAAGATTTAAAGTTCCTACCATAAGCTGTGCTGGTTCTTTCACCTTAAGTGTAGATAGAATTGGAGCGCTCGTCGTTATACTGCTTACTACCGGTGGAGGAGGGGCTTCCAGCTCGGGTACATCCTGTGGTTCCTGTTCAATCTGAATATTCTGACTGATCTCAATATCGTGAGCAATCGTTTCCCCAAAATCATCCATAAGGTGTAAGCCAGGTGTGTCCTCTTCATGATGTTCAATAATAATATCACTGTAACGCTGAACTCCATTCTCTGGAGTATCTTCCATCTCAGATACAGCCTCCTCTTCTCCCAAAGATACTTCACCACCCTGAATATCATAAATTACAATAATCAATACAGTGTCAACAAATACATGACAACAGTTACGAAAACAATAGAATGCAAAGGAAACGATCTCACCTCGTTTTCTTCAACTTCCTGAATCTTCTTCTGAGAGCGTGTAGCCCTAGCTAAAAGCTTCTTAGTGGGCGATTTCTTGGCAACGACAGTAGTCTTAAGAGCGCGGCCGGATCTTGTGCGTCGCACTAAAATCACAATTTAATCACCAATTGTCGAAATTATTTGTGAATATTGCAATCGAACGACGCCACGAAACTAATGGCGGTTTGCAGAGTCTGCGATAACAGCGACGTGCCGGCTTGTTTTATCTCTCCCATTATCCAGAGCCTAGCGTATCTGCTTGTCACGCAAATCTATTCACTCACTGTCCCCTTAAATAATGCTTAACAAATCAATTAAACCTACCTGGCTCGCTCTGAAGAATTTCGTTTTCGTCACCGCTTACGGACGACATTTTTCCGTTCTCTGCAACGGCTAGGATGCAGAACGCGCTTCAACGCTACGAAATGTTGTAATGGCGGCCCAGTGATCTACGGAGAAAGTGAAAAAAACGTGTTTAGTCAGTCGACACTGCTTTACCAACAGTTGATACAATAAAAACAAAGAACGCCGTGGACATCAAAGTTAACCTCAAAATTGCTTTGTCTGGAATTCGTTTTACTACATTACGCAATACATCATAGATGGAGTAAACGGTCGCACATTCATTTTCAAAGGCGTAAACAAAAGGAATTTGATTATTCTCTCGTGAGTATTTGTATGCAATCAAATTGACGTTATTATATAATAACTTGATATATCTATGCACTATTGTATTACTTCCACAAGAAACTTCTGTATAAAATTCATGTATTGCTCTCTACTGCTATAATGAATGCGTGTCGCTCCCACATATGCGATCTGCCTAGGATACTCCTTGATTCAACGTCCACGATCACAGGTGGTCTTTTATTAGAATGAAACGGTGTCACGAAGTTCGATTGCATCACAATTTCCACAAGAATCCAAGTTTAGTCGTTGAAAACAGACAGAAAGACTCGAGCTTCGTGATACGACGCGACGTTTTCAATATATTATATTACTCGAAATCTTAACGTGTAATGGCTCGTACGTTATAGCGTTGTCTTTCCATTTTATCCAGATAAACTGTAATTACTTGAAATTGATCCTTCTGACAAGTGCACAAGGGATGAGCTGCTTCGTGGCTTCTTTAAATAATTAAAAAAAAACGGAGCGCAAAGCGGCATCCGAAAGGGAGGGTGATCAATGAGCCAGTAATGGGGTGAATTTTGGCGCAAGTAGCTTCAGTGCTTCTGCGGGATTCTATCTGGGAAGAATGCGCGTCCGCCTATTTGCAATATTTTTTGAGTAAATC
This sequence comes from Trachelus iudaicus, assembly GCA_030142595.1. Taxonomy (NCBI): domain Eukaryota; kingdom Metazoa; phylum Arthropoda; class Insecta; order Hymenoptera; family Cephidae; genus Trachelus; species Trachelus iudaicus. The sequence goes on along the minus strand of JARQTH010000301.1, from coordinate 239,484 downwards.
GTCGGTATTTTTCGCGAAGCTCGTTACTCGCAGACGTAAATAGAGTTGAAAAATCTCTGGAAGACAGTAAATAGTCAGTTGCGATCGATCCATCGTGCAATTCGCAGACGGATCAGCAGTGGTTCGGAGCAATTCACCCTTCCTGTTTGAAGGAATAAGTGCTCCTTAAGCTCTCCCGGGTGATAATGTCTCCTTTCTACGTTGGTGAGTACTTGCCAAACTACGAGGAAGCTTCTAGATCAGGATCTGTCTCGTAATTTTGAAGTCCTGTGGACATTTCGAAAGATAGGAAGTTACGGGGATGACGAAGCGGCTCGCCCCGAGCACCATCCCTATACGTCAAGGCGATTTAAACCAAACTTGCACGAAGAGCGCGACAGGAAATGTCGTACAGTGATGGCGGGCGCTCGGTACGAAAGTCCAGTACGAAGTCGCCGAAAAAGTTACGCGTGACGAAGGCTGAAAACAGTGATAAGGCTACTACAACGATAAGCTACAATCATCACAATCATCACGGGCATCGATTCGCCGACAATCCTCAGCCGTCCGTGCACAAGCGCAACCTATACATTGTTTCTTTTCCGCTTATTCTTCTGTTTAATGTCCTACGAACTCTTCTCTATCAGCTGTTCGTTATCTTCAAATACCTGTACGCCTCAACTTCCCATCTACTTCAACGACGACAGGTTGTCAGAAACACCTGTCAGTTGGAGATTGTTGTTGGACAAGAATCATCAGAGGGTCTTCTTAGTGTTTCTACTGGACTTCGATCTACTGAGGAGATGTCACAGATTTCTCGAAGACCTGCTGGACCAGGACCAGGGGATCCATTGCTTGCAAAGCAGAAGCATCATCATCGAAGGGCTTTTGAGTTTATTAGCAAGGCTCTGAAGATCGATGAGGAGAATGAAGGTATTACTTCATGTGAAATATATCCATGCAGCAAAGACCTTCAAATTGTTTGATACCAAATTTTTTAGGCAGGACATATATTCAAACACTGAAAATGAGTATACTTGACAATACAACTTGTTTCAACTCTCTTTATGTGTCATAGGTATAGGTCGATGTCTGTGTTATTAGAATCAATGCAATAACAATCAATTTGCATGAAAACTAACCATTATGGTTTCTAGACAGGCAATTAGATCCTCCATAGTAGTAGTAAACGTTGCGATATATACTTATTAAACAATAGTTGGTCAAGGATAGCAAGTCAATCTTGATTTGGTCTCGCAAGACCTTCATTTCTTAGAAGATATGTCACTTTCTAATTTGAGGGAAACGTGAAGAACACATATTATTTTTATAAGAGAATATTGGTTATTCGCATAGATGATATTGCATGTTAGGGCAAAAAGAAATGGCGATCGAGCTCTACAAGAAAGGAATTGGAGAATTGGAGAAAGGAATAGCTGTGGAATGCAGAGGCGGTCGCGGTGAGGTTTGGGAACGTGCACAGAGGCTACAGGAAAAGATGCGTACAAATTTATCCATGGCAAAAGACCGTCTCGACTTTCTTGGTGCGTATTTTGATTAATATGTACTGTGAAAAAAATATTTCTAGTATCCCTTTGAAACAATATGCAGACCTCTTTGAGAGACGTACTTTAGTTAACATCAAATCATTAAATTTACAATTGAAGATAAATTGAATCCTATGCCAGTCTGTAGCAATGACTTGTATTTAGTACGACTCTCAAAAATGTATAAAAATAATAATTTGAGCGTACGTACAATTTGTTCAATGTATACAGCATGTTAATGTGCCATTTCTTTCTTCCTGAGTTTACGTGCTACATTGTTTGTTCTAAAAGATTATCTTATAAAGCACAGTCTTTCTTTCTCACTCTGTGTTACTTTAATGTACAGCAAAAGAAACAATGCGGCGATATTAAACTCCTATTACAAAGAAAAACAAACATACAATCCCATCTTCTTGAATGTTGAAATCTTGATCGACTACGCATTAGCAAAGGTAGCATTATAACCAATCAAAGATTGGTTTATTGACATTAGATCTTATCAGACTAATGAATCTAATCACTTAAGTAATAACCTGTCGATCGATATTTGTAGCATTAAATGCTCCTTTCAATGGCCGTGTAGCCTACTGCAGCATGGCAGAGAATGTTTGTACTTTTTGTAGCAAGTGTTTGCGAGCTGAAAAAACTGGAAATCTGCGAAGAGGCACAAGAAGATGGACAGCATAAAGAAGAAGAACATCAAAGAAAATATCTAAGAGCAAGGCGTATCCCTCAGAATCCACAAACTCATAATACCCTGACACAGACAAATAATAAGACCACGACCAACGTACAACAGACACTGGACTCGACCCAGAATACGTTTCCACAAATACCCCCAAAAACTAGCCAAAGACCACGCTCTCCAATAAATCATTACGCTCGTGCCGCAGAAGGTATAATGCATTTCTTGGCTATAAACTTTTTTATTTATAGAAATTTTCTCTTTATAAATTAATTGCACTAGCGGCACACTGCATGCTGCCTGCTTGCTATAGCTCTTACACTTGAGTTATAATTGCATAATGCATGTGTCCACACTCTATTTTATCCTATTTAATTAAGAGACTCTAATTGGAATATCGAATGGTGCTCGTTCAAAATAGAATCTTCAAGCCGGGAGCTTCCTTTAAATTTATATCGAATAAAAAATGTCAGGATTCCAATTCAATTCAACGTTATTAACAATCCATCCATCCTTGCGAGTGAATAAGAAATTAAGTGAGGTATTATTGTCACGCGTGACGCCATTTTTAGCATCAGGACGAAAATTGGCTGTGCCTGGAAAACGAATAGCTGGTTCGGTAATGAGTAAGAGTCAAACGTTGCCCCGAAGTATGGGTCGTTCGACTCCTACATTGCCTTGCCATAGAACAACACCGATAAAGCCATCCTCGACGCCACCATCGGTGAAGAGACAACTATCTGTACCTGGAAACGGTTCGCCAGTAAGAAGACCCGGCACGCCAAGTGGTACGGGTAGCAACAAGGGGACGCCCACAAGAAAAGCACCGACTTTGAAAGGTGTAGATCCAAAATTGGCCCAGGTAATCCTGGACGAAATTTTGGAAGGTGGAACGGCTGTGCACTGGGAAGACATTGCAGGGCAAGAGGTAATGCCATTCTATGAGTAAAATTATTTTTTATGCACATTGCTATATGAATTCTTTATTTTACTTTCAGACTGCCAAACAAGCCCTGCAGGAGATGGTGATTTTACCCTCCCTGCGTCCAGAACTTTTTACAGGATTGCGAACACCTTCCAGGGGACTTTTGCTTTTTGGACCTCCCGGTAACGGCAAGACTCTCTTGGCACGTGCAGTGGCTACCCAATGCAATGCAACTTTCTTCTCGATATCCGCTGCCAGTCTGACTTCCAAGTATGTCGGAGAGGGTGAAAAATTGGTCAGGGCGTTGTTCGCCATTGCCAGACAATTACAACCGTCCGTAATATTCATTGACGAGGTGGATTCGCTTCTGAGTGAACGAAAGGATAATGAGCACGAGGCATCAAGGTATGCAGAGACACTTCGTTCCCTCCTGCTTATAGTTCTATGATGGTAGTAACGAGCTAATTGATTTTTAGGAGATTGAAAACCGAATTCCTGGTAGAATTCGACGGACTACCGTGTAGTCCAGAGGAACGAATACTCGTGATGGCGGCCACGAATAGGCCTCAAGAATTAGACGAGGCTGCGCTTAGAAGATTCTCCAAAAGGGTGTACGTTACTCTACCGAATCTACAGACCAGAATACTTCTACTGAGAAGACTTTTAAGCAAGCACAATTATGACCTGACGCACGAAGAGCTCAACCAAATGGCAGTCTTGACCGAAGGCTACTCCGGAAGTGACTTGACTGGTCTGGCCAAGGATGCTGCCCTTGGACCCATCAGAGGTGAGAGGAAATACATTTCAATCGGACAAAGTACCGTCATTAATGTGACTATTAATGATGGCTGAACGATTAGTACAGTCGTTCGTCCTTCCACATTCCTTTTTATTGATACTTAAAAATTATTATTTTCGTAATACAAGAGGTTTATTCTTTCCTGAACACAGAACTCAATCCCGAGCAAGTGAAGGAGATGGACGCGAATTTAGTACGTAGTATAACGATGCAGGATTTTCTTGATTCTCTTAAGAGAATTCGCAGATCCGTGTCGCCCGCGAGTCTCGCTGCTTACGAAAAATGGAGTCTGGAGTACGGCGACGTGAGTCTTTGATTAAAGAAAGTGCCTCGTAGGGGACTGCGTGACTAGTTGCGCTCTGACGTTTCTATGCTCCGTTACGCAGAGTCGGTAAGTAGTTAAAACAAGAGCAAAAAAGGGATGCGAGCAAAAAAGAAGCACGAGAGCACTGCTGCATAGTTGTTATGACATTTTAAAAGCACACGATGTAGTTAAAGTACACGTAGGCGTTCGAATCTCTTAAGCAAATTCCAAATGAAGCATAGCGTAATAGAAATTAGTGGCCATAGACGAACTTACAATTATCAGTTTTCTGAAGATGTAGGTTTCGAGGCACACCACTTCCTCTAGGATATTATAGCCTTACCACGTACAATACTTAGATAAGAATCGAGCATTATCGTAGTAATCCATGAAAGTTATATATCTTCTTTTTTACATTAGTTTTATCTACTTTTTATGATGAAACCTTTCATACCTAATACTATAGAAAATTTTGGCAAATTTTTTTCCTTCGTTAAGAAAGTCAATTACATATTTTATTCTCCAGGTCTTCTTCAAACTGTTGCCTTCGTAAGATAGTATTACTATTAATATTATATATTATAATCTATTAATGAAACTATGAGCAACTTAATATCATTCGATGGCACCCAATATTTTTTGTTATCCTAAGATCGGTGTAAGACTAAAACATCCTAGAGAAGATTTGCTTTCATGAAAAGAGAGAAAGAGAAATTAATAAGAATTGAAAAATATCGAAAAAAAAATAGAAATTATAAAACACATCCATAATCGCAACAGCGCACGTCCAATGAGATAATAATGAGAATAAAAGTAAAAAGAGTGATTAGAATATAGGAAACTGTTTTATCGTAGCGTCGCAAAAATCTCTTTAAAAGAGCGACAATTCATATTGAAATTGTCAATACAAAATTGAAGTATGCGATCACTATGAATTAAACTCTTCTTAGATTCTTCATTCATAATGACTTTCGTTAAACCATTCATATTAAAGTTACCACTGTTTTTTGTTTCTCCGGAGAAACTTTAAAAACCCTCCCCAATTAAATACTGTTGTGAATGACACGATTACCTATAAATAATAATAATATTTGTAACCATGTACATACCATGCAATACGTATATTTCATATCGAAATTGTCCAAAGGTTCACTAGAACTTTTTATCAGGAATCAAGAATTCATCTATAATACTTGTTCAGAAAATTCTAAACAATATTGTGCAGAGCAAAGGGCAAAGATTCTAATTGAATCGCAGCTAAGACTTGATACTTTGGATATGCATGTGAATAATGGAGTGTATTCTGATTCCCACGTTGAATTATTTATTTAAATGTAAAATTTATTGCCTGAAACAACGAAGCAAGAATAAGAAGCGTATCCCATCGAGAATATTAATTTAATGTTATTGAATAATGAAAAAAGAAACGCGATTAGTCACAATTTACTATTAATATTTTATCTTTTTGATAAGAACGTAGATGCAGATTTTTCGATAAGTTTGCCTTGCGTTCAATAGATTCTTCAAATATCTCAAGGACGAATTAGTAAAAACGTAAAAAGTCATTGTAAAAATAGTTATAGGTTTTTGTTATTCTTGTTTTTTTGTCTTATGGCGTAACAAGTAGTCGCAACCCAATGGTTTGCTCAATGGTCTTCGGTACATAAAATAATAATAAATACTTCTCTGAGTTGTTCTAGAAAATATTAAAACGTTATAAAGTTTTCACGCTTTCATATTTGTAATCTGTTGTTTCGTTGCGTATGTTATTCTTCTTTTAAATTATCGTTACATCTAAATTATACAAATGTCCGTTCTGTGAATGGTAATTAGAGGTGTGATACATAGAGATAGTTAAAATAAAAAATAATAACGAAAACAATGTCTCAGCAAAAAGAAGATGCGTCAATGGAGCTTCTTTGTTTCTCTTGTAAGCTTTTAATTTGATAAAATCTTTTTGCTTCCATCGTGACGTAAGCCATTGTATTCGACAATGCAGGTCAAAGTTTAAGCGTTTCTGGAGTCAGTAGTATCTAAGAGCCTTGAAGCACTATTAGCGCGTGGGATAAAATGAAAAATTCTCCTCCGAATGCGACAAAAACTTTCGTAACGTCGCTATAAAAGTTTTTGTTTAAATTCTATCAAACGCCCCCTGTTGTTTTTCAATGAGATCGCGTATCGTATCGATGTACAGAACTAAATCGAGTGTTATACGAATTCAGGAATAACGTTAAAAAAAAAAAGAAAAGAAAGACACGAACGCGTCGAGCGACATTAACTTACAAACTGATAATTACTCACGAATAATTTATCTAAAATTAAAATGCCAATTTATAAATATTCCTTTATACGAGTGATAAGATTTTCAAATGTCTCTCGTATATTCTAATGCGAGTAATTGTATTTCTTTGCGGTCCTAGTACACATTGTCGTGAGCATCCTGCACAGGAATCTACCGGAATTTCGACCGGGAAATGTTAACAAAGAAACATGTTTGAGATCAATAATTGTACATAAGAAATAAAATGTAATAACAGTCTTTGTTCACGGTAATTTTGTTACTTTTACTTTGTATTTTCTGAATTGCTGTTGTTATTATATACAGGGTATACAAGAAAGCGAATGAAAGCACGTATGCAAAAAGCTCTCTCCTAATATCCGATACGCAATACAAACTGTCCCTCTATCAATTTCTCGAATTGTTCGTTTACGCGCCATAACAGACTGTACAACTGTACAATTATATAAGTAATGAAAAGATAACAGTGATAACAACGCTTTACCTATGAATTGGGTATCGCCCAGTCCTCTTCCAACTCGCACGTTACAACAAGGAAACAGCTCAGCCCTTAACCGGTTATTTTGCTACTTTTATAAATTCTAGCGATAATTAAATTAAGAGTGCGACACTAATTAAAGAAACCGATACATTGTATTTCGTAATTAATGTTATCAGTCAAGCCTACGAAAACTTTATTACTACGGAGAAAGGAACGCGCTTCCGAGAAAGGAAGATTCTTCCTACAGGCGCGGCAACTCGCACCCCACTTTATTTAATACTCATATTCGTGTTATAATAATTATATTTATAAATCATGAAAATATTTATATTAAATTGTGTGACGCGTGGCAACGACCGATGTATATATATATTGGATTTGATGAAATACATTGTACGAAGTATATAAGGATGTCGCGATCACCTTATAAGGATATTGGACGGGGGTGAAGGTTATGTCTAATTTTTGACTGATACGTCATTCGATCGAGTACGATTTCAATGAATTATTCCAGGTTAATCAAATTCAATATAATATTGTACAGCTAGATTGAAGTATTTTCTATGGAAGATGTGGATTTAATAGATCTTAGAGCGTAATAATGCCTTGTTTTGTTTACTTCAGTCCTTTGTAATATTTATTTATTATAAATTTTATTATGTGCATTTGTTATCTCATTGATAAATCAATTTTCATTCAAAATCATATATATCTATATGTCTTTATATTCTGTAGATCCTCCTTTTTTTCTTGTACCTATTTTTTATAGGCGGAACAGAACATTGGCACTATGTACGTAAAGATTGACTCGAACGTTTATCGGACTTTGTTTTTGATTTATATATATATACTTTTTTTTACGTTTTAACAATGTGAAATTCTTTATAATCACGCGAAAAGTGGAAATAACGTTTTATCGTTTCTATGCGCACCTGTGAGATCTCTCTAGTCTCTCCCTTATGTACATTTTTCGATGCGTCATTAAAATGATATTGATAGATTATATTATTCTTGTAAGAAAAGCGCTCTTACGAGAATAATAATTACTGTCGAATGTTAATTAATTAATAAAATGATATTACAATGCTATAGAGAGCATTCTTTATCCATTGTCAATCTCCATAATTGTTCTTTCATTGTGCCACGAGCATTGTCAATTTTCAAAAAATTTGAGTTTTTATATATATATATATATATATATATATATATATATATATATATATATATACTTAGCAAAGGATATTAAAAAGAGACATAATCTACTTTACCGTTCGTATCCCAGCTAATCTGTGCTGTATATAAGGTTTTCAAGAGACTTGTAGGACACGATGTATTTTAAATATTTATTCCTTTTTTCTTTTTCATTCAAAGGACAATTTGTTTTTATTATAAGATAACATTATCCTAAGCATTGTCGAGGGTTTGGCGCCCTGCCGGTACCTAAATTACTCTTTATATAACATTCTTTACTTTTTACGTCTTCCCTCGTTTCGCTGATTAATTAATTCTTAGTCGCAAAATTCACGTTTTCAATCGGCTGCACCTCACGTCACTGTTCTTCGTACGATCGCGACACATATTCCGCGTTGGTATACGCCCATTGTTAAATTTGTTTCTCGTTTCCCATTATCTTTCCGTAATTTTCATCGACAATCGTTTATTACCTTGTCGTCTCTCTCGTTGCTTAACAAAATCGACACTGGATCCGTAAAATTGTTCTTGCATTCCTCGTGTCAAGATCGTGTTCACCTTTTTCTTTTGGCCTTATTCTTTTCCATTCGTCGAAGAAAGTTTTATCGTCGGTGGCAGATAGCAGAACCGTGCCCAGTAGATACCGCCTGGTATTTCCTGCGCTTTCATTGCCATCCGTGCATCCGCTATTTATTTTCCATTGCTCTTCCCGCCATACCCTCGCAATACGTTAATCGTATCCCGCGCGGGGGGGAATGGACGACATTGGGGTTCATGACCGTGGACACCCCACGAAAGAAACGAAAGAAAAGTAAATCTAGCGAGACTCAACACTTCAAAATATCGAATATATCAAATTGGATTTTTTACACCATTCCGCGGTAACGTGCAATTCTGCCAGCATACTAAATTCTTTAATAACCTATGCGGTGCATCCTGAGTTACAATATGTAGAATCGAAAATGCTCTCCCTTGGAATGATCCGACTGCTGAGGTGAAAAAAAAATAAAGAACAAAGAAAAGACAGAGCGAACGAGAGAAAAGGCAATAGTGATATCTCGTTGCGAAAATGAAAATCGACAAGTTGTATACGGTAAACCGGTATGGATGGAAAGAGAGGTAGGGAGTTGGGTGAGCAGGGGATGATGAAGGATAATCAGAAAAATAACATTTAAAGTTAAGCAGTGCACTCTTTCGTACAAGAGCAAGGAATTATTGGGTTAACGCGTGTCCTTAATAATCGGCTTACTGTGGCAACGTGTCTCTTGTGTACGAGGGATAGATCGTTGCGGCGCTGGTAGTTCCATTCGATTGAACAATTTACCTGGAAGACACGGATAGATTTGAAAATCGTGTCGAATGGCGAACGATCGTCTCCTTTTATTCGTTCGCTAGAGATTTTAGTTGGGATTGTCAGTACGTAATTGTTTTATCAAATGATCCCTTGGGCAGCAAACGCTACTTTGGCCCGATTTATTGACATTGCAGAGATCGTGTATGCACACGCTAAACGAGCCAATAAGATTAAACGCAGTTCGGGCACTGTACACGATTGTAACGAGGACGTTAACACTTAACATTGACACCGATCGACGTTACTCTTGGAATGTGAATTTATCAATTTTCAGTCGGACGTGGAAAGAGACATTAATGGAAAAAGTATGTGTATTTCGTTTGTTTCTTTTTTTCTTTTATCAGCTTACAATTACATTTTAGTTATTGTAATAATTAGTGTCACTATCTGTCTGTACAGACGGAGCGGAGTCGCTAAGCCCACCCACCACGTGTATTTTTTTTCGGTTTTCTTTTCCTCTTTTTCGCTTCGTTTGTAATCTTTTTTTTATACCACATTACATGCTTTCTTTTGAGCCTGAGTTTTTTGAGCCACCTGTTACATGTGAGGAAAACAGATAAGAGGAGGGGGAGGAGGGGGGGCAGTGTATCGGAAACAAAGAGAAAGGAGAATGGAACCAAAGAGAGATAGAATAAAAAAGGGAAGTGAGAAAAATACAAATAGAGATAAAGCGCGAGAAGAAAAGAAAGAAAGAAAGAAAAGAAAGATGGAGACCTAAAATGATAATCTTACAAAGTCGAGAATTCGTATCTGAGATTACCATAAAAAACAAGCGTTTTCATCTACATCGAACCACCGACGATAAATACCCGCGCAACATAGTTTCAATTTCTCACACGTTTTGTCTCGTTTCCCCACATATCAGGTTATTCAGCCCAAACGCACCGCCTGAACATGGTTTTACCATAAGACTCAAATGGGCGCACTAATTTCAGGTGGTAGGTTTCTACTGAATAACACTGATATATCGTGTCGCACAAGAGAGCCCTGCATACGTAACGACGGCGCGTCAAATCGAAAATTCTAGCTACATCACAGGCATTGTGTCTAGCTACGTCGTTTTTTTCTTCTTTCTTTTAGTTAGTTTGTCCCTATCTTACGTCTACGTCTCATCGTCACACACAGTCGGCTGCTGATCATAAATGAACTTTACGATGGCATTGATTACGATGCTATTGTAATAAACTATGACAATTGTTATTGGGAGGCATATTAAAAAATGTAAGGTCATAATGATAGCGTGCGTTCGCGTGCACTTCTGGCACGCACCATGGCGTGAATGCAGGGCTCTTTTTCATTTAAGGGGCCTCTAAGAACCGTTCCGCTGATATACCTGATTCACTTAGTAGCGAGCTTAGCTACGCACGTCCACAGTACAGGTAATAGAATTTTAAGTTTCTCCAGTGTCAGTTAAAGTCTAGCCAAAACGTCTTCGTCAGGAATAATAATTTTGGGTTAACGTGTATGAAATACATATGTCAACCCGAACGTTTCTTGCTCCCGTCTACGACAGTTGTTTTGAAATATTGGACACTAGAATCGAACTCCAGTGCAAGATGGGAGCCACGTAGGGTTTACTGTGTTTCTTTTGTTTTTTAATCTGTTTCTGTAATTCCCTCGTGCACAGTATTATACTTTCTCCATGCTGGGCTATTCGTTGTGACATAAATAAAGCGTGAAAAAAAACATAGGTATGAAAAATCTCAAGGTCTGTCGATTGTTTCTTTTTTGGAAACGGGTATATAGGAGAACAATTTCTGCGGAAGCCCCTCGTGTCGAATGTTCCGTACGTAACTTTCAGCTGATTTCAATTGGTACGATCAGTTTCATTGCGTGGGGTATTGAGGCATGGTGTAAGTTACCATGGCCGGCTGTTGGCCCGGCTGTAGCGGAGCTGTGGCAGCTGGTGGAGCTGCAGTCGCTTGTCCGGGTTGCCATGTACCGGCACCTGGGGCAGGCATCCTCATGCTGTTCATATACTGAGCCTGCTGTCCGTAGTATTGGCCGTAGTACTGAGTAGGCTGCAAGAACTGTCCTTGCATCTGTGCGTATCCTTGAGGATACCAGTAGCCCATTTGCTGCCCGTACCCGTAAGCGTACTGGCCAGCTCCTGCCGTTACCTAGTAAGCCAATGAACATTATATAAAGTATCTGATCGATGCAGATACATCGTGTTTGCATTGTAGCATTGCAATTCGGTTTATTACATAATAGGAGCTTCGTGATTGTTGTCAATAGAGTCGAGAAATGGAAGAATAAAACGTTCGATCAATCTTGTAATTATAAGTGGTCGTCGTTTATAATAACCTGTTGGGCTTGCTGATTAGCATTGGGTCCCACACTGTTAGGATCTCCGTTCTCCTTTCCCCAAAAACACTTGACGATGCTACCATTGATTTCTGTATTATGCGTGGACTCTATGGCGTGCGTTGCTGCTTCCTTGGTTGTAAACTTGATGAAAGCATAACCCTTATCCTTGAACACTCGGATATCTTGAATAGTACCAAACGGAGAAAAGGTTTTGGTTATCAGGTCGTCTGTGATACCGTTTGTGAAACCGCCACAGTACACTGTACAGTTGGTCGGGCTGCTTTGGTTGTATACCTGCCATGGGAGAAACAAAATTGTTAAACATTTTATACAAAAACCGATCCTTGCATCAGTCATTTAATAAAAAGTAGTTTATAAGCAACACCGACTTTGGCCAAGACAAGACATATCAAAGAAGGACATACTTTCTCAATTAAACAAAGAGAAAGATTATTAAAATCCTTCATTTTTAATAAAGTTCTATATAAAGACAGGCTCTTTTGCAGCAGCTGTTCGTTGATAGATGGCTCCAAAGATAGTCTATGCAGACTTAATGTGACAGCAATATATAATACTCATTGCGTACATTGACTAATGCTACAGGAAAACACGAGATATTATAATTTATTTCAACAACTAAGTAAAATAAAATTAACGCGTTAAACTTGTATGAATGTTAAAAATAATTAAACCTTATGATTGCAAATCAATCGATATTAGGATAATGAGATAAACTAGAAGAGGTCGAGCCCCACGAACCTCTTCGTAATTGGGTTTGCTGTTGTTAGCATGTCTTGGCCTTTCAGACCGTGGCGGTGGTGGTTTTCTAGTTGACCAGTTTGTTCTGATGCAACGTGACCCTATCCACTGTCCATTCATTGCTGCTATCGCTGCCTCAGCCTCAGACTTCTTAACAAAGGACACAAAAGCATATCCTTTGCTCTTGAGAGTCTGAGGATCACGTACAATCCTACAGTTGCTGATCTCTCCAAAGGGTGCAAAGGCCTCCTTAAGGGTTTGTGTCTCAATCTCAGGAGAGAGATCGCCAACAAATATGTGATGATGATTACTCGTGTCGAGCTTCGGCTGATTGCCAGGACTGGTCGCCCAGTTAACCTTCATCTCCTTGTCCAGGAAGGATCGTTTGTTCATGGCGGCCAGCGCTGTAGCCGCGCACTGGTGATTCGTGAACTCGACGAAGGCATAGGGATCGTTGCCGGGTTCCCGAATGATCTTGCATCCTTTCACAGCACCAATTTGTGAAAAGAGCGCGCACAGAAGGTCCTCCGACACCGAAGCGTCGAGATTCCCCACGTATAGCGTTCGAGGATTGCTTTCTTCGCTCATGCTCGCGCGGTGCTGTTGCTGCTACTGCTGCTGCTTCGGTGGGGAACGAACAGCTACCTTATTTCACTAAATCTCCTGCTTTGCTGCTTACGGCCTTAATATTTACAAGTCACACCTCCAGTGCGTCCCGCGTACATCTATCTCCGCCCCAGCATCAGAAACTCTCGCAGTTTCTCGCCTTTTCCAAGGAACACGGACGGTTCAACGTGAAGCTACACCCAGCCTCTACGTCATACTAACATAAAATGGCCGACTGCCTACCCGACCACTTTCCCCTCGATCATCCGCGCGAATAACCCTTATTCAATAGCCACCAACTCGCCGCTTGTAATCGAACCTCTCTAAAAATCACTTCTCGTGAAAGAGCCGATTTCAGGATACACCAGCACTCTCCAGGATCACGATTTCACCCAGCGAACACCTTTAAGAACACGTGTTTTTGTAACCACCCGTCGGATTTCATAACAGGTAGCGCGAAAATGCCGGCGAGCTATTGGTCCGAATGGATAAACGGACAGAGTGAACTGTTGTCCCAGAACAGGATCGTATTTGCTATATCCGTAACCCCCTATTTCTGAGACACTCTTCACTGATGATCAGGGGAGTACGCAATAATTAATAAGACGCGAAATACTGACGGAATAGTAATAAATGCTTCGCCGACATGAAAATTCTTTCGCATTCAAAGACTTGACCAAATTACTTGCACAAGATTCCGCGAACCCTTTCAATCCGAAAAAGTTCATTCCTACAATGTACCTTATCATACTAATTTTCTTTCCTGTATAATAATTTGTTACAATAACAATTATCGTACCTATTTATCGTCCTTTTTTCTTTGTCTTCAAAAATTTGCAAATCATGAACTGCGCGCGGCGAAACATAGTTTAACCGGCGTTAATTTTACCTCGAAATTTCATGAATATTTAACAGTTTTACTAATCAAAATTGATTCAGCAAATATAAGATGTGTTTATACAATTCTAAAAATTGTACAATTGACCGCAAGTTTTATTGTAATCCTTTTTTTTTTGAGATTAACCGACAACACGCTTTCTGGGGAAAGCTTCGCTGTGTCGAGAGTCCAATCCAGTCCAATCTGGTTAAACTACGACATCTTGCGGCTGGCGCATTGGCAAAAGAGAAAATTACCTATCCGGAGAAAACAATGTCACCAACTGTAGAAATGTAACAGGTCTAGACGAGGGAAACAATATGGAAGATTCGTAAATTTTTTTTCATAAATTTCTTACGATTAGGCGGCATTAGTTCTAACCCTTTTCATCATGTAGAAAGTAAATGCCGTGTAGACATCGAATGTCTTGTGCCAGTATGATATACCATAGATCTTATTTTAATACATAATACTAGGGCTACACTCATCGTGACGCTATAGATCTAAGTACATTTTTTTAATTATAAATTGTAGAAACCGATAAAATTTTTGAACTTTTCAAAGCGGGGCTAATGAGCTCTGAACATAAAAAATGATTTAATAATATTATCAAAATGTCTCACGTTGAATCATGTCGAGATCGTCAAGAGAATGAGCTTGAAGTATTAAAGGTAGAATATTCCACTTTTTAACTAATCTATATGCTGTTTTTTATGTTGAGTAATACGTGTAATTGCAGTCAATATTTGGAGATGAAATATATGATTTGAGGAAAAACAAACAGAGAAAGAAATGGCAGCCACTGGATGTATCGGTGACACTTACGCCACAACAAGGCATGTCCGGGCCAGCACAAGTATATGCCCAAATCGACTTGCACGTTATTTGTGGTGAAAAATATCCTGAAGAGTGAGAATTCTTCTTTATATATCAGTTAATATTAATGATCCATTGAGCAATAATGTAACTTATGTATGTAATAGAGTGCCACGTATGCAGCTCCAAAACAGTCGAGGCTTGTCTGATCAACAAATCACTATGCTCTTCTCAGAATTGGAACACTTGGCAGAGCGTCTCCGAGGGGAAGTAATGATCTTTGAATTGGCACAGCATATACAGAAATTTCTCCATAAGCACAATAAACCTGGATACAGTAGCTTTTACGAAGAAATGGTTTCACGACGGCAGGAACGTATGCAGTATGAAATGCAGGAAAAGCAGCTGAAAGAAGACAAAGAAAGACAAGTCCGCATATGTCTTAAATACTCTGCCATTTCCATTTTAGCGTTGGAGTCAACACGCTCTAAACTGTGTCCTACAGGTATTGCAGGATGAAATACAGAAGCGTCAGGAGGCTCTTAAAGCAGAAATGCGAAATCGTAGGGAAACGGCTCGTCTGTCTATCGAATCGGATACGATGTCTCAGTCGATCCCATCATCGCCTCACGAAAGGGTCAGGACGTACTCTCGGCGAAGATGTATGAGTACTTCAGAAAGTTCAGAAGGCCCACTCTGCGAGCACAGAGGAACGAAACTTTTGCACTTTGACAACAGTCGTGGTGAGAGGCAGGTGCATCGTGGCAAGTGTCTAGGTCACAGTACTAAAGGATCCGTGGTCTATGCAGGAGTGGATATGACCACTGGAGAGTTACTAGCTGTAACGGAGTGGACATTGAAGTGTGGTAGCACAGGAGAAGCACGTGTAACAAGCGAAGCATCGAATTTACAACACTCTATGAAACAAATTGCTAGCATAGAGCAAGAGCTTAATCATCTTCATAAGTTACATCATCCTAATTTGGTACATTATTTGAACATGAAATATATCCAAGATAAGGATAATATATTGATCTACATACTTCAGGAGTTTGTGGTGTGTAATTAAAATCCTCCTTTGATTTCTAAATAATTATAAATAATTCTCTAAATATATTTCAATAGGTAGGAACCACGTGCTCGTTCTATCTAATGGAAAACATTCCAGTTGATATTGACATGCTCAGGCATTTAGCCACTGGAATCCTGTCGGCATTGCAATATCTACATGAAAATAACGTAGTGCACAAAGATCTGCGCGACACCAGTGTTCACATAGATCGAACCGGAGCCATAAGACTGTCCGATTATTCCCTGGATAAAAGACTATCAGATATTTATCGTGCGAGTTGCCTAGCCAAGGCTGAACACGATTTTCCTACTATCCAGGCCAGAAGTGGTAAAAAGGCAGACATTTACAGATTTGGAGTTCTCCTGTTATCTCTATTCAAAGGCAGCATTGTGTCGGGGAAAGAAATTGATTGGAGCGGTCCGCTACAGGTACTCTAAAATCAAGTATTTCAGAGTTTGTAATTACTTGAATTATAAAAAAATGTCTTTCAGCCAGATTTAAAAGACTTTTTATCGAAATGTCTGACCGGTGACGAACGTGTTCGTTGGTCGGCTGAGCAATTGCAACAACATGGCTTCATTCGCGTACCACTTGAACGTGGTATATCTCCTCCGAGACTGGATCGCAACAAGGAACAAGACAGTTCGGAGCCAGAAGAACCAGCTTCCGATATTCACTTTTACCTCCCAGCACTTGGTGGTCAATCGCGAATTCAAAACGAATTCGAGGTTCTAAAATGGCTGGGCAAAGGAGCCTTTGGCGACGTTCTTAAGGTCAGGAACAAGCTTGACGGAGGTGTCTATGCCATTAAACGTATCGAACTCAATCCAAAGAATAAACAGTTGAATAGAAAAATAACAAGAGAAGTGAAATTACTCTCTAGACTTAATCATGAGAATGTCGTGCGCTATTATAATTCTTGGATCGAGAGTGCTACTTTGGATGATCCTACGAGACACAGTCGATTGACACCAGCGGCTACTCCGTCGACTAAAACTACCAACTTCCATCATATACTGAAGGAAACAACCGTAAATATATTTACACCAATAAGATTTATATTTCAAATTATTATACTGATCCTTTTAACGTTATTCAATAGTTGAGTGAAGATATTGAGAGGCTAGCCCCAGCGATTCACGATGTTGAATGGAATATATCCTACGAGTCTCGAGCTAGTGCAGTTATGTCCGGTGACAGTGAAGAGGATAACAGTGTCAGCTCCAGTGATTCGGACAGTGACGAAGATTGGGCCTTTTTGTAAGGAATAATTATATTCTTACACATGGAAAGATGTAGGATATTATCTTACCAGAGAGTGTCTATCGCGAAAATTATTGATACATTTTAGAATGCGAACCACGGTCGACTCCTCGGATAGTATAGAATTTGAAAAGGACGGTACGTCCCAAATGTCAGACTCGGTTCAAGGTTCCCAAGAAAATTTGTCAAAAGGCGACACGAGTGCGGACGTCTCCACAATGGGAAAAGAGATACAGTTCATGTATATACAAATGGAATTTTGTGAGAAGAGTACTTTGAGAACGGCCATTGATAATGGCTTGTACGAGGACGAGGAACGTGTTTGGCGTCTTTTTCGAGAAATGGTCGAAGGTCTTGCTCATATACATCAGCAGGGTATGATCCACAGAGATCTAAAGCCTGTTAATATTTTTTTGGATAGCAACGATCACGTAAAAATAGGTGATTTTGGATTGGCGACTACCAATATATTGTCTACCTTGGTTCACACTATGGACACTGATCGGGAGTTGCAGTTAATTGAGAAAGGTATGGGAATTCAATCACAATCAACGTTCACGTTTGCAAATGGACCTTGTAGTATTACATGAATATAATTTCGCAGGCACCAGCTTCGACCTGGACGAATTAGGATCGTTAACCGGTCAGGTGGGAACTGCTTTGTACGTGGCTCCTGAGTTAAGTTCGAAAGCCGCGAAAGCTATTTACAATCAAAAAGTCGATATCTATAGTCTTGGCATTATACTTTTTGAAATGTGTTACAAACCTTTAACGACTGGTATGGAGAGAGTGAAAGTTCTATTGAATTTACGTTCCAAAGAAATTGTATTACCTCCTGAGCTGACTGAGGCTGACACGCCACATCAAGTTCATCTTCTACGGTAAGTATACGAACCAGTGTTGCTCAGAGAAGAAAATTGAATGCTACGAACAATTGTATTAAAAGTATTTTGTTATTTACCAGCTGGTTGTTAAATCACGATCCTAGTCAGCGGCCTACGTCTCAAGAATTATTGGCCTCTGAGTATTTACCTCCTCCGCAGCTGGAAGAAGCAGAACTCCAGGAGATGGTGCGCCACACTCTCTCTAATAGTCAGAGTAAAGCATACAAGTATCTGGTAGCTTGTTGCTTCGCTCAGGAAGTCACAGCGGCTGAAGATATCACTTACGATATGAATTTACCCTCCAGGGGTATTGCAAATTCTCTCGTACCAAAGACGCAATTTCTTCATGAGAATGTCAAGGCGAAAGTCGTTGAAGTATTTCGTCGCCACGGAGGAGTTTATTTGGCCACGCCGCTCTTGATGCCTAAATCTGGCAAGTTTTACAATCTAACAGATTCCTGCGCGAAGCTCATGACCCGTACAGGGAGTATTGTTTCCATACCTCATGACCTGCGTGCACCTTTTGCCAGGTACGTGGCTTGGAATAATATCTTGCACATACGAAGATACGCCATAGAGCGTGTATACAGAGAAAAGAAGGTAAATTGATAATTTCATATATTCCATAATTATAGTTCTTTGCCGATTATGATAAATTAACTGGCTCTATATTTATTTTCAGGTACACGGATTCCATCCAAGAGAACTATACGAGTGTGCATTCGACATAATAAGTCCCACGGCGAACAACTTAATGGCTGAAGCTGAATTGATAACCATCGTTTGGGAAATAGTAAACGAAATACCTTTACTGCGCGAACGTAATTTCACTGTACGATTAAATCACACTTCGCTTCTGCAAGCTGTACTGATGTATTGCGGAATCGAGCCAGAGAAATATCAGGACATCTATTCGATACTGTGCGATGCGCGCGATGGAAAGTTTTCGAAATTTCAAGTACAGACTCATCTGATCAGTTTGTGTCTCACGGACCAGGCTATGGAGACGCTTTTCAATCTCTTTGAGACTGAGAGCTCCGTTGCTAAGATAGCCAGTGTACTTAGAACAATTACAAGACGTAAGGGTGATGCTGCTGCTTTAGCAAAGGAGGGTCTGAGAGAGATGGAGATTGTTATAGCCAATGCCGAAGCACTAGGTGTCAAGGTATAATATCCAGTTTACTTTAATTCATTATTTTACATGAAAAGCAGGCATCGATATATTATGTTTGATTCCAGTGGCCTATAGTCATCGTACCACTTCTGGTTCACAATGTGCAGCAACACAGTGGTGTAATTTATCAGGTTACGTGCGAGTTAAAGCGAAGACGTAGGCGCGGTGGTCAGGATGTTATTGCTGCTGGTGGTCGTTACGATAAAATGTTAATGTCCTTCAGAAAAGTCCTGGAGAGGACCGGAATGGCTAGTAAAGAAGTTAAGCAGTACGGCGTAGGTATCAGTGTCTCTTTGGATAAATTGGTGTGTGCTGTAGCTGAACTCTCGGATGATCATTGTGGAGAGAATAAGTTCGGGATAGACGTGGCTGTGTGCTGCGTCGACGGTTTACCAAAGAGAGAAAAAGAAATGGCAGACGTGCTTCGTGAACTTTGGTCGCTTGGATTAAGCGTGACTTCTCTAGACTTATGTACTGTGGAGGAAATACGTGAATATTGTCAAGAGAATTTGATAAATCATATTGTTATGCTAAAAAGTGGTGAGAAGGGAAGCTTGCGTGTTCAGTCCTGGGAACGTGACAGATTCCAAGAGAAAAAAATTGGTATTCAAGAGATAGGGGATTATTTGCAAAGGCAAACCGAAAATCCTCTTCCGATACTGAACAGATCTGAAAGTAAAGTCAGCACGAACAACGATGTTCCTGCTTCTTCGAATACCCCGGTGAACGTGAATATAAATTTTGTTTTCTTTGAAAGAGATAAACTCTCTGCAAGTGGTAAAAGAAGCTTTAAGAACACGATGTTGGCACAGATGACTTCGTGCTTGCAGAGAATATCATATAAGGTTCCCATCGAAGTATTTGCATTCTTCCTGGAAATGACTGTGTTAAGAACTATGGTCAGCCTCCTTGAAATTGACGAAGAGGAATTGAATTTTCAAAAAAGCATACAGTTCATCATAGAGAAGTGAGTAGCTTCCAAGGATTATCACCTCTAGCAAGCTAAATCAAGTTCTATGTACTCGGTTAATACACGCTGTCTTTTACGTTACAGACATCCACGACATAAAAAATATATAGAAAAAATTTGTGAAGAATTGAGAGAAGTTCGCAATGAGAAGCAAAGGCCTGTTTTGGTACTCTACAGTTTGACGGAAAGCCGATACAAGATTCTTATGTAACTATACCAAATGTACAAAAGTAATGAAGAAATATATTTTCATGATAATGAAGTATTATACATGCAAACTAAGTGAATGTCATAACAGCCCCATATCAAGGTGCAACTAATGAGATCAAGAATTTCATATAGTTCAAGGTTTCCAGTGGAAATGTTTATTATGTCTATTCTCCGAGGGTGTTACGGCCATTAACGCACAATTATTTATCATTTATACTACATAGTGTTTTATATAAATCTATTTTTGCTGCTGTAAATAAAAAGTATCAAAGGTACAGTATTTCTTTTATTGATTTAGCAAAATATATTTATTCCTGTAAAGATATTTTTTTTTCTCGGACGAATTATTCGATCCATTTTATTTTGCTTTAATTAATCTACAAGGTAATAAAATTCTATAAAACTCACTAAATTTGCAAAAACTCAGGGTCCATGTGGTGGATATGCATATATGGTGAATATGGTAGCTTTGAGGCTTTGAACGTGACGTTATTGGACTCTGCGCGATACGAACCAAAGTACAATCGCTAATGGCCATACCTCGTTTATTTGTATCATGACTCCGAGCAGCTCCGAGTACCCATCAACCCCCTAACCCCCCAACTCATGGCCCAACTGACATTTCTCCCATTGCTTATATATATAAGCTTGCAACAAAATACGGCGAACAAGTGTTGTTTCCTGATTTCTTACTCAAGTGTCGAACGTTGTATTATTTTAGACAAAAAGTGTGCTTCATGTTTCACGGTGCTATGCTAGTTACGATTCTCTGTGAAAATGTCGATGCAGCCACAGGTCCTCGAAATAGACGAGTGCATCGTTTCCAGGTTATGGTACACAGCCTGGGCGATTTTACGCATGAAAATTAAGGATCAATCCTTCAGCAAATATACCCAGGATGACATTGAAGAGCTGCAAAATCTCGTGAAATCTACTCTGTAAGTACGTAGAGCGTAATGGCTTTACGTGAGGTTTATTTGGTCGAAACGTATTGAGGCAGAATTGCATCGCGTGTATTGTTTGTATCATTTACATTTTTTGTAGCTACAAACTTTCTTGCCTTTCAGAAACCCTACAACTGGTTGGCAAAATCAGTGGGTAGCTTGGAAATTACTACAGGAATTGGCACGTGAAAACTCTCCAGAAATTCAGTATGAACTCGATAAAATAGAGTTTATTGCTACTCTCAAACTGATTGATGAATCTGTGCCTGACACTGTAGAAAAGGTAGATTTGCCTAATGATAATCTGTTGAAATGTAAATGGAATTAGATTCTAGACGTTCAATGAATGTTTTCAGGACTTGCTTGATTTGTTTAAATGTATCTCAGATTCAAAAAATGTCAGGGAAGAGGTGAGGAACGTATCTCAGGAGAGTATGACATTCTTGGAAGTTAATTTACAAAAGAATCCAGCATTAACGTGTTGCCTGATTAAAAAGTTGCTTTGCATTTGGTCACCGTATTTCTCTAACAGCGATAATGATTTGCAAGATTTATATATTAAAGTATTGAGATCCATTCTGGAAGATGAATCTCTTGAAAAATGTTGTCACGATACAGAGAACCTTTTACTCTCCCAACCATACAAGGGCAGAAGTATTCTAAATGACAATGATTTAGCAACGTTGTTGAGCATTTTGTCAAAACTGGAGCTTGCTGAGTCAAAAGAAAACAAGCTTCTAGTCTGGCTCTTTCCAACGTTATTAAGGACATGCAGTTCGCGCGACGTTGAGCTCACATTCTACTCTAGAAAGACTACAAAATATTTGAAAGAATGGTATAGGTTCCTAGATGAGACTTACGCAACGTGCAAGCCGGCCAATACTTTGCACGATGCTCTTAGAATTAGTAAAGCAATATTCAATTATGAGGGTGATAAAGTTATATCCTTAGATGCCAGAGAATTGTTAGCCCGAGTCATGAAAAGGGAATCACATTGGGTTACAGATATTCAGGTAGGTACTTACTTTGGATACCTATTTCTCTTCCCCGAGACATTTACCAATATTACATCTACTAATGTCACACATTTTAGGATATTTGTTACACGTTAACTACACATGGCCGCTACCACGAGGTCTCAAGTATTCTGTCACTGCCCATGTTAAAATACCTCTGGCCATCTTTGTTGTTTATGTTTCTGAATGACTGCCCAAACGTACAGATCACAAGCTCTGCTGAAAACTGGAAGAAGAGTATTGACATTTGCGACATGCTCCAGTATCTTCTTGACGAATGCAATTTGAATGCATGGGCAGATACCACTCTAGATAGACTAAACCTAACGTTAAGAAATCAGTTGGCTGCTATAAGGTGGATAGTGAATTCTAAGAAGACAAGTTTCCAGGAAGAAGATTCGCTCGACAGTGTTATTAAGATAAGAAAAGCGGATCAGTCCTTGTCCGTTAAGCAGCTCCTGTCACTCTTACAAAGCCATAACATACTCTCGATTTTGAACATGACTACCGATATTCACAATAAAGACTTTGAAGAAATTAAATGTCTCCTAAAAGACTCTGAAAAGTCAGTCGGTATCTTCGAAGCCTATCGCGCTATGCTGAGTGCACTCAAAGCCATTTTATTCTGCGAATATTATGATACGAAGTTTGAAGAGATAACGATGTACCTTTGCGATATGGAGAAGCACCTGCAATCTTTGCTCCCATTCATTTTGAGATTGGAAACGATTGAGAACATATTCTCAATGCTTTTCCTGCGTCACGAGGATTTCTCCGATACGGACAGCAACTCCGAGGGCGGCGAAGACGAACCTACCTTGGTATCACCAGATAAGGAGTTGAAACAAGAAAATAAGACCGCCAGCAAATACAACTCGGGCTTTATTTGCAACAGATACGCTGTTAGGGAGATATTGCATCATTTGAAAAGCGTGATACTAGCGGTGGGCATTGACAGTGCTAAGTTAAAAAGAAAGACGGGACACTCGGAAGAATTAGAAGAAATTCAAAAGACAATATCAAGGATCTCAAAGCTAGTTGCCGACGCCACTTGGCGGCTCCAATTACTTACAAACTCGGAATTCATGCAGAGAATCGGCACTCCGAGCACTGAGACAAGTCAGCGCATCCTGGACAACACGGAAGTTTTATCAAATGATAAATTTCATGTTTCAAGTCGATTGAAGCACAAAGCAATATTTTTTACAAGGGATGATAGTTCATCAGATGAGAGTGACTTGAGATCTGAAGTTGATGCCAGTTCGGAAACTGGATCGGCAGGAAATAATTCTAGTAATAATGGAAAGCGCAAAAGGCGCTTCAGAAATTCCACATCGAATGCGGACTCTTTTGGATTAAATAATCTCAATCAGAATTCATTTATCATTAACTTTATGCTGGCTACAAAGGAGAGCTTCGTAGTGCAATGCTTATGGAAGAACGATTACGATAAAGCTCAGCAAGTTATTGAGGTAAGAATCTATTAAATACCTTGACTCTCTGGGATTTTTCATAAATTTCTTATGCCTGCTTCAAACCTCTCGTAAGCTTCTACCTCGAATAACGTAGGAGTATACTTTGTCGTTTCGTCGGCTGTTCCTTTCACTGAGACTTCTTGCAAAATACCAGGAGGATTTTTTGCATAATATTCTTTTGCGCTTTCAATTTGTTCACGTGGAAAGCAAAATTTACATCGGAAACAACAACAGCACCATCCTGCAATATGAAAAGAGTTGCGTGACAGTCTTTGTAATTGTATGGAAGTCTAACAAGGTAATACCTTTCTGACACCAACATGGTATAGCGATGCAAATATAAATAAATATCCAAATTCTAATGACTATCCACGTCCTGGTTAAAACTTTTTTGACATCGGTTTTGTTCTTGGCATGTTGATAATCAAAGACCAAACATTCCAATGCCTTGATACCAAATTGTGTCAATTCTTCTTTCGTGCAGTTTTTTGGTCTTTTAACTTCTACAAGTTTCTTTAACGCGTCACCCGCGGTTTCCTCTGGTTCTCCAGTGTCCGTGTAATTGTATGTTTTATTACCATGCATATCATCTTTTATTTGCTCACTGTATTCCACTTCCAATTGCTCATCCTTGTAGGACTCTTCGTCATTAGGTGTAGTCTCCTTTTGACTAATCCATGAATTGTCAATGTTCTCATCCACTCTACTGGACTTTTTAGTAGTTTCTAAGAAATTGTAATTGGTTGAAGTTATACCTTTTTCTGAAGTAATATCATCAGGTTTACCCAGATCATCTTCAGAGCTTTTGATTGTTGACAATTTTGACATCACTGTCCGTCCCTGTGTTTTTTCAAAATAATCCTCTACGCTGCTACCATCCTCTGAACCTGTAGTCCCTTCGACAGGACCTTTTGTAACAGGACCTCGACCAGTCGTAAATTCATTTTTTACTGCTACAGTCAACGAATATTCAGAACTGGACATTCTAGTGGTTTGTTTGGCATTAGTTTCTCCATTCAATTTGGTTGTGTCTTGTCTACTTGAATATTCAGTAGTCGGAATTCCTGTCGTTCTTACAGTAGATTCCTCTTTAATCAATTTTGTCGTCTCTCTGGTGACACTTTCAGAATATTCAACACTCGAGGGTACCGTGAGCATCCCTGTATTAGTCTCCTCCTCGAATTCAAGTCCCGTAGTATTCCTGCCACTCATTTTTTCCATGAATTCGATATT
Source organism: Trachelus iudaicus (assembly GCA_030142595.1). Classification (NCBI taxonomy): domain Eukaryota; kingdom Metazoa; phylum Arthropoda; class Insecta; order Hymenoptera; family Cephidae; genus Trachelus; species Trachelus iudaicus. Next base: position 214,311 of record JARQTH010000301.1, on the reverse strand, counting down.
AGGATGTTCAGAAGATACGTAATCGTCATCTCTTTTCGATTTTCCATTACTTCTTTTAACCCTTGGCAAGTGATTAGCAGATGTAATTATCTTCAATGCCATGTCTGATGCGTTTCTTTTCTTTCTGTCCATATTTTCCTTTTCCCCGTGTGCAAAATCGTACTGTAACAAAAAAATCTAGAAGTGCTCACGTTCTAAGATCTATATAATAAATTATACTGAGCGATACCTTATCCAGGTCGTCTTTGAATCCTGCAATAAATGGCTTCTCGTCATCAATGAAGTTCCCGTCGTATTCCACGTTAGCAGGAAAATACGGTAGGAAATCCGAAGATGCTGTCAATGCCTCTACTTGACGTTTGTTATAATGCTCCACGTGAGAGTGAAGTGGTTTATATTTCTCCTCCTCCTCAGCGAGCGACTTCATGTCCACCAGGTCTGCCAGATCTTCTGGTTTAATCATTTCGTCTTCGTCCTCGTCGTCGTAGTCGTCGTCGCTCGAAATTTCAAAAATCTTATGATCGCTCAGGTCTATCTGTCGAGAAACGTCGTAACGGAATTATTATCTCAGTTAATATTCGATGATTATGTCGATTTATTGATTTGTTCACTTTGTACGCAGGTGGCCAAAATCCATGGGAATACTTTCCCACAATTCCTAAGATGATTATCAGCCTATAATACCTGTGCATGCTAACTTCCCATTACGTTCTCGATAGCCGTAGAAATATTTTCTCGCCATTAGCATTGACATTGGCCATTGTCTTTCAGATGTTTAATATGAACAATTCACAAATGGATGGTGTCATCCAGTTTTCCAAAGCTTTGCATATGTTCAGACAGGAAATAGAGAAACAATGGGACCACGTGGACCTTACAGACTCACCCAAAACAAGCTCGAGTGTCTCCACGTTAGAGGTGAGCACTTTTTTATTGAATAATATCGAATTTTATTTACCCTTATTTTGATTCATTATACAAACGTATATTTAAATATCTTTCAGAATATAAGGCTAGCTGCACAGGGTGGGATTAAGAGTTCACGAGTGACCTCACTACTGGAGACATTCCTAGCATCCCAAAAGGCAATTGTTCGATTAATAAATTCTGAGGAATTAAGTAGCAACGAAATATTAACAATGGCTGTCATGGATTTGGCTTTGACCACTGGTCGCACTCACCAAGTATCGATGAATCTCTCTGATGTAGCCATGAAGTATTTGAGAATGTGCAAAAGGCTGGAGAACACAAAACATTCCTTGTATTTCTCAAGAGTATATCAACTGTTGTATGAAAGCAAATTAGAGAGGCCACTGACAGAGCTACTATGCGATGCAAGAGTTCCATTGTCAGTTAAGGCTTGGAAGGAAAAGAATGAATTCTGGACTGAACTGACCCAACAGCTTAGTGCTTATAAACATTCTCAAAATGTAAATGCTGATCGAAAAGGAAAAAGTAGTAATTATATGCCTGCGCAGAAGAGCTTTAAGGATATTATATCTTTGTGTGACAATGGGGAAACTTATCTTCAGAAAGTTCAGGCGCATCTGAAATTACTGAGAAAAATAATGCCTACGTCTGACTCTGGTGACAATGAAATACATAGCGAAACTTCTATGCTGAAGAAATCGCTCGACTCGTACTTCGGCCATCAAATATTTGACTTGGAAGTCGAGCCGGAAAATCTTGAAAATATTGCCAACAGGCTTCAAGTGAATTTAGTGCACAGTGTTCTCATGAATTGCTGTCCAAAGCTTCTTTGCAAAGATAACGTTAAATCCAAAATGATTTCCTCCAAGTGGGGCTGTATGATACTTAATAAAAGTACAGAGGAAACGGTAAGTCGATCAATATTTTCCTTTTTCCGGATCACAGTAATTTAATCGTATTAACTCATTTTGATATTTTCAGACACTGGTCAACAACGATATTCAAGATCCTAATAAATGTGTTTCTGAGATTCTGTCTGATCTATTGCAAATCCTTCGTGACTTGAACCCTGGGCAGTCGACAGTGAAGCACAATGCAATGGAAAGTATAGCCAAAAATCCTAGCCTTCAAAATGTACTGGGCAAAACCTGTCAGCTTGCGACATTGGATCTTAGCGAACTATCAGTTGGCAATGAGACACTGACATTCTTCCTGAATACGTGGAACCTTTTACTCCTACATTCGATTCTGACTGTCTGGGGAGACGATCCACCACATAACGACCTTAGGCATGACGTATCCTTGATGACTGTTGGGTACGAAATTGGAGATTTAGGACTGGTAACGTTGTCTGCTCTCAGGTACAAGTTACTTGGCAATCTATCTTGGAATTCGGAATTCTTTCCTCAAACGGAAGAGCTCAATGAATTAGCGTGGCAAGATTTGGATCTGACACAGGATCCCAGAGTAATGTTTGCAATGGCCAATGAATTTTATGGAACCCCTTTAACAAGAGTATTCAATACCGAAAGTCTAGACGAGGATCTAAATTCAGTGGCTCGCTCCTACTTCAATCATTATGCCCAATTCGAAATCGAAAAAGACTCTTCAGAGGAATCAGGCGTACAGAACATTTGTTGGCTACCAGAATTGGTCCAACGTTACCAGGAGTATATTTCTCGAAATTCAAATCCTGAGGGTCACGCTTCTCCCAGTGCTGTGAATGAGCACCAAATTTCGTTGGATGACTATTTAAATTTATTTGATAAAAATCCAATATTACGATACAAACCACTGCTGTATTTATATGAAATTAAATTAGACTACACGAAAGACACGATGAGTAATGAACATCTTACTCAGGACAATTCAAACGAGTCAAACGATGTTAACTGGAGTAGCAGAGTAATCAAGCCAGGCTTACTCCAATATTTGGAAGAGCATTGTTGGCTCTTGTCGTATCTCGTTCAAAGAATTCACGAGGAGAGCCCTAAGATATCTGAGACCAAATGCGACAACCTGAGACGTACTGCATGCCTAGAAAACCTTCTTAATTCACCCTGGGCAAAGACTCTAGCTTGTCTCTACAATGGGAATGAAACCCTTGCTGGTATTCAGGAAAATATATCTGCAAACAATCTGTGGACCTGCTTCGAGACTTCTTTAAGAAATAACAAATGGTTGGAGTGTCTTGATATCATGAACTCTTTACCAGATAATCTTGTAAAAGGGAACGTCAAGCTGCAGTGTTTTAAGGATAAGATATTGAGCCGAATAATTTCGGGTCAGGTTGCCCTTCCGGATAATAACATACTTCCCTACGTCTATCAGATAACAAACATACAAGTTTTGGCGCAGACTATTCTCTCTAATCTCAATAATTGGCCTGTTAATGTATGCGAGGAAGCTCTGGTCCATGCGCTACATCATTCTGACAAGGACAAGTTGCCCTTTCATTGTAAACTCGAAATGAATGAGACATTGTGCAGAGTTACAGTATTTCATAGAATGTTGCCTTACTGCACCGGCGAGACAAATGCCAAGAGCACTACCTGGTACGATGTAGCCTATTGCACTGATAAGACTGATCCCGTACATATTGTTAAGTCACTGATAGATGCGAACAAATTTGAACTGTGCTTGGAGTGGCTGGAGTGCCAGGCATTCTCCTCGGAAATACAATCTCTGGTTACCCAGGATTTACTTATAGGTCTACTGAGAAACGAACAGAACGACTTCAAGCAAGCTTCAAAGGTAAGTCTTAAGATTTGTAAATATTAGAAAGATATCTGATGAGATGATCATTACAGCTTCTTCAAGCACTGCCATTGAGTCAGTCAATGAAGATGTGTAAGGCAGTTCTCAGGAGATTGGAGTCCATTCCTACGCTGCATTTTGTTATTGATTACTTACTGGAACATTGTAACCCGACGAAGACTGTAAAATATCAAAAGGCGTCAATAGGTGTGAAAATTTTAAGCGAACTGGATGCCAAAGATAGAGTATTTTATATACACCTGATAAAAGAACCATTATTGATGTTCGAACAATTGCTGATGAATGGGAAATTCGAGAACCTTCAGAGAATTCTGAACACCATACAAGTTTATCTACCTCAGGCTGATATATCGACAGAGAATTTTGATAAAATTGTTAGGTACTACGCTGGTAAGTCTCTGGACTTTCGAGTAGCTTTACAGCGTGATGGTATAGAGAATCGACCTCGTGAAGTATCTCTATCTAGTACTGAAGGAACGACTGGTGATTTTGTGATGCCCATAAATGTTCCTACAAGAGAAGAATGGGTGCCGAATGATAAGGTCGAGTATCATTTCTTCTTTATGATGAATCAATGTGTCCATCTGATTAAGTAATTTTATTAATTCACAGGCAAGAGAGTGTAGTTGCTGTCAGGCTGTAATTTTCTCTATGTTCAATAGACGACATCATTGCCGCAGATGCGGTCGTGTAGTTTGTGCCATGTGCTCCCAGCAACGTATGAGAGTTTCTGGTTATCCAAATTCGGTTCTGGTACGCGTTTGCGATGACTGCAAAAGACAAACCGTCCTGCAGCTGCAAGCTGCTCAAGGTGCTCCTTCTACACCCAGTAGCGAAGCTTTTGATTGCTGGAGGTTAACAACAGATCAGACTCACAATCAGACACTCAGAGAAGAATTTTCATTCGAACATGCACCAAGTATCTCGTTGTGTCTGGCTATTCTGAATCTGCACTCTGATCACGAAGCTTATGCCAGGTAAGTTCAATTGTAGTTGGTAACCTTGGTGATCTCTATTGATCTCATTTTTCATACAGCTTTTTACTCGATCGATGCGACGAGATGAAGAGACTTCTACAACCCGTCAGTGGTGGCAAGGTCAATCCTGAGATCGACCACGCGTTGATTATCAAAATGATCCGATCTCTGGTAGTTGCTGCAAAAGTCAAGTGCGCCAAGTTAGGTCTGAATACTGAGTTAGTTTTTTGTGATCAATTCTTGTCTCAAGTTGACCTCATCACGACTCTGGTTCAATCTGATTGTTTGACCCTGATACCGTCGGATAACCTAGATGAGCATGCCTTGAGAAGACTTCGTGATCTTCTTACCGAGAAGGAACAGTGGACGCTGGCCCTGGACGTGAGCACTAAGTCAGGACTGGACAGACAAGGTGTCTGGGCAGCCTGGGGAAAGGCTTGTTTGAAAGTCGGTTGTTTCGAGCAGGCCCGGGATAAATTTACTCACTGTCTAGATAAGGTTTTATACGAGGGAAACGACGAATGGATATTTTTACCCTGTCCAAGTGAAATTTACGGTGAAAGTAGCGATAATGTAGTCGGTACATCGAAACAGCCAAAGGCACCTCATGGGAAATTAGAGGATGAAGCAAAAAAAAATCTCAAAATTCAAAAGAAGCACGAAGTTCTGAGAAATCGTCCCGCCAAGGACCCACCGTTGCTCAGTGAAATTCTACAGATACTTGAAAACCTGAATTTATATGATCAATCCGGGATTCACGATACACGTGCAAAATCTACCGTCGCCCATGAAGTCCTGAGTACCCTGAATAGTTTGACAGCATTAAGTCAAGGACAGTGCAACGTATCCCATTCTACTTCGATCACAAAAAATATTTATTATCAAGAGAGTCTGTATTATTTATTGATGTACGGCAGTCACCTATCGATCATGGAGTTCTTCGTGAAGCACAACGAGTTCGAGAAGTGTCTTGCCTACACCCTGGAGAACGAGATAGATCCTGACTTATTCTTCAGTGGAGTTTACGTACGCTGCTTGAAGAATGGATGCGTTGAAAGGCTTTACGAGTCGATGAGAGCGAAGGATGCCAGTCTTTTACTCTGGAAGAATTATCTAGTATTCGCCTGTCGTAGCTTGGAAAGGAAAAAGTTCTTGAACACGCTGTACCAGCTGCAACTCTTTATGAAGGATTACGTCAGGGCATCCATGACCTGCATTCGCTTTTACACTAATGACGCGACCACTTACACCAATCTGTGCTCAAGATCTCATCTGCTGGTCGATGCCCAAAAACATTTGGAAACTGAGCTGCAAGTCGATCACTTTAGCAGAAGCAGAAGAAGAAGCGTGAGCTCAGGCCACAGTGGCCATGGAAGTCTGACTATGGAAATGGAACCTTCAGAAATTGACAGACACGTAAATACAATTTCTAGACAGATGGAGATCACCAAATTCTTAGGTAACGCTGAGAAGGAGGGCAGAGTAGTTAATGCATTTTTGGATCGACTCTTTGACATGAGTAACGACAGTTCACAAAATCGAGAATTGCCGACTCTGTTTGGGCATCAACAACAGAAGACACAACTGGCTGTCCTGGCGATTTTGTGCGGACGGGACGTGGAGGAAGGATTTGGTATTGCTTTCAGGATAATGCAAGGTGACGATTAGCGCTATTTTTCTTTTTAAATACTTATTTGAACTTACTTGAGACCATTCGACTGAAATATTTATTTGCAGACTATAACCTTCGTCCTGAAAAAGTGTACTCCTTGGCAGGACACATTCTGGCTTTGGATAAAAAGCTTCATTCGATAGAACAATTAATAAAATGTTGTAGAAGCTCCGGAGCATCTGACTCTTATGATATATCTGATCGTGTCTTGACACATTGTGTCAAGATTCTCTTGAATTATACGCATGCTGATCCAAACTCCACTTTTAAGAATGAAATAGACACTCTTATCCGACTTATCGCAGATATAGAACTTAAAGTAAGTTATATATGGCAAATTTATAAATCTCATAAAAATTATATTGCGTATACTAATCTATTATCTTTTGATCTTATAGATCAGTTCTTATATAGAGAGCAGACAGTTGAAAGCTGCATATCTTTTTGCTGTGAAGCACGCGCGAGCGCAGGATGTACGGAAAATTTTGAGAGAAGCTGACAGACTTGGACAAAACGCAATCAAGTCAATTTGCATGAAGTGGCTTCAGCACACGCAAAAGACATAAAGCAGATGCAATACATACACAGAGTATATTCCGAAATTTACTGCCAGCACTGCGAGCATCGTTGTATCTCACTATATTGCATGCAGGTAAACAGGGACACAGTGATAGTCATAACGTTGACAGTGAATTTCGAAACGCACCCGTAGTAATAGAACGGTAACTGATACTTGATTCTTTATCAAGGAATAAAAAACTATTCTGGAAAGAAAAAAAGAAAAAAAAAGAAGAACAGAATTATAATTGTTTTCTGTTTGTTTCGTGTTACTATTTATTGCGCATGGATTAATCGTGATAAGTGTTGGAAGTTGACTTTTGAATTTTTTAAATAATTTATTTATGCTTTTTGCGATCACTATCGTTATTGACTTAAGAAATTTGAAATTGCATTTGACGCGGCAGCGCGAAGTAACTATTAATGTGATTAGAAGATTTATCGTTAATACAGTAATTTTTATTATCGGTTGCATAATACACAGTTAAATAATAATTTAAGAGACGATATTTTATTTATAACGAAGTAACGATTGTTTTAAACTATCACAATTACTGTTCCATGATATAAACTTATAATAGCGCATAGATGCTGCAATTATTATAGAACTGTGATATATAATATATAAATGCAATATGTACTGGCGATCAAGAATTTATTGGAAATAACCTGCCTAACGGTTTAACAAGCTGGCTTTATTAAGCTGTCTTTAGGTACAACATTGTGAATATAGGTATTTTAGTCTTATATTTTGTATCAACTACCATAATTGGATACATCATCGAACTCTTACATTAATTCTGATTAAAAGAGCATGTGATACATTCAATCTTATTAATTATCTCTATGAGACAAAACGCACAATAATTCAACGTGAAAACTATCTTATTAAAAAAAAATCAAATCAAGGTACTGTTGGATCATGAGATTTAGTCATTATTAATTACGTAATGAGGATTTTGGAGAATATCAAAAAACTTATAACTAATACTTGTCTAAAGAACAATGTGATATTCGATAGGTTTCAATAATCTCACAACGAGGTAAAAAATACTTCGATTTGATTAAGATAATAATAACATTTTTTTTTGACAGCAGTAATTCCTTGCAAATATTATTTTCACTTGTCTTTTGCGCACTTTATCAAAATCATGTATTCGTAACCTGGCACAGTGTAAGAGTAGAATGATAGCTGTCTTTAAAGAAAACTGATTACAGTAGAATATTAGATACTGTCAATATGTACATAATGAATATTAAAATATGGAATGTATAATGCTTCTAAAGAGCAGCAGCAACAGACTAGACGAAAAGCATTCCTAGTAGAAACCAAGAGTCTTGCCTATAAGACTTCTTATCGTCAGGGAAATTGGAATGTAAAACATTCTGAGCTTTTTTTTTTCTATAAGTATACAATTTCTTTAAATCTTAGAAAAAAATTTGATAGATCTAATCTTGAGATTTCAAAATTACGAAAAATTACATTATCGATGGAAACCAGGTTTATAGTATTTGTCAGCCTTAATTTCTTTTAAAGTTCCCTTTCCTCTTCATTGCCAACAGTCAACCTTTGCTCATATTTCTCCCCAAATTTAGGATCCATATTTTTAATGGATGACAACAGTGCATCTTTTTCCTGCTGACTCCAATTTTGGCTCCACTCTTGAAAGAGCTTTACTCGACATTGAAATAAACTTGGTGGCCTATTTGAATCTTCTTTACAGCCTAAACTCTCCATACCTGATACCAGACCATTTACTAAGCCCGTGGGACTGCACCGTTCCAGCAAAATACCCAGGAAATCACCTCGTTGCATCTCCGACCATTCTTGAAACCATTGTACGACATAGCGTATCTGAGCTTGATTTGAGAGCGTTGTAGACATGTTTCATCTTGAAAAAATTCAATTTAACATCTCACAATCTTCTCAATCAAATTATTTGAAAAAAAATAAACATTGTAATCTACAAACAGACAAAACATCTGTTAATAATAAAATGTAGTATTATTGTTGATCACTATTACTGAGCACTTCTGAACTAAACAAGCTTATAGATCATGTAATTAACATTGGAATTGTTTTACAGAGTCGTTATGAGAATCTCTAAAAAAAAAAAGGGTAAATCTACGGTACACTGAATTTTGCAAACAAGGGATAAATGCAGATATTTCAAATTCAGATAGGTTAGAATTTCATATATCTCTACAAGAAACTATTGTGAAAGTGACCAAAGATTTTATAATAGTACAAAACAAGTGAAATACGTTAACAAAAATTACCAGTTGTGTTGTAAGTAACGTAGCAAGTATATTACGACGTGGAGTTCTTGTTTTTTATTTACGTTTCCCGTATGACCGTCGTGTTTGCTTGCCATTTGCTATAGAGCACTGAGATAGTGTCGATGAACCTACTGCACCTTGAATTTAATAGACAAGGTAAAATATTGTAAAATACTTCGAGCCAATATCACATTAAAAAATGTATTTATAGTATTCGTTTATTAAAAAGTATACAACAAATTAATTGGATAATTTGCATTTTTTAGGGTTAGTTTCTACCTCCGATTCCGCAGTAACTTCGTCTGAATCGCTATCCGATATGTCGGCTTGTTCTGAAAACGAAAAGTATTAATAAAATAAAAATATAATTAGTTAACGAAAAACAATAGAGAAAGTCAATAGTTTCTAACTATAATTGCAAATTTACCGTGTACATCGGTTGGCGTCTCGTGTTGACTTTTCACGAGAGTTGAAAGAAAAGCATTGGTTTTTTGCTGAATATCTTTCACACTTTCGATTAAGCTGGCTAAGCTCTCTCCTTTGACACTTTTTGAGCTTTCTTCAAAGGCACAAGAGTTCTTTTGAGATATTTTAACTTTTACACAAGAATCAACCATGATTTCATTATTTCCAAAGCGTCGTGGTTCTCAACACCGAGAAGAGATTGATAAAGAGGGCTAACCCTCGTATATTTTGTGTTTAAACTAAATGTATGAAAATTCAGCTCCCCCTGAACTTTTATACTACTTCCAGTACAATGCGTCGTGTCCACTGCGTCCACTAATCATTAGACACAAAGCGTGCTCTGTGCGGTCAACCACCGATAAAGCGATTGTCGAATAGCAATAAAATTTTAACATCATTATTCTATTCAACAGATTCCCTCTTTAAAAAGTAAAAGTTTTGAAGTTAATTTTCAAAATATAAATACAATACTTGTAATTATCGAACATTTATGTCTTCCAACGATAATCCTGATGCCAAGATTTCCAGGACGTTATAAATTTTATTGCCGCATAAAAGTTCTTATTTTAGAAGCGCTCTAATTAGATACACGAGATAAAATTCGCTAGCGGGTGGGCAAAAATTTGAGTCTATAATTTTTTTAATGTCGTCAACTGATATGCAGCTGTGTCCTCGTTGGTCCACAAAGAACCAATATGTAACTGGTAACAGCAGAAAGACAGCTCATACTACGTAGGACGTAGAATGTATGTATGTACGTGCCAATTCATGCCTCGAGATATTCCTAAGTGGCCCTGAGCTTTCAAGTCTGAAAATTTCAAATCAGTCAGTCGCGACGTCCAGCGTCGTCCAGTACGTTTACTGAGTAACAATTACTTGTGTCGGGCATCGAAATAACTCTGAATAAAACAAGAAACTTGATCGGAAAATATACCTGAAAATCCGGTCTGTCTCCGCGAGTTACAATAGTATCTAGAACAAATAAGTGAACTGTTATATTATAGTGCTAATAATGAAATGAATATTTCGAGCAGTCATTGAGGTGAGTTTAAGATTGTGTATATCGTTATAACAAAGGAATTTTTAATAATCGCCAGTTATACACATATTTGATTGTGATTTAACATCCGGGATGTGCCTAAAAATTAGCGTATGTCGAATTGACTGCGCGAGTGAATTGATTAATATATAATCCTCTTTATTGGGTTTTATAAGTGTGACTTGTTTATACTAATTAACCGTGGATAAACTTTCGATGCTTAGTCATGAGTTTTATTTGGATACATTAATTTTTATGAGTCGGTTCAATCACTCATTCTGTCGTGTATAGTACAAGCGTCTCTTTATAATACTTTGAAAGTATTACAAAAATTCTATCACGTAATTTGAATAACAGTATACTTACAACAAGGATTGAAATTAGGAAAAGGAGAAAATAAATTGCAAAAATCAACTCGTACCTATTGTTCGCACTTACACGATTGACCCGAGGCTTCAAAATTAACTGTGAATATAGATGCCAAAGGTGTGTCTAAGGATTACCGTACTGAATTATTCAATAAAGGATAGCCGTTGTATAAAACGAATTTAACATACGAGTTTCAATTTTCACCTGAAGGTTACTAGCTAAATATGTCCATCATCCAATATCGTAGAACATTATTCTGACAAATTTTACAATTGAACAGCTGCGCCTATAACGTCAGAAATATATACTCAACCATATTAAAAGACGGAGTAATCTTTCAAACTCCGATAACACTTGTAAATACATTCCTAACCTTAATGGCATAAATCCAAAGAGCTTCGAATTTTCTGCATTCATTTCAAGATGCAGTCGCGAAGTTAAATTATCTATTTATTATTATTATAAGTATACAATCTACTCACAATACGATTGGAACTGGTTTTACCACTTGGAAATTCCAGATTGCGCAGGCTTGTGGGATGTGCGTATACCCAAATGCATTATATGTATATGGTCAACAATTTATATTTAGTGCAGGTATCCAGGAATATCTGAGTAATTACATAAAGGAATGACACTCTTCTGATTTACGTATTCCGAGAGTATATGATACGTATCTGCACATGGCAATTGGAAGGTACTTGCGCGACTTTAAAATGTGGTTGTTTCTTTTTTATACTGGAAAGTGCAAGAGTGCATTCAGGATTTCTACATATACGTCATACACGTCAGGACGACCAATCTATTTATAGAAAACTCCTTTCGCCTCTTATATTCGTGACGTCTTCCTCCAACGTAAAAAAATTTATGAGAATTTCACATCAAACGTCAACAGTGTCTTGTTATGCGATTTTTTCTTTTTTTTTCCCCATTGTACTGCAATTCGCAGTATTCTCCGGTAGACTTTGTATACTTATACTGTTGTAATATGAATTATTGGTATACATACATATGTTCTCAAGCATTACATATGGTGCACATATGCCATGTACGAATGTTGATTAAAGCAATAATATATGACAGTTTATTAGCATATTGAAGGTTTCTTCGTTTTACTTGTCTAGAATGTTTAAATTGATGATTGAAGCAGATGAGTGCACAGTCCTTATATTGTTGATAGAATTGAATTTACAAAGAACGGTTTAGTGTTTTAAAAACTGTTATGGATCTTGGTTTCGTTTGAGGTTTTAGATTGATATAAATTGTGTTATTTGTAACAGAGAGTTTGCGAATGTCAAGTTACAAAATTTCGACAAGCGATACACTGATTCAGATTTTTTTTCTTTTTTAACTCCCGCTTCCCGATAGTCTAATTACCATTGTTTGTAGTATCGATTACAATATTCAGTGCGCTTTAATAATACACGTGTCCACTCACTTTGACATTCCTCCTCCCTCGCATCTGTCCTAGTTACGAGACAACGAACTGTTGCGTCTGTGGGTTTGGTGAATAATCTACACGCGAGTTATTTGAAAAACATACTACTATCTAGCAGTTGAATGGAATCGATTTGGCAAATATTAACTTGGCGTTTGCGAATCCGCTCTTTTCGAAGAACGTTGATCGCATGGGGTAGTTAAGTACCCCAGATAGAACTTTCATGCCCCTGTTCTCAATAACCGCAGATATTTTTATTTTTTTTTTTTTATTATAGATTGAATGAAATCCCTATACTGCCCATTGATTATGTTATTCAATTTAGTAATGATATGTGCGTTTGCTAAGCACGGGATTATGATCTATTTTGATATTTTAGTGGTATACACAGAAATAAGACGCTGGGGGTAATTTAGTACCCGAAAGTTACCCGCGCAGAGTTAATAGATTGATCCTGATGAAGAATAGAACCAAACGAGGTAGAAGAATAAAAAAGGAATCAATTGCTGTCAAATGCTTATAATTTCTATTATTATTTAAGTGAAAAGTTGGATAAAGATTGCAACAAACTTGAGGAAATGAATTTATTGAGAAAATGTATGATTGTATTTGTCTCATTTTCAGGACAATCAAAATGCCAATTTTATCAGAAATGTCACAGAGGTTTACCAATTTAACTACTGATGCGAAACCAGATCCACCACGAATTGTCGTGGAAGATGAGGGATATAAGTTAGGTCCATCGTCTCCAGAGACTAAAATAAATTCAGCACCAGTAACGCCTGACATTGAAAACGGTGCGAAAGACATACCGGAAGTTATCAGGAGGCAAAAATCAGCACCGGAACCAACTACTTCAGACAGCGAATTTCCAAAAAGTCCGAAGATTGGTCCTTCGAGTACAGCAGGTTTTGAGTTCAGATCAAAGAGTCCACGAGGAAAGACGAAGCCCAAGTATAAAATACGTAAGTATTGGAATTGGGTTGAAGATACAAATTATAAAAAAGTATTAACTGTCTCTTTCAATATTTATGTTGATCTTGTTGTTTCTGTTGCAGCGCAAAGCGCAAATGTCGTAAATTATAATATAGTTAATTCAAAAGGAGTGACCATTGGCTCCAGGACAAGTATCACATATAACAACTTAAATCAATTTAATAAAAATACCACAGTAACGTCCAAACCTTCTACAATGAAGGCAAAAACTAAACCGATGCCTGAAAGTGTTGAGGAACTCAGCATGTCTAAAGAACAAATTAATCTTGATGATATGTTTCTGATAAAAACGCATATTGGACATGGCTGGCGTGATGTAGCTAGACGTCTAGGCTACTCCGAAGGACAAATTGATCAGTTCGAAGAAAATCATATGGTCAAAGGCATTGATCAGGTAAGCTAAATAGGTTTTCTGGTAAAGACCATGAAGCTATCATCGTCAACTCATGATTCATAGCTCAAGAAAATGTCGAGAACAATAGAACACAATAGAATTCTAAAATCAGTACTATAAATACAATTAAAAACAAGAAAATTCTCACAAGCGCTACTCAGTCTTGCTAAATATCTTTAACCATTTATATAATATTGGAATATTCTTCAATAATTTCATAACGTCATGTTGTCACTGTGTTTCTACGAAACTAATAAACGTAAATTTATGCGGAAACAAATGGATGAATGATCCTTGAGGTTTCTTGTGCTAAGAACGAGTCTGCTTAACTGTAGAATGATTTAGAAAAAGTAATGTTCTCGTTAATGCCAGTCGTCCTGCGAATATAAAGTACCTAATGTATGGTCCCATGTATAATGAGACAAGGATGGAATAAGCATGCTTCTGAAAGCAGATAAGAAAATAAACAAAAATAGAAATTCATCTTGCCTATCTTTTTCAGGCGCCTCATTTATTTGATAAAGAGGAGTGTATCGCTACATATATACAATATATGCACGTGCTATATATCACTATATCAGCCTTGCTTAAGCACTTATCTAAACTGATAATATTGAACACATTATACTCATTTTATTTTTATAACTGATTAAACTTCGGAAATACCAAGTGTCTCGTTTATATGACATTTTGATCTCGTCTCGATTGTGTGACATAACATACTTAGCCTGGCTTACATTTTGATGCATGTACTAAAGTAGGTACAGCCTGTAACCCATTGGTGGGTCAAGCTGGGTTTAACGTGCTAAGTTGATTCTATTTAATCGGTATCATTTGTAACAAAGGACAGTACACTTCTATTAATTATGGCAAAACAATATTTGTATATTATAATAGTTTGTAATGATAATTATTAATTACAGATTATAATTAATATGTCAACAATAAGAACTGTCGATGCTCAATTTAGCGTATTACACATATTCGATATTATAGACGTGACTCTATATATAAATTTGAAAAGATAATTTTTAAACTTATACACAGTTGCGAACGTTTCTTTTTTTTTCAAGGCTGGTACCAAGGCATATAAGAATGTCGAGATAACTTTTATTTGCTACGTACTTAGCCGCTCTATGGAGTTATCAGTAAACCGACTATACCCGTTTATGTTCAAGACGCGTATCAAACAATTTACACGTGATTTCCTAAGAAATTCTTACCAATGAGAAACACGTATGGAATTCATTCGGGCAGAATAATTTCGCAATATATCTCCTGACTAAAAACAAAAGGCCGGGTGCTTCTTGAAAATCCTATGTTTATACGCCCTTTTCTTTTCTGTTTTATTACTTCTGTGTCATCCCAATGTAACGTAATATTTGATTCTAATTAATGTATGACTTCTTTTCGTTTTCAGGTCATTTATCAAGTGCTACTCGACTGGAAGCAGACGAATACGAAGGACGCTCGACTTGGCGACTTGGTTTGCATAATCTGGTCTTGCCAAGAATATGATTGTGTGGAAAGATTAGCAGCTGCACGCAAGAAGGCTTCGTAGCGCGTATTTAGAATTTCTAATTAGCATAATTGTATATATATATATATATATATATATATATTCAGGCCAAACGTACTACCTGAAGTTAACCTGTCCATTTGATTTCTATGTACAAGCACCTTCAGGTAGTTTGTTTGTACGGAATAAATCCATATATTGTTCGTTTTGTGATAAACGCATTGAAAAACTAAATATAAAAATTCATGCTGAAGCGTGAGCATTTGTTATAATAAATCTTTATTTGCCTGCGTTATTTCAGGTACGGAAGCTTTGACTTTACTTTTAACAAACGAAATAAATACTTTGTACTTTTAATTATTTGATATTTCAAAAGTGTGTAGCCCTTGGAATACACTTAAGCTTCCCCTTGAGGGTTCACCATTTTTTTAAGATTCTACGCGTGAGCTCGATAAAATGTATTTTTTTTGACGTTTACTATAGAATATATTTTCAATGGCATTATCTTTATATAAATGCTTAATGCAATGTATTAGATTTATTTTAATTATCATTAACATTTATCAGCAATCCATCTTTGAATGTCCGCGTTTAGAATCTAAAGTGCTTGGATAACAAATCTGGCATGTTCAATTATTTCTTATTCTCCAATTACTTGTTATTCAAACTATTCCACGTGCTTGTACACAGTAATTAGTTTTGTAATATAGGATGTAAAACGAATTTTTAGGTTTAACTCGTGGCTATAATTTTATAACTGAATAATATACATAGAGCGTGAAAGTGATATAAAAGGAAAATTTGTCAATGTGATATTTTTAGACTTTATTGTACAATAGAATTATTTGTAGGACTTAACTTTCCATTTTGGAAATTAAGAATATTGTTATACCATTTGTGTTACATTTTTGAATGCACGCAGACACAGATTTCAGTCTTTATTGTCATCGTAAGATTAATATTAATGCATTACACAAAAAATAAAGTAATAGTTATGGAAAGTTGCGCAAGTTTGTTTCCTCAACCTCAGGAGATGGATCCTTTACATAGTTCATTTATTTTATTCGGAATGGTCCTAGTAACTTTAATCGACGTTATTTATTCTTCCCAAGAATATAATGCATTGGTCACTGGTCGCAGAATTTTGTCTTAAACGTCATATGGACTTTTACAATGTTACATGTAGTTGATGTCAAAGATAATTTTTGTGCGTTAACATTCTAAAATATTTTCATTTTTCAGCAAATTCATATTCGGATTTCAAAGTCACGTATTAAAATCAAATCGAATGACGTGAATATACTGGTAGAATTTTATTATAACGAATAAATGTCTAAGAAATTTGCATATAGAATGCAGTGAACAGTGTAATCATGATAAGACAAGTATTGATAAAAGCATATTTTTTAATTAATTTAATCGACATTTAATCATGCAAGAAAAATATTATAAAGTAAGATTGGGTAAGCAGAATTGCAGTTATTCTTTTGCATCAAATGAAACAGGAAATGCACACATAAGTGTATTTTCTTGAATGATAATAGAACTTACTTTATTAAGTGCAAGTGTTAAGTAAAGAAAAAAATAAAAATGATACAGATCATATCTTATACGTGCATATCAGATTGTTATTTCTTTTCTCTGATTTCTTGGAACACGACCATTGCGAAATCTTTACAATCAATAGCTCTCGTCTCTTTGGAATCATATTACCATATGAAGTTCCAAAATATGCAAATAATTTGTTAAATGTTTCAAGATAGAAAGAATTGCTTTTTTTGTTAGATACTACCACCGAGTTGTAGTTTCTTTGGCGTTATCTGGACGGGCGACGATTCTTCTGATCTGCACCGTGTTCCGTTTTCTAGCATTATCTGATCAGCTTTCGTAAAGAAACCCTCTTTGCATTTTCTCACCTCGGCAAACATTTCCTCGATACTTTTATCGCCATTTAATGTGATAACAGGTGCTGGCAATGAGAACAGCGTACGGTGGTATAGCCAGTCGTCATGTATTTGATGCACTTGTTGCAGATATTCTAATGAGACAGAACACTCTTCTTCGCGAGCACGCTCTCGCATTCTTTTGTACACAACTTCTGGTGTTGTTCTCAGATAGACTGTTTTGGCAGAATAAAGAAAATAGGATTATTAGTATGGATCAGTAACAAATCATATTAATTAAATATAATTAAGATTAAGTATTACTTATTAAGTCCGTTCTAAGTTTCACGTTTGTGATGCACCAATTGTACCATTCTTCCAGGACTACTGATTCTACGGGCCTCAGCATTTTGGTACGCTTCATGTTCTCAATGAAGCATCTAGCACTGAATACTGATCTTTCCATTATTTTATAAGGTGTAGGAGTCTCTATAGTGTGTAACTGTAGCATGGTAAGTTGCACATAAGACTGGAATAGACAAGCATATTGTGCTGGATCTTTGTACATCAACTCCTACAAAAAAAAAAAATAATTAATGTTGTATTATTAAAATAGGAATGTTATTTTTAGGAGTAAACATGTTACCAGCAAATTTGTGCCAGATACATTGCGCCACATCTCTACAGGCTCTTGTAATACAGTCGTATCGTTATACTGTTTAAATTCATTGATAAATGTTGTTTTACCACTGCCTATATTCCCTTCTATACACACCGTGAATGGGCGCTTGTAAACTGCAGATGGTGTCATGCTCATTCTAGCAAATAATTTAAGTATATGTTTTCCTGTATAAAAAATAATCAAAATTACAGTTCCTCTTGTATGCTTCGCAACAACAGAATGAGTAGCAATTTAGCAAAAAATAATCAATATCAAAATATCCATTCCGTAATAAGAATATGATATCGTCATACAGAAATATGTACATTAATCGATAAATAATCATATTTAATATCACAATATGGTGATATGAATAGTCATATTAAAAAAAAAATTGAAGGATGTATGCACACCCCAAGTATATTACTAATTACATATTAAGATAATCAACTAGTATTTATTACCTGTTTAACAATACAAAAATAAATGATGTGCTTATACAAATACGTTACCAATAAGGATTTAAAAGTAACATTATTTTCTGAAAACACTATGAAATAAACTAGTCGCGTTATTCATTATTGTCGATTATAAGACACAATAAATATCATATAATATATTAAAATAGTTTAAAGCTACAATAATATTTAAAATTTAGGGTCTAACACTACCTGATAGCCGCGAGTACAAGACACCACTGATATTACGTTTATTCCAAATGTACGGAACAAGAAAAGCGTAAGAATGGATGTACATATATACAATGGTCCTCCATTATTTACCGCCAAATTTACAGCATTTTCCCGCCAGAAAAAGCTTAAGCATCGTACACACGTTTTACGTGATATAGGTTAAGTATGGATTTCAAGTTATATTTACATTTTTTAGTTTTTTTTGTTAATATGGATAGCCTCTTGATTATTGTGTGGGTTTTCATTAATGTATTAATACTAATTAGGATGCATAAAATTAATAATAAAAAAATACAATTATTTTGGCAATTGCACATGCAAATGAATGAAACAAAGTATAATTTTAAACCAAATGCCAGTTGTCATTTAGATATTCAATTATCAATTAAAGTTAATACCGTATTTAACTTTATCGAGTAATTACCGGTGGTGTTCATTGTTGAATGTTAAAGAAAAATTTGGAACGTTATATTAGGTTAGATTTTCTTCCATCGGAAACATTGTAACACTTTGTATTTGCGCATGCTTCGTTATACGCTATGTTTATAGGTACTTGAAAGAAAGAACATGGATCGTGAAATAGATGCAATTTGATATATTTTATAGTATTTCAATCGTTTTCATAGATCTCGAATATTATTCTTTCTCATTATCTCATTGAGTGACTCGCCATTTAAAAGATTAAGCTGTATATGATTTTTAATAATGATTTTATAATAAACGTTTCCTCGATGTAAGTATGACGTACACAGACATTACGCGATGCACTTTCATTTAATTCTCATGCAGGGATTTTTTATTTAGGAGTTTGACAAACCGAAGAGGAGTAAACAGCTGTTTAATGAACATTCCGTGGACATGTTTATAATGGCTACTGGGGGGATGTCGTGGTATTCCGATTGCTGTCAAATTTTCTAATATGCATGATTTGGAGAGTGCAGTATGTTATTAAGGAAGTAGAGTCGATATTAGCTATTGTCCGTTTTAACGCCTCAGCCGGTCTTTTCAAATAAAGCACTGGAGTTCTCTGAAACAGAAATATGGCTCAGTGTAAGCTAACCCCACGGGAATTTATCAGCAATGCTTTTTCGCCACAAGTTGCTGCAGTTTGCTCTACATCTGCCGAAGCTACTTGTCAAAAGAACAATTTATCCTTCATTGAACTCCTTCAGCCTTTCTGCAAACTCAACACCGAAGGTAATCATTTTTTTGAAGTCATTGGTCTGAGTCATTAGTGTGAGCCAGATTAGCCCTGTATCTAGTATGTTTTATGATAGCTCATTTATCACGCTCTGATGATTGGGTCACTTTTGCAGGACACATCAAGGATCCTCAAGGTGTTTCTATAGTCGTACGTAATCTTCGTATATCAGTTCAGGATGTAAATGTACGTCCACCACAGCCTACTTTGGCTAGAAAGATGCTTAATGAATCCGTTAGTTCTGTGCTATGCGATCGTACTACTGTAGTTCGAATAGGAACGACTGATCTGAATATTCCAGTATCTGTTCCTTGGTTCGAAGCTTGGAGAGAAATGTTTCTCAGTGTTCAATTCCCATCCGATCATGAATTCACCAAGCATTTTCTAGCTTGTATGATTGTTGTATCAACAGCGGATGATAATCCGTTGGAAAAAATACAGCATATGGGTGCACAGTTGCAACAGAGTGTGCCTGGAAAGTTGCCCAAGTGGTTCAACAATAATGCTCTCAGATATTATATCCTTATACACGATGCAGGCCAGGATGATAGAAATAAGTGAGTACTTTAAAGATATTGATACATTTAACATAGATATCTGATATTCTCTTACTACTGCATACAGTGACTAGTATTATCTTTTACACAATTTCATTAACATTAAACTGATATTGAATATAAAAAAGAACGATGCCTGTGGGTTTTAGGGCTGAAACTGTCTTTAATGAAATGAAAAATATCTATGGTTTGAACAACTGTTTCTTATTACAAATGAACTCACGACCTCCAGGGCCATCTGACGATAATACACACTTACCTGATCCATGGAGTCAATTTTTAATTAAGCACTCAGATATCTCCGGTAGTAGTGAACAGAGTAGTTCACCCCGTACGCCAGCAGACACCAGTGGTGTTTCTGCTATGCCGAATGAACTCACAACTGATCAGTATGTATTTTGACACATAATCCATATTTCATCTGTAACCTAATCTACATAGCACCGCGTTCAATTACTTTACAATTCCTTGCGACATTCCTTACTTTGAAAGCCTTAAGTCACAGACATTATCGTGAAAACATATAGCATAAATATACTTCATCTTTACATTAGATCTAGTCAAGCTGGCACTCCCGTAGCACCTCATAATCCAGTCTTGGTATCACCGGATCAGGCAGACACTATAAGCCTGTCGTCTGAAGTATCAGAGTCGCCAGCAGTTCACTTGGAAGTAGGACAGGAAGCAATTCCAGTGATGATACATCCACTCAGTCCAGAAGGCGAGAAGCCGTACAGCATGAACACCATAATGAATTTCAGAAGTCAATCAGAGAATCGATCACCGATCAATGCTAATGTCTGGGCAGATTCACCGAATCGCCCTGTTGCTCAACACGGGTCATGGCTCTCGGTTCAAGACTTAGAGCGATTACGAATTCTCACAACGGAATTTTGCCTAAAAAGTTTGTTGCCTTACGTCGAGAAGCAGATTGGTCTTTTGAACGATGTCATTTCAAATAAAAAGGGCATGAGTCGCTCTCTCTTCAGTGCCACTAAGAGGTGGTTCGGTACGAATAAACCAGGGACACCCGGATCGGCGCCGACCAACGCAGTAATGTATGCTGAATGAAGAGAATACTACTTTATTGATGATTCGAACGCATTGAGTATACATTTTAATTGTTTTTTAGTTACACAACAGAATCGCCCGAGTTGCAACTTCGACGTTTGGGTGACTTGTGTTTCATGTTTGGCCATTATTCATTGGCTTATCAAGCGTATCACAGTGCGAAACGTGATTTCGCTGCGGATCAGGCTTGGCTGTATTATGCTGGTGCTTTAGAAATGGCTGCCCTGAGTGCGTTCATGCAAGGCGAAATGACACGAAAAACTATAGAGTATATGGACGATGCGATTTTAACTTATTCGAATAGCTGCAAACTGCCACAATTTGCTACCAGGGCAACCTTGTTCAGCGCTGAATGCTTAAAAGGTCGTGGACTCTATGGCGAAGCTGCCAAACAATTAATTCGTATGACCAGCGAGGATTCAGATTTACGTTCTGCACTTTTACTTGAACAAGCAGCTTATTCCTTCATCGTTCCGAAGATGATGCGTAAATACGCGTTTCATGCTGTACTGGCTGGTCACAGATTCTCTAAAGCTGGACAGAGAAAACATTCTTTAAGATGTTATCAACAAGCTTATCAGGTAATGATTTGCATCTCTTTTTTCTTTCTATTTTTAGTCATTTTTAATAGTCACAAAGTAGTTCACGTAATATTAATTATTTTAGGTCTATGATGGCAGAGGCTGGTCCTTGGCAGAAGATCATATTCATTTCACAATAGGCAGACAAGCAGCATCATTGAAACAGGTTTACGAGGCCGTTAAGGCATTTGAGAAATTGTTAAGCGTCTCCAGTAAACAGCCTGCGGCACAGCAAGCTGCTTTTCTCCGAGAATTCTTGCACATTCACAACGTACGTGATTTTTCCTCGTTAAAAATTACTAATTACCAACGAAGTCAATAGTAAATAACTCAGGAATGTTGTCGTTCTAAATGAGATTGTTAAATCCAAAAATAAGGAAAACTTTGCGGATTCCTAATTAAATACTCTGTTACAGTTGTTGTCTCAGGAAGAAACCGTGGATCGGAGCGTGCTTCCTATTTTGCCACTTCCGCTTATAGACGGCAATCAAATCAAAGTATTGTTTGGCCCTTCGGTCAACGTGTCTGAGAATACAATAACAGCGAGTCATCTGTCATTCGAAAATCCGGACAATGACGATGCCAAATGGGCAAGACTCGAGGAGCTCTTATTGACCGAAGCACAAGGTTCGGTTCCTATGATATTTAAGCCCACCATTTCTCTCTATTCGAATAGAACCAACAATAGTGTCAAGCCGAATGCAATACTTGAGGAGCCAGTTCACTTCTACGTCGAATTGCATAATCCCTTGCGCATACCACTGCCATTGTCCAATGTGAAATTATTATGGTCATTTACGAGCAATGACGAAGAGATCATCACTAATGAAAATGAAATGGATGACAGTACCAAGTCATTTCCTGTTGACACACAAACCATTGAAGCTATTGTCTTGCAGCCTGATTGCAAGCAATTTGTTGTATTATCTTTGAGGCCTAAACAGATTGGCGACATTAAAGTGATAGGATTGAGTTACACCTTATCGAATCCCACGAGTACGGTGGCTGATCAACTTGTTGTTAATCCTACTGTTAGTATAGCCGGAAAAAGATTGTTCGATATAAAAGGTCCCAAGTTAAAAAATATTAAGGAAAAACCCGGAGTGAAACTGTACGGCGAAGATTATAGGCTTTATATGAGAGTCGTGGAGAAGGCGCCTTTTATGCAGGTAACCTTTCTTAAATTTCAATTATTTCTTTTTAGAATGGATATACTATTAAGAATGGATTTTACTATTAAGAGCTTTCTTTATTTATAGGTATCTTTTAGTAAATTATCTCCAGAAATGCTGTGCGGTGAGATGCAGAGGGTCGAAGTGACTCTAAAGAATATTGGCCACGCACCCTTAACAAATCTGTATATCGGTACCTCTAATGCAAAACTTTTTTCCTTGGAAAATCAGTTAGTCAATACGGATAATGGTATGTATTTGATTAGTGGGAGAGGCTGTATTATTAGGATTGGAATAGCACTCGACTAAATCTTGAGCAATTATTTCAGTACAAACAGGAAAGAGTCGGGGTCTTATTACAAAAATACGATTACCCCCGTCAACTGGGGGAATCTTGAATGTCGAAGAGAGTCACAAGATCCCCTTATGGATTCGTGCTCCGCACGAAAAGGGAACTCATCGTCTGGATTTACTTTTCTATTATGAAAATCCCGAGGCGAATAGTATACCAAAATATAGATTGAGTCGCCAGACCTGGCAGCTGACAGTCTTAGATTCTATACAGATAAATGCAATTGCTCATAGAAGTGCTGTCAATCTGGAGAATTCAACAACGTTAAATATGACAATTCGTGTAAAAAATACAAATCAAGTTCGCGATCCTTTTATTAATGAAATTGCCTTGACCAAAGTATCGCTGAAAAGTGATTCTTGGTACTTATGTAATTCCATGTTAGCACCGTCGGACGTGAAGATGCAGCCTCAGGAATCTGCTCATCTGTTGCTCAAAGTTCGCAGAAGAACAAAAGATGAATCTGTCTATTCGGACGTGGATTTAATTAAGGTGGATAACGAGACAGGATCCGTAACAGATTCGCCGTACATTGACTTTATACAGCGACGGCTAATTACGCCATTGGATTTGAATGAGAATTCAAATGAGTCTCAGCAGCAACAGCTACAACAGGCCAACGCAGATAACAGTTCACTTTCTGGTACTATGAAAGTTGATGCTGTCTTAATTCTCAGATGGAGAGCTAGAGTCACGGAAGGTTCTACGCGTGAGGCTGTAGGTCAACATCACGTGGATTTGGAATTTCTTAATAAATTGTACAAACATCCTGAAGAGTCACAAACCGAGCAAAACAAGTACGATGGAAACTTGAAGATTTTTGGACCGGATAGGAATGTTGCTGATTCGACAAGTATTGTCAGGAAGAATCAATACTCGGAGCTGACGTGCAAGCAGAATGTTGTTTCGTTTAATCTGAATCACGTAAGACAGGCTGCACATAATTTTGCAAGGAGTCGCATGTGCATCGTCCCGGTTTTAGTAAATATGCAAAATCATTCGCAATCGGCCATCGAGGTCAAAGTGAATACTATAGGAACTAGCAGGTAATTGTAAACGATTTAAATACTTTATTCTTTTGGTTTTCTTCCTATTTGTGATTAATATGGAATACGTTCTGATTGTCTTTTCAGCAATACTCAATTACCAAATATAAAGTCTCAATTATATCCACGACAAGCTTCCTCGTTCTTCAGGTACATTAGTCACACGGCAATAATTTGCCAATTAGATCCGTATGGATCAAACACAGTAAAACTACAGGCTGTACTTGCATCTCCTGGTACCTACGATTTAGCATCCAGGGTAGACGTGTCAGTAAGAGTTGCAAGTAGCAATGAGTTTGTCCCTCAGAAATGGCTAATGGAGAGTGTATGTATTGTCAGTGATGATAGCCTATAGAATAAAAATATTAAAAACTTTAGGAATTCCAGTTTAATCAACTGTACGAGTTTGATCATCAAATTCAATTCCAGGATCATTCCTTAGTCAATAGATATCCAATTCATCCAATGACATACATATTATTATAATTGATCAACACTTTAATATTATTCTGTCTTCTCGAAGAAGCTTAAACTCACCAAGAAAGTTTCTTGTAACTCACGTAACATTCTTTTGATTATTATTTTTCAATTTTACAACGCGTTCTAACACTTCTTTCACAAGGACAATGAGAGACAGAAAAACAAAAGATTGGATATTACTAAATTCAATTCGGTTCGAAAGTTCATTAGTCTCAAAGAAAAGTATCTTTGTTATTATCTTTCAATATTCGCAATGACAGACTAAAGGATCAGATAGTTCTGCAGAAATAAACACGACTGGGTCGATCATGAAAGAATGTCAGTTTCGAAACTGTACAAATATATATCGTCGTTACAGTCGATAAACTTTATGAACAGATTTTGTTATCTTACTTCCTAATCAAGGTGCTTGCGTAATTACTTTAATATGGTATATTGAATGGGCCTGGAACAAGGGCAACTCAAAATTATGAAATAAGTATAATATGTATACTAATGGACGAACTATACTACATAGATTGTATGCTACGAAGGAATGATAAATAGTGGAATTAATAATTCCAACTTTACTAGTTATGGTCCAATTAATAAATTGCACTCTATGCAGGAAGCAATAGGACTCGAGGGTCTTTTTTTTTAATATAAGCTTACTCTATGACGTAGTGTCTTGTACAGAGTGCTCTGCAACATCATTGTAAATAATCCTTCATATAATAATTTTTTTGGAACAGATATAGTATTTATTAGGCGTTACATTTTTACTTTCATTCTCTCTTTTTCCTCTCTCTCTCTCTCTCTCTCTCTCTCTCTCTGTCACTGTTATTTGTCACAAATGAAATAGTACATTATCAATGTATAGTGCCTGGGATATTGGGTGATAATGCCATATCATTCACTATTTGTAATTTATAAACAAATAATAGATGAAAATGCAGTATATTTGTCATGGGCATGAATTATTCTTAATTTAAATATCCAATAATAACTCTCCAAGCTATAGCAAAATTAGGTAATGCTATCACACTAAAGATAATTATCTTGGTTCTGTGCAATGAAATGTGAATTATTTTATTTTGTTTTTCTTATAACAACTTGTAAAAATGCAATGCCCTTTGTTAACGATTTTCACGCAGGGAATTGTTTAATAATAAAAAAGATACCAATATAATTGCGCATATTGGCTTTATATAATCTGAAATCATTATACAAAGTATTTGAATAATATAACAGAAATATCAATTATATATAGTTATTTAATTATAATTGCTATAATTGAATTTTGTATAGCCGCGCCAAATACGTTTTCTCTTGAAGGTACTTCGCGGAAGAGCGCGAACTTCCCGATTTTTTCAAACACAAGATGCGGGTGAAAGAGATCAAGCAATTTTCGAGATTCAATAAATTACGTCAGGTCGTTTAGAACAACAAATTAAAAAATTAATAGTAAAGAGTAAGAAAGTATGACATCGGTAACATTCAATAACATAAATCGTAATTCGTTAATAATTTATATCATGTGTAAGAATACGTGTAAATAATATATTAATAAAAAATAATAAGTTCTTGATATTCTAACAACGAATTTAATTATCGAACGTTGACAGTGGCTGGGAAAAAGATGTGAACACATTTAAAAAAGCATTGCTTTTATTGCTAGCTAAGAAAAAGACACGAATATGAAAAATACAAAATTAAGATATCTATATATCTAAAAGCAAGATACACCAACGATTGTCACAGACATACGCAGGACTTTTTCATTTCTAGTTAAAATTCTTCTTATAATTGTACAACAGTTACTATCTTCAACCCAAAACCAGCAACTTGAGTTTCTTTAGTGCCAAAAGCTTCAATAAAACGGCTCTATCCTCAGCTGGACCATTTTCCAGGTATCCTGGATTCGAAGGATCGGAATCTTCGATCGGTGCGGCAAGGCTCATGGCAATGACAGCCAGAATCATCAGAGCGAACTGTGTAAAGATTAAAAAGAAATATTAAGAATATGCAGGCGAAATTAATATATGAAAAATATGATTACGCGCTAAAATTAAAAAATTCTTTATCCTTACAATGAACAGTTTCATATTGTCAATATATTAAAGGTGGATCGCAACTAGAATTATTCTCAGACACTAACGAACAGTTTTCTTGTCAGCTTTTACGAAGGATGCCTGCGACTGAAATACTTAATGAACGTGCCTGATTTTATATCCAATATTGACGCTCCCCACTCTTGTAAATACATATTTCCCAAATGGTCAATAGTCATGGTCATTCAGTTTTCTTACCTGAGGACTTAACGGCGCTTTTATAGCTTTGCCGGATTAGTCGGAATTGTATATTGAAAAATTCAGAAAACCGAGACTCTTCATTGATTAGATTCGTCCGATTTTCGATAAATTTTTCTTATTCCCATTGACTTTATATCTCTTAAGGTGTTAAGTGCCAGGTTTTAACAAATTACGATCATTAGGACCAAATAATAAAGACGCTCTTAGGATTACAGCAAACACAAAGCAACATGTTACAATTGCCTATTCGGTGATGCAATAGTTAAATGCGTGAGTTATTTTCAAAGAATTACATATACTTGACTAAGAAATTTTTATATTTAACTTTTACCTTGCGTTTGCTGTAATATCACTTCTTGTATCAGACTTTCGATTCTTTCTTCCTGTATAGGAGCATCCAAAATCCATAATCATCTTTAGACGTCTCCCAGTGATTGGCCTTGTAAAAAATGTTAAATATCCTGGTACATATGTACATAGATCTTCATTTAGTATCTCGTAAGATACTCCCTCCTAATTTATGATATTAATAGGCATACCAATTTTTGAGGACACAAGAAAATATGCGAATATTTAATACTTCTGGTACAATTGATAGAATTAACTTGCAAAACAGGTCACGAGGTCATCCATCTGAAGAATTGCCCATTCATATCTATTCCACGCGTGTACTTTTTTCATATTCAAATAGTACAAGTACTTTACGTATTACCAGCTTATATAAATATTTGACATCTCGTGGTATTTCCTAAGATGGAATATTTATCGTTGGCATAATATATCTATTTTCAAAATTCAGTTTCGGCTGATAAATCCTAAGGATCTTTTCAATAAGCTTTGCCAGGACTCATAAACAGACATCGGAAACGGGAGATCCCATCGACATCTTGCGCTGTCTGGGAAACAATAAAAACCGCCTATAGACGCATTATTTAAAAAGTGAATTAGCGTATATTAAAAATATCTTCACGAACGAATTTACAGGAAATTCGTAGGGTAATTAAAAGAGATAATTTTTGAATTTTAATGCTAGGACCTATTACGCATAAAATCTTAATGCATTCCTCCAAGAATGTTATTCACCTTCTTACAGTATAACAAACGTCAATGTCAATCAATTGTGACATTAATACTATACTAAGAAATAATTAAAGTTTATCAGACATCTAATACCTGCAGGGTGGTTTTATATATTTTAAATAATAACAGTTAGTTTTGTAACGTTAGCTTTAAGCTAAATAAGCTATTATGAAAACTCGAAATTTCCCGTTTCAATTGTATTTACTACGTTATATTCTTTTACCTGGAAAATATTTTACTACGTTTGTTTCCTTTTGCCTTGCTCCTTGTATACGTATTTCATTATCAGTCAGTCTCAGTTAGGTGGAAATAATATGTATCGATAAAGAAATGAGGCGAAGGTATTAATAATAATTGATATATCCGTTAATGACAGTACGTAGTACAATTAAATGCTCTTTATTCTCATTACTCTTCTATCGCTTGAATGAGTTACCTGCATTATAGTTATGTTATGCAATGTCATGCATTCTACGGATATTCAATGCCCTGAATCGCTCCTGCGGAATTTGTCCTATGTAATCCAATTTGATCTGTTTTACCAACAATTATGCATAGGAAATCAACTGAACGTTTGTGCTTCTGTATTACAATGAACTATTTGCATATGCTTAAAATTTTATGACAGACAGTGAACTCGACCGTGCGCTCTAAACTTTGTTTTAGAGCAAAATAAAGAGGTGGTATTCAAGGAGCTTGGACATATGTAATTTAATGACGAATATAATAGACCACATACGTATTCATATTTCCTGTTTGTTATCTTCTAAGTACATTGATAACTAATAAATGCTTCCTCGGGTCGGAATACTTGGATCCTACGGGTTATGAACAGTTATGAACTAACCTCAATAGACGTGTGCACTGCGAAAACGTTTAAAAGTATGGGAAACTATATTCCAGATATTGTGATATGGTGAGTTCTTGATTTTTTAAAATGAATTTTTAACTAATTGTTTATGAAAATTTCTTTTTTCTGGATCAGGTGACATTGAAGTTTCTATTAGTGCGCTTGCTTTTTTGTTATTTATCTTTTACTGCCTGCCAGATATAACAGTGAGAACGGTGATAGATCATTATTAGTTCTTTCAGAATTAAAAGTATTTAGGATTGGTAGTTTACTCGATACTGTTGTAGTGGGTGCTTATAAAATAGGGTGAACATATTAATGAAGATTTTTTTTAGATGTTCCGTACTCAATGACTAGTTAATCTCTTATAATTCTAATCAGTATCTTTATGCTGCATGAGATATAGGGATGATAAGAATTTCTGGATTATGCTGATTGATTTTATATCTTATCAAAGAAAGTGTGATATCTTATCTGTTAAAATGTTGTTTTAATTTTGTTGTAATTTTGATAACATATAATTATTTATCTAAATAAAAGCATCTGTCGAATATTATATATGTTTTCCAATTGATTTGGTATATTAATTATATTTACATTGTGTGTTTTCACAGCATACTGATATTATTCTCTCTGAGCATCATATATGGAACTACTCATTTAATTAAAACACTCACGCAAAGTGAGAAGGAGATTTTAACTTGGTCACATAATTACATCTGGATCTTACGATTGTGCCTAAATTTGCTAGGTTACGCCACAGTGCTGTTGCCAGGCTATCTTATATATAATTATGTTCGTTGCAGCAAGTACCTGCAAAGAGGAGGTAAATTGAAATTACTCAATAAATTTAATAGTGATTACAATGTGATTGCCAATATATATATATTTTTTTTATGTATCTTCATAGGAAAAGGATGTATATCCAAAGTGGTTCACGCATGCTTCCTGGGTAGTGGAGAAAGTGGACTGTTGGATTCAGCTGCATACGCATCAACATCGACTGGTACAAGTCATGTTCAACGCACCTTTTCACAGGATGTATTACTACTTGCATACTGTTTTTTTGGATTGCAAATCAGTTACTTGACATGGGGATACTTGCAAGAAAAAGTTATGACCCAGGTGTAAACTTTAAAATCAAAGCATAATAAGAACCGGAGAGCCAGATAATTGGTTTAGGGTTGACTGTATTAAAATATATACAACTGCATGTCATTCAATTAATTACTTACGAATTACTTCATAGGAATATGTAGACGCGGATGGCAACAAAGAGCACTTTCAGAATTCACAGTTCCTAGTATTTATAAATAGAATCCTTGCATTCTTGATGTCAGGATTATATTTACTCATTCGGAGACAAGCTCGCCATACAACGCCATTATATAAATATGTGTTTTGCTCCTTATCGAACATAATGAGCAGTTGGTGTCAGTACGAAGCACTTAAGTATGTCAGTTTTCCTACTCAGGTAAAATAACAATCCTCTCGATCACAAATACTTTAGACTTTTCTGTTACACCCGATTGCACAGCAACAAAAGTAAGAAAAACAAAACTTATTTCAGGTATTAGCAAAAGCATCGAAGATCATTCCTGTTATGATAATGGGTAAAATTATATCCCGTACTACGTACGAATATTATGAATACGTTACAGCAGTACTTATATCAATTGGAATGACATTATTTATGTTAGGCAGTACTGAAAATAAGACTGGTAAGTTTCATCGAATATTCTTATCTATAACTTTATTGTATAATTTACTGTCTCCGGTTATACGTAGGCGGAGCAACGACATTCTCTGGCGTGATTCTCCTAATCGGTTACATGGTGCTTGATAGTTTCACCAGTAATTACCAAAATGAACTTTTTAAGGAATATGGTGTAACAAGTGTTCAAATGATGTGTGCTGTCAACATGTTTTCTTGCCTTTTGACAGCAATGTCGCTCTTTCAACAATCGAGCTTTCTACTAGCGATGGCATTCATGACCAGGGTAATATAGATATACAGATATATTTTGATTTGTGCCACTGCACTGTAACTTTATCCGTATTCTGTGCACTTTTACTGATTAAATTTATATTTATATATTTCATTTTAGTATCCAAGTTTTATAACGGACTGTTTACTCATCTCCATATGCTCGGCAACTGGACAGCTTTATATTTTTTATACTATATCTAAATTTGGTCCTATTACTTTTGTTATCATAATGACGATACGGCAGGTACGTCATATTTTGATGATAATGTATTTCTGCGTCATGATACATGTCACAGTTCTAACCGTTTATTTTCTTCTTTTTTCTTCAGGGTCTGGCAATCCTGTTGTCTTGTTTGATGTATCATCATAATATCACAGTCTTCGGTGTATTTGGCATACTATTGGTGTTTGGTGCAATGTTCCTACGAATTTATTGCAACAATCGATTGCGTGCTATTAGGAGACGCAGAACGGAGGCTACTAATATCAAAGATTGAAGTAATTTTATATGACTGTTACAGAATATTTCAAGTGTACAAAGTCGCTTTAATTCTCGACCATATTTATAATCTTCATGCAGAAGTAGTAAGGCGGATCTCTGTACAGTTTAAACGATTGTTGTGTTTATGAGAAGAGCAACAGCCATATATACAATTTTTGAATCTTCGGTTTGCTTGACGATTTACATATCTGATTGAAACAATCAAGAACTTAATAATGATTTTTATTTATTACGGTAACTCAATTGGAATTTAAAGTATAAAATTTTGATTGACAACGAGGTATCTCTTATTAACTTTATTATGAAGATTAATCATATCGACTTGACTACAATGTTATATTTTCATTGTGTACTTAGATAGAAAATACTTTATTCTCATATATGAAATATTGGACCGTACGAAGATATACTTATTTACGTTAAAGCTTGTATTTAGCTATGGTTCTTCATTGGTACTTTAGAGATTCGGTAATTTTAACTATGCTTAAATTATTTATGTGGACCAATCAAAAATCTTATTTTTTCCATTAAATATATTTAATATTTATCATTTATGACTAGAAGAAAAATTATATTTGAACTAGGAGCTATTGCTTTTTTTGGACTTTAAGCATTGAGTATTGCGCGAAGGCATTTAAGAAGATAAAGCACAAAGTTTGTAGATACAAGGCTGAAATATAGAATTTCATTTTATTTTTCGAGCATAGCAGTTTTTACTGTTTTGTGTAGCGTCGTAGTTAAACATCTGTGGTATGTAAATTATGAAAGTGGGCGCTTTGTTTTCCACGTGATATGCAAATATGATACTGCATTGACAACGTGTAA
The DNA here is from genome assembly GCA_030142595.1 of Trachelus iudaicus. Taxonomy (NCBI): domain Eukaryota; kingdom Metazoa; phylum Arthropoda; class Insecta; order Hymenoptera; family Cephidae; genus Trachelus; species Trachelus iudaicus. The sequence goes on along the minus strand of JARQTH010000301.1, from coordinate 181,662 downwards.
GTGTTCAACTGATTAATAAAAGAACAACAAACAACTTGTCTCTTTGGTCTTTCAGTAGAATAAAATGAATAGTGTGCATATATATAATTTTATATAATAAGCAAAGTGAAATTGTGTCGATGAGATTTTTACACAAACAGATGTTACCCAATCCACACATTTTAATATAAAGTCACATTCATAATGATTTAGATAACATGGTCACACAATAAAACATGATACATATGTGGCTCTTAACATTAGGCACATTTCAATCCTAGGAGACACGTATGAAAATCATACAATATACTAAAACGCAATACAAAAACCTTGGGATGTTGTATGTTAAGAACAATTAAAGGCCTGGAATGATTTATTAAAATGATTCCAGTCGCTTCTTCAGGTATAAAGGGGTAAACAATGGTGATGTTGAAGTTCATTCTTCAGGACGAGGAGGACGGTAGAAAGCAATCAGGCACATTATGGAGATAATAAGTTCAGAGGCCAATACCACCAATTGAATACTACAAAGAATCATCTCCAGTCTAAGAACACGACACTGCCAGAATAGGAAGTACAATGTTGCTAACGAACTAGGAACCGATAAGACAATTCCTAACAGAATTGGAAGGCCATGTTCAGTCAGATTTCCTTTTCTCCCAAGATATATCCTGCCACCCTCAGTAGCTATCAGGAACAGCAACAGCGCAAACTCGAAATGCATCCTTACAAGACACGGTGATTCCAGTTTTGCAGCTTTGACGCAATTCATGCCCAGTTCACATATGGCAAACATTCCAAAATAGAATGAATTTAGATACATAAGAATTTCATATGTAAGGGATGAATTCACCACTGTCGGCATGTTGAGTGTTGCTCCGTTAGAGTTTTTCTTGAACAGATGTCAGGGTGACATGTCCCTTCGATTCTCTCACATTGAAGAATTTCAATTATTATTCAACATTTTCAATCTATATTCAATATGCCATTTACTACTCATTTCATCAATTCACCATAATATCAATCTTCCTTCCTTCGTTTCTTTTTGTGAGAATCCTCTTTCTTTTTTCTTTTCTTTCCCCACTTTAATTACGGTTCCCCTCTTACTCCTGTCTTCTATTACTCTCTTTGCAAATCACCGAGTCACTTTCTAGCATAATTTCGAAAATAGTAGAAATTATAGAACTATGGAAGGCTTTTTTATTTTTCCTATTGCTTATTTTTAACCTAGCCGAAGCTCAGGCGCTCAAGCACCTGCGTTCAACTGTCAAGGCCTCTGACAGAGGCCACTGGTGGTAGCTGGCAGCTGCTAGCTGGCTTATTATACCGTTGAGGGTGACTTCCTATTCTTTTCAAGAGAAAGCAGAATTATTCTATTATTTGCAGCTTCCGTACGATGGCACCAACGATCCATTTAACAAATGTGTATCTGCTTGAACTTCTGCAAGAGAAATCTATCTCATGAGATACAAAACAATTAATCGAATAATACAATTAATTAGGAAATGTATTCCTACAGAAATTAACCGTATATTCGCTTTTTAAACAAAATGCCACGCCCTGAACCAGAAACACGTTCGTCACGAAAGTGACTGTAAAGGATCGATAGAAAAACAGTCATGCATTTCAAAAACTATACCAAACTGCATCGACACGTAATAGAATATATGGAATATTATTATGAAAGAGTAAAAGAAACTTTTTATCATTGACCAAGCTTCAGGAAGTTAATGTGACAACTTACTCACCCAAATAGCCTGTTTCATTCCCCCTTAAGATTTTATCGATTGAATAACGATGATCTTTTTTCCTCCAATAAAAGACGTTCAAGTGTCTAAAAAAAACCGTTGATATCTTCTCAGCCATACACAATAATTCTCTTCATAAAATTGGACGTAGTCAGCATTCTAGAATACTGTAAGCCGAAATGAAATAAAGGTCATAATGAATATTTCTCAAGTTAAGTTATGAGATTTTACTCGCCTTTGAAGAAATTCTTCAAACCAGCCTTTCCACCGTACGGTCGTAGCAATTGTGTGCCAATAAAATGTCGAGAAAGAAATCATCCTCATACTCCACGTCCCATAATGTCGCGTATGCTGAATGCTGGATCGTTAAAGCGTACAGGTTACAAACTCGTCGAAATATTTGCAAAGATAAACGAGACAAACAATGGAGAAGTTTCTAACCCAGTCTCTCGAAGGAAGGAGGAAAGAAATCTACTAGTATCCATCACGGAGACTTTTATGATAACAATTAGAATAATTGTGATAACGTCTGTCGCTTCTGTCGTTTGTATTCTTTACGTGATCACACGATTCATTCGTACCGATACCTTTCCTCGTGTCTTATTAAAAGGTACGTAACAGCCAGCGATATGACGCCGTATTTTATATCACTTTAATTAATTCAAATTTTATCTGTCTACGTAGCTATTGAATTTCTTGGTCCTACCTTCATTAAATTCGGTCAATGGATCTCGACGCGCAGAGATTTGTTTCCTGAAGATATCTGCAATACTCTTTCGCAACTTCAACGCTGTACTTCCGCCCATTCGTGGTTCTACACAAAATCTTTGCTGAAAGCTACTTACGGGGAGGAATGGCGAAATTTATTCGTCAAGTTTTTAAACAAACATCCTCTAGGCTCTGGTTGTTGTGCGCAGGTAAAATTTGTTATACCTGTCAGTAATTTAGAATGGTTTATATCTAAATACTATATATATTCATTCTTTATGAACCAGCTAGGCACAGACGTAGAAAAATCTTTTATTCTTAGTTCTGATATTAATAACATTCTATGCCACAGATACGCAGTCGAGCATATTAATTAAATAAATAATTTTTAAGTAATATAAATCATTTTCTTAATTTATTTCCCACAGGTTTACAAGGCCTCGATAGATCCTGATGTTTCTGTGAAAATATCCGAGGATGCTCGTGTTTCGCCTCTTGTTGAAAGTAACAGTTCGAATTATTATTTGTATATCTTTATTTCTTGCACAAGGATCTTTATTGTTTCCTTTTTTCAGTCACCGAATACCTCTGCATAGGTCATCTCATTGGGTTTGTCGGTAACTGGAATAATGCAATGATAAAAATGTTAAGCAATCTCCTGCACATTTTATATGATTGATATGCTTTTTTATAGAAAAGTTAATCGAGAAACATAATAACGAGGAGGAAGGTCAAACTTATTCCAGAAACATACATCCCGTTGCCGTGAAAGTCTTACATCCTGGAATTGAAGAGCAGCTCAAGTGAGAGAACAAAAAGATATTAAATTTGAAAGTACATTACTTAAAACACACACTATTCGCTCGCAGAAGAGATTTGACGATTATGCACGTTCTTGCAAAGTGCATCACGTATATTTTTCCAAGTGTACGCTGGCTCAGTCTTGCTGATTGTGTATCTGAATTCTCGCAACTGATGGAAAGTCAAGTAATTACATAAGTAATTTTTAATAACATGAATATGATAAACAGCCAACAATTGTTCATTGCAAAAGGTGAATATGGAGCTGGAAGCTTTCAATCTTAAAAGATTTTCCAAGAACTTTTCAACTACAAAAAATGTCATATTCCCATATCCATACGAAGCGTTAACCCATCGAAAAATACTAGTGGAAAGTTACCACGAAGGATTGCCAATATCTGATTACCTTTTTGGCAAAGATCGTGAACTGCAAGAGCGACTGGCAAAAATCGGCGTGACAACTGTCCTCAAAATGGTCAGCACGTTTAATTGTTACACATTGAATCTATAACTGCAACCATTTAAGACATTTTAATAATCGTGAGATCATCGAATTCATCCCTGACAATAATATTTGACTCATGGCGATATTTTTTATTCGAGAATCTAGATCGACGACCCGAATCGTCCGTTTACATTTGTAAATCACGTTGTTGTCTGGCAGTTCCACAATCCTCAGGAAAAAGCTTATTCAGCACTTTTCTTATTTCAGCTTGATATTCCAGGCTAATCAACCTTTCGGGACAATCGTCATCATTAAGAAAAATAATTATAGACATAACTAGGTCTAGATAATCGATTCGTGTCCTGTTCGTAGTAGGTTGCAATCCTTATCATTAAAAGTGTCACCTGCAACTGTCATACAATTATTAAAGTGATTATTGAAAGTATGTCAGAAACGATTATCAACTGACCTACACGTGTATCTTTTTATAGCGATCATTTGATTCGACAAGAGATCAATGATCTATACACGAAGGTAATAAGTTACGGTATTATTTGATTAATACTGTGTATCGTGCGCGATAGATATTCAAGGACAACTTTGTACACTGCGATCTACATCCGGGGAATATCTTGGTTCAGGAATCTCACGAGTCAAACGATACAGACAGTATCTCAGGATTCAGAAGAATCTGGAGATTCAATCAGGAGGATGCTGGACCAAGATTGGTAATCCTTGACTGCGGCCTGGTGGCTTCCTTGAACGAGCGCTGTCGTAAGAATCTTCGCGATGTCTTCCGTTCCGTGGCGATGGGAAAGGTGAGTCCCAGGATGCCAGCGGCGACTGAAGAAAATAAAAAAAAAAGAAAAGGGGAGCAGCCATTTATTTTACAACGACAATGACGCATCCTACACAGGGTGAACTAGCTGCAGAGTATATTATGAGACACAGCATTCACTTGACTCCGGATCCTTTGGGATTCAAAAAAACCATGGGAAAGATCGTAGAGACTCACTTACGAGATCGCGTCAAACTAAAAAACGTAAGTCTATTGATATTCGGTATTACTATATTTAATTTCGTGAAACAATTTGAAAGTTAAATTGAAAAACGGTCTATTAAGCTTAATGCATAAAATTTAAAAAAATCCAATCTGAGAATATATTTAAAAAAAATAATAAAATTAATATTAGATCATCCACTCATCTGGCTATGATAAGGAATGCCGCTTCTTATCCGCGATCGTTAGAAAGATAATTACCTATAATAATTTTCTAAATAGCCTCTCGCTTGACGCAATAGATAACGATTCGATTAAATCCCAGTGACGTATCACATAAAAACCATGATGCACCCATGATAGCGTATATATACCTATACCATGGATGGTAAGGTATGATGGTAAAAGCGATGCTGCGACAGGAAGACTGTACCAACTGTAGCCTTATATTTTCTTGATCCTTTTTCTTAAATAACTCGCAGGTGAACGTGAGTACCGTTGTGGCTGAATTGTTCTCGGCGATGATTCGTTACCAGGTGAAGCAAGACGGATCCTTCAGTAGCGTTATACTCAGCATGGCAGTGATTGAGGGACTAGGACGTAGTCTGGATCCTGATATTGATATCGTTACCGAAGTTCTGCCATACGTCCGTAATTAGTCTTCAACTTGAACAATTAAATGGTTACACGAAGATCAGGAAAGAGGAATACTTAAAAAGAGACAGTATAAAGTATAAAGTATAAAACCATATGACATACTGCCAGTTGATGCTCTACGTGAATTTAAATAATGTCAGGGTCTGTTTACATACGTAGTGTGATAAACGAAGTGTCATATTGTTGATAGAATTTAAATATTATAATAAAGCGTTACTGCACGTACGAGCTGGATGGACGAATATTCGTAATTTTATAAAGGAAGATCAACCGGACCATACTGACATTGCTGAGAGATCCGGCGAGTGGCCAGTCGTCCGTGATTACTTCCTGGTCGATGGGCAGCCTCCAATACGTAAGTAAAGGTGTTCAGATATGTTACACGTGAAATATAATATATACGGGAGAATGTACGCACATGTGGAGTGAACTTGGAGCATGCCAATGTCCGAATTATTTGTACGAGATCAATAAGGGTGTCAAAGAGTACATCCGGATAAGTTCGTTAAAATTAGCTGAGTGAACTAGATCATTGATCTACATATTAGTCTCCGTAATAATCCTGAACTTAGGATCATCGATCACGTTATAATTGATATATAAGATCAGAAGTGTAAAATTTTTCGTAAATATTAAAGCAATGTAGTATCAGTATCGATCACGTGTCTTGTATTACATATCTTTGTTTTCTCTGTATATTTCACTTCTGACACCACCAGTTGAGTTTCGTTCTGTGCAATTTTTATTTCCAGTTGCTGACCTACCCAGCTGGCTTAGAAATATTTAAAAATTGTCGGTACTAATAAGCTCCTCCGCTTTGTGGCTTCCAGCCGTTATGACGTCACACGTGAACATACGCTGAGTGGAGGAGAGTGTTAAGATAGACGTAAGAAACGGTTGTAATCGGTTTAATCATCTCGTTCTTGTCACCCTAGGCAATATTTCATGTTTGCTCCTTACTAAGTTGAATCGTCTGTGCTTTCATTAATGTCTCAACTCGAGAGAAGGAAGGAAAGAGAAGAGTAGAGGAGATAATGCCTGGACAGAGGAAAAAAAAGAAGAATGTTAAAAGCCTCGTGAAATCAGTATTGGCAGCCATACTAAATCCTACACTCACCTGGTGATAGACTGAGCTGTCGTATTCGCGATCCTAGAATCCCTGACTCTTCATTCTCTTGGCCTCCCGGTGCATTATCTCTGGGTAGAGCAATTTATATATCTCGTGTAATAACGCTACGACGAGGAGATATTCTAGCGGTGTGAAAAGGGAGTGAGAGAGAGAGAGAGAGAGAGAGAGAGAGAGAGAGAGAGAGAGAGAGAGAGAGAGAGAGAGAGAGAGAGAG
>JARQTH010000301.1:152987-174881 GCA_030142595.1 Trachelus iudaicus | reverse complement strand
AGAGAGAGAGAGAGAGAGAGAGAGAGAGAGAGAGAGAGAGAGAGAGAGAGAGAGAGAGAGAGAGAGAGAAAAGAAGACTTAGAAATACCTTAGGACATTGCGCCTTGAGCATACTTCCTCGTACACCATATCATATCTAGCATAAGCCACTCTGCGCGGGGTCTTAGGATGTTGGATCGTTTTGTTCCACTCGATTCGAAACGAGTTTCAATCGACGTCTCACTCCACGTGCTTCCGCCATCTACTCGTCCTCCTTACACCACAGAAGGAACGACTATATAATTTCCCCTGGTACAGAGCATCGTCCAATACGCTCTATGGCGTTCTATTGTATTAGAGTTATCAGAGATCGTTCGGTACGTGTGTACGAAGGTTAGAAACAGAGTAGAATAGTCGAGAATGTCTGTAAAAGAAGAAGCCATAGAACAAGGTGGATAAGGAACGACAGGAGAAAGGGGCTAGTTTTAACATAACCTTTAAATTTTCTTCGATTTTCGCTCATATATAAATAGGCGTCTCCGGATACGATTAACAAGAGTCCTAACCACGTGTTCACTTCGTTACGCATCACTGACGTAACCTCTGTCTTCTCTTCTTCATAATTCAGACTTCCCTACCACCAGGAACTCATTCTCGTTCAGAAGATTCACGCATGTCACTCCTCGTGTCTTGGTCTCCTATGGACGCCTAGTCACGCCCGGCACGTTGTCCATCTTTGTTTTGTTCTTTATTCTCTCCTACCCCTCTCACTCTCTCTCTCACTCTCCAGTCAGGCTGAGCTCTTCCCACTGCCACGCTACGAAATACATAGCCGATGTATCAGAGTCATGGCTATATCCCCACTACTGATTAATATCTCTGTCTCTTACTCTCAAAGACATCGGTCTCTCTTCCTCCCTCAGATCCGTGCGGTAGCTCGTGTTCTTCTTCAAGCCTCCGTATCCACACTCAGTCTCTCTTTCCCACTCAAGAGGATCCTCACTGAGCGACTAAATGGTCGGTGTGTACGCTGCAGTCCCCAACCCCTGAACGTTGAAGAAAATCGTGTAAACAGAAAGACGCGAGATGAGAGAGTGGAGTTTGTCTCCGACCGCGGAGACGAACTGGCCGTGTGCCGTAATATAGTTATTTGTTTTTCTACCCCTATGGGAACTATCGGCCACGGTCGGGATACTCGAGGGAAAATACGAGACGGAGGAACGGAGAAAAAGAATTATAAATTCGCGTGCGGTCGGAGGGACAAAGGTGCGTCGGAAGAGGCGCGCAGTTTAAATTAATAATATGCGAGTGGGACGCTTTTACATATTGATACAAAAAATCTCTCCGTAACTTTCTGGTCCAAGAGTCGGACTCTGCGTGATTCCTGACAAACGGCCGTTTCATTTTTAAATTACATGGCGTCTTTTTTTTATTATTAGGAAAAGTGACTCCTCTTCATTCTTGTTTACGTTCTTCGTGGTGCTTTATTAATTCTCCTAGGACAATCGAGTTCAAGTTTCACGCAACATCCCTGTCTGTCTGGCTACTCCTCTTCTTCTTGCACCCCTTCCACTTCCTCCTTACCTCTCTCTCGATCTCAGCTGCCACTCTTAATCCTTCTTTCTTTCCTTCGCTCTTTCGATTCCCTCTTTACCTTTTCTCCCCAGACCGCCTTCTTTTCCTCGCTTCGCTCCTGCCCCGTTCATCGTTTTTTGATATCCCTCTTGCCGGGTTCTCTTCGAAAATAGGCACTTTACGGGCTTTTTTGAGGTTACTTCCATAAGAGACGTCTGGATTTTTAGTACTCACAGACCAATCCTCGACTTCTCCCGTGAGTATAGACAGTACACAATACTACGTATATCTGTCATACGAAAGGAACTTCCTTTATAACCTGTCGCCGTTATCAATCATATCACTCGTTCATCAACCGTTCCAAGTGCTTATTCTGACTTGAAGAAAAATATTTCTCTCGAGCATCCTATTTATTAGAGTGAAATAATTTGCCAGTGTCGTTAAATACGTGTCTATTAAGTGTTGCTTTAAATCTATTATCATCTCATCTGAAATGTAACAGCCTCTCTCGAGAGGTCAATAGCACCTTTCGCCCGGCTTAATTCGAGTAACGTTGTAACGACGCTGCCAGGCAACAGTAAATCGGAGAACCGGTATCTTAATTTGCGAACTAACTGATAATAAAAATTATTGCGCGGCAACACGGCGACTTACGTAACTGGTCCTTCTCCCACCAGAGCTCATCAACTTTCTAACTTAATCTATTGAATCAGTTTAGAAAATTCAATTCAGTTCTACGTCTTAAGGTATTATAGTCATTTGAATTGCGACATTTTGTCAATTTCTGTCTTTCTTTATCGAGCTACTTTTGGATAAGTGCTTGATAATTAATTCTACTCAACGTATAAACCAATTGCTTATCACTTGCTACGTCCAGCGGTGAGTTTCACGATCTATTTTAATCGTTTTAAAATTATATCACTTATCACACACACACACACACACACACACACACACACGCTATATAATTCAGTCGCTGGATTATCGATAATCAATAATAAAATCTGATACCACAGGTTGTTCTATTAGCCAATTTGTTTCACTGAAAATACGGTATAATCGTAATTAGGTTTGTTTTTCTTTTTCTCAAACCCATAAGCGCACAGACTCACTTCTACATAAATTACTTATCGTGCTGTTATCAAATGTAAATAGTTGAACTCCTAGCAAATGGGTCAGACGAATGAGATAATGAACCGTGCACTGTCTCTTCACGTTTACTGTAAAATTACTTAGAGGCGAGAAAGAAGAGACAAATAAATATATACAAAGGATAATAAACGAACCTGTCAAAATTTGAAGGAACAGGCCCAAGAAGTACGTAGTGCGTAGTTTGGCTAATCTGATTTTGAAGATCGTAGGAACGTCACGTAGCAATCCTAACGGAAATATTTTCGTGTCTATGAAAAACATTTTTACGAATAATTTTATGATCTGCACAAGCATCTACGAAATTCAATGAATATTTCATGATTAATCCTGGAAATTTGAACTGTTCCCGGGATATTCGTACAGGTAGAGAACTTTTGAGTAAATAATGTCCTCGAATGATAAAAATTATCCACGAATCTATCCAGACAGCACACAATGTCCAAAAGTCGTCCGTAGGACGTCCAACGACACAGAAGGTGTCTTCAAGTCATATTAACTGTCTGAGATACAAGCGCGCCGGTAAGGTAGGTAGCTTATTACCGACGGCGTAAGAATTTCGTCATAACAACCACTTCTTCCGATATCCTTGTCATAATATTAATTGTCAACAGCTTTTTCAAGTTATCATTAGTTTATATTTAATTGACCTGGCACGTGTACCATGGAGCTATAAGAAAAGGAAAGGGATACCAAATCGAAGACAGTCTCACTTCGGTAGCGTTGCACACAGTTACCCACATTTGCCATCTCTCCACAGTTTCGATATCAGAAACTGTCGCAATTCAAACAGCAGCATCATCTCACTGATAATGTAGTCGGCGACGCCGGCGTCGTGATGGTTAATAACCGCGATTACAATAGCACGTATAAGATTTCGACCAAGAATAACAAAAGGATTTTGTCACCGCCACCTTTTAAAAATATTTTTTAGCGTTCGCTGTCAGCATAAGAGTCAGTGGCGTTTCATTGAGCGTTTAAATAAATTTTGACCGTTACGTTTTAATTGGGCTATAGCACAGTCGCACCGTATGCATATTATTACATTATACGGTTCTTCGCAGTAAGGGGTGCGTTTATGTCTATACTCACGCAAAGCCTATGTATTATTTGTTTTGTCTAATTGTTCTACTGATTCTTCGTACAGGGGGACTATCGCAATTTGATATGATGCTGCCTGGAGCTTGGTTCGAATTGATAGCAGCGACACTATTTGCGATTTTGTTACTGGCAACCAGATATCGACCACCATGGTGGTTCTGGAACGGAAGTTCAGTCAAAGCCGGATGTGAGTAGAGTGACAGGATAAATGGAGTGATGATCCTAGAGATCCAGTATAGGTTGTAACGTGATTTTCATAGAAATTTTTATGTAGGCATCTAGCGAACGGGATATTTTCGATTTAAGATCTAGTATTATTCTGATTGGCAGGTACGTCCGAGGAAAAGTTGAATAGACGTCGTAAGACTGTTAAGGATGTTCCTGGACCGTTCTCTTTGCCGATCATCGGTACGAGATGGATTTTCTCGAATTTTGGAGGTTATCAAATGAACGAGATTCATGAAGCCTACAAAGGTAAAGACTTTGGTGTTTGATAGCCTGCGCGCACGTCTTTACCGACAGAGCCGCTTGATTCACATAGAAAATTTATGTTGTCCAAATTCTATACTGACGACAAATAATAGTTAAATTTAATTATTTACTTTATCGTACACTTTTTTTTTGTAAATTTGTCAATATCGAATCTATTTCTCTGTGAGAGTGGTGACGAGCTGTTCGCTACACGATCGTTCAAGTGATTTCTTAAGTTATCTGATAACAACTGATTTAAGAGTAGATCTCAATCGACGCTACGGCCCTTTGTGCAAGGAGGAGGCTCTTTGGAATTGGCCAGTGATTTCTATTTTCTCTCGTCGTGACATCGAGACCGTGCTAAGACGTGCTTCGAGATATCCTCTACGTCCACCTTCAGAAGTCATTTCGTACTACCGACAATCTCGGCCAGACCGCTACACCAACCTTGGCCTCGTCAACGAGTAAGTAGATTCGTTGTCGTCGATTCATTTAATGCAGACGTTTGATTATGAGAGTGGATTTGCCCGAATTACAGTTCTTCGAAATTCACGGCTTTGTCTAGACGTACCTGAATTTATATGCATGAATGACTGGCCTGCACGCCCACTCGTCTCAAATTAGAATCTTAAGCAGTGGGATTATATATCCTTTTCTTTTTTAAATTATTAAACGGCATATACAATATGTTGACGACGGTTCTTATTATGCAGGTAAACCTGTTATTCTCGATATTTCGGATTTTACGGAAAATTCAATGTATGCTTATGATCTCAATAGTAGGAAGTATACAAAAGTTTCTGCTGTCCCATTGCGCTTGTCGTCTGCGAATATGCTCGACCTTTAACCCGTCCCAGATCTTGGCTCATTGATTATGACTTTATGAAAACACCTCCTTGCAACGTGAACCAATGATCTCCGCCGTTTTCTAAATGACTGACTGAAATGATTTTTTTAAATGTTAAATCTTTGACAATCCTGTATGTTCTCTTGGGCACACATTTTTATTCGTCTCGAAGGGGCTTTGTGTATATATATATACATGTCTGTTGACATACCGCGAGTATTGTGATAATGAAAATATTCAAGAACACTGATAATTTTGCTAAATTAATACAGTCTTTTTGGTCTAAAACGAAGAAAACAATTGAGCTGCCAAAGGGCTAAAAATAAAGTTAAGTTTCTCACCAGGCAGGTAAGATTCCCCATGAGATATACCTTGGTCAATTAATTTGATGAATTCTGGCTGACGAATTCTGGCCGATTAATTTCCACATTTCTAGTTCCTAAAGATCATAACGTAACTTCAGAATTCCAGCATACACAAATATCCGTTCATATCGTACACTTTTCATAAAATGTGTAATATAAAGTTATTACTCTTATACATGTATACAGTTGAAAAATACATTTTACTTGCGGGTTGATTGTACACGCGTTGCCACCTAGCGGACATATTTTCGAGAACACAATTCACAATTTACAATAACGCGAACGAATTTCAAACATCTCAAGGATCTGGCAGAATTACTATAAATTTGAAATTCGTCTGCGAATCGCATTTTTGTGTCGTTTTCCCTACGCGTATATTACGAATTCACAAAATCTAGCTTTCTCTAACATCGCAGACATTACAACATATTGGCAGGTTTGCTGGGGAGCCGCATGATTAATCTCCTTGCAAGGGTATTACAAAAGCCAATAAATCATCATTACAACGTTCGACGACCACTGATAGTGCGATAGAGTCCAATTTAACATTGAATACCGTTATTTATCTGTCTGTGTATAAATAGCTAATTAGCTCTTATACTTGATTTTTTAACCACTTAAACTGAAATCACATCTCTCAAACGTTTAGCTATCTGCCGCCTACAATTGTTTTGCACAATTGGTAGACGCACTGTATAATTTTTTGGTCTAAAAATAGTTTGACGCGAGACAGTTTGGCCCGTGCGACCGCCAATTAAATGCCATGCTGGATGGTGGGAATTAATACGAGATCTTAAAAAAAAATTTCAGACAAGGCATCACGTGGCACAAGCTACGATCAGCTCTGACGCCGGAACTGATGGGAGCGAATACAGTACTGGGATTTCTTCCTGCATTAAATGACGTCACTGATGACTTCGTGGACTTAATACGTTCGCAACGAAGTGGCTCGAAGGTTGTTGGATTCGAGGAGCTTGCATATCGTATGGGCCTTGAAAGTAAGTACAGCTAAATTATTCTATACGTTCATATATAGTTTAATCAAAAAGTTCAAATTAATTTGTCATATATATATATTTTATAAATTATATATAATATATATTCCTTATAAATTTGTCATAGGTACGTGCACCCTCATTCTGGGACGTCGCTTAGACTTTCTTAAACCTGATTCAGGCTCGTTAACAGCCACGTTGGCCGAGGCTGTAAGAGTTAATTTCACAGCGTCCAGGGACGCCTTCTATGGGCTGCCATTTTGGAAATTGTTACCCACCAAAGCTTACAAGCAGCTTGTCGAGAGCGAGGATGTTATCTACGAGTAAGTCTTCTTGATGATCATAGTCTATTTTAGTTTTTAGAGTGGAACTTAATCATTGGATATTATGATAAATGTTCTAGCACGATATCCGAATTGATGGAGGCCACTATCTGGGAGAAACAGGATGACGCTAAGGATGAACTCGTCGAGGCCGTTTTTCAATCTATTCTCAGGGAAAAGAATCTTGATATAAAAGATAAAAAAGCTGCGATTATTGATTTTATAGCTGCTGGTATACATACGGTTTGTTTAATTGATTGATTATCGAATGATGTCTTTATCGCTGTATTGTTTAATAACTTGTCGTTGTTTTTTCTCTCTCTTTTTAGCTTGGTAACACACTCGTCTTTCTCTTTTATCTCATTGGTCGCGACGCCAAAGTGCAGAGACGTCTATACGAGGAGGCTGCGTCTCTTGCACCACCAGGGTGCAATCTTGTCGCAGAGGATCTTCGCGGTGCCATGTATTTACGTGCTTGCATTACTGAGGCATTCAGGTATTATATTTCTATACAAAGAATTATTCATTTCAAACCTATCGTCCGAAGTTAGCTCAGTCTACTATTGGATTCTTGTGGCAAAGCCACGTTCAGGTGGTGGGTTTAGACTTAACAAACTCGTGTATCGTACGATGTATTACTCATATCTGTAACTAAGTAAATTAGGTAATAATAATAATTAATTTTTTACCTCAGAATGATCCCCACAACACCATGTATTGCTAGAATTTTGGACGAACCCATTGAACTTTCGGGTTATAATCTAAATGCTGGGGTGAGTAATATTTATTTTTACATATTATATAACATTCCTAAATATTATTACTATCAGATTGAATGATATCAAGACAATTATTGTTTATTCATTTTATAAAAGACCGTGGTTCTGCTTCAAACGTGGATAGCAGGACTGGATGAAGAAAATTTCAAAAATGCATCGCAGTGGATGCCGGAAAGGTGGTTGAAACCCACTTCACCCCATTCGCCACTTTTAGTATCACCCTTTGGTGCCGGCCGACGTATTTGTCCAGGAAAACGTTTCACGGAACAGGCGTTGCAGCTTATACTGGCTAAGGTACAAAAGACTGGCTCTGTTATACTTTATCGTAGATATAACGTATAATTGCCTTTCAGGTTGTTCGAGAATTCGAAATCATCGCCGACGAAGAACTCGGTCTACAATTTGAATTTATTTTGGCGCCAAAGGGTCCTGTATCATTGTCGTTTCGTGATCGTCTCGAACGTACGTAAACAATACGTGGGATTCTACATAGAATTACTGTTCGTTTTTCAATTCGATCGCATATCGATCGCTGACTTGAGGTTATTTTCCTAACTAAAGCATTGTAATAAAAAAAAGTAAAAAAAAAGAAAGGGAACCTCATATGAAAACACTTGTCGTTCTATATGTTTGTGAAAAACGAACGATCTTCAAATTGAACGTTCTGCGATCCTTTATACTGTCTGTAATACTTCAAATTCGTTAAGCGAAACCTGCGTTCGTTTATTCGAGCTATTTATTGCAATTATTGATAATTGTATTATTTATATTCAATTGTTTATAGCGGATCTTCCGAATGCTGATCCTCTTCAGATTTCAATGATAAATTTGTTCAGTATTACAAGAGAAGAAAAAAATGTACGCTATGCTCAGAGATAAACTCTGATAATTTTTTTTTTTTTACGATCGTACATTTTTTCTTTTCTCTTTTCTGATAAATTCTAACGATCAGGATCACACTTTGAACCCGCGAATGATGATTCAGCAAGGTGTGACTTTCGTTTTTCATTATGAAAATTGTTAAGGCTATCCCAATTATTCTAGCAGAGTGATTTACTAGTGAGACTGTAACAAATTTTGCAATTATTCATGCGCCACGCAGGCAAAAATGCGAGTGGCATGTTTGTGTAAATAATTAAGAAAATGAAAGCTATTGTACAATATTCATTGAATTTAATTGTAACATACTGGCAGGCGCTGTAGTAATTATATTGAGGCCTGTGTCGCGCGAGCGATTATAAGCTTGTAATATATATATACATATAAATACCTATATATATGTATATCAGGGTATATAAAGATTTTATTAATAAAATCATCCTTGAGACATTTTTTATTAATTTTCCCTAATTATAATTTAATAAATCATATAAGTCAGGTTTATTAATGCCAATAATACAGATAATGTAAATTAGGTATTTGTATATGTTAATCGCATTATTTTACACGTGTTACACACGTATATTCCGATTGCATCGACGAGCGTGTAAATCTTTGACTTTCACTTGGCGATCATGACGATTTTTGTAAAATTTCACAAATTTCGAGTTTCACGCGAATCTCGACAATTTTTCTAACACTAGCGAGGTGACGATTAACGTTCGAGGTAATAAACGATGATAAATTCGAACGTCACGTAGGTAACTGTTTCTGTGTAAAGCCGATAAAAAAAATCTTGAAATAAAAAACAGGATATATATATAAGAAAGCGAAACATTTGAGACTTTAAATTGTTCAGCGTTACGCAACAGGATAAAAATTCACAATTTTGATTCTCGTAATTGCACAGAGTATCACGAGTGTCATGCGCGTACGTTAGTACAGGACACGATGTGCATTAACGCAGGAAAAAGCACGCACGCACGCACTGCGTATAAAATATATATATATATATAAAACATGGCCACGCAAAATACACGAAGGATCATGTTATATATTTTTTTTTAGTGTCTTAATAAATACACGTTAATCAAAGTCTCGAGTCTGAGTAACGTTTCCGGTGTGGCTATTTTATTTAACGTAACTATGGGGACTGGCTCGTTGAGGAGCGTTTAAAAAAAAAAATAAAAAGAAAAAGGAAATACGCGTTCCTTTTCGACAGACTTCATAATACGAAAAAGAAAACAATGCAGGACGTTCAACTGCGGTCAGCATATACGGTGGCGTTCGACGTTATTATATAGATTAATAAAAATTGGTTAAACCGCGAATTAGTAAACGTCGACCGTTACAGCTGTTCGATTGATTTACTTTAGTAAATTGTGCGAGCGTTTCTACGTCCCTTACTTTTCCGTCGGTCAGTCGGATTATCAGCGGTTGATATGCGCCTGTTATTTCCTTTATGATTTTACTTCACCAGGCTCTTGATGCTTTTTGGGAGATTCGAAATGGATCCTTTGTTCACGCTGGCTGCTGTGGGTCGCATGAAACTGTGATTGCGAGGACCAGCGCGTGGTTGCACCAGACGACTTTTATTATTCGCCATTTTCTCAGCAGCCTGCTTGCTCGATCCCATTGCTTGATGGCCAACGCTACTTCCGCTGCTGCTACTGCGAGAAGCTGCAATCGGACGGATCCTCGTGGTACCGCCTTTAGGTACGTCAGGATGCGCCTGGGACAAGTCAAATAGTTAGACTCGGTGGAGGATTATTGAAATGTTTTTTAGGATTAATAAATATTGCTAAGATAACAGATAATTCAATGATTTATTATAGCAAACTCACCCCTGTTGATTTCCGTACGTTTCTTACGGCTGGACCGACGCTGCTACCACTGCTGCTGCTTCTACTGGCAGGAATTCTACTGACGCCAGTTCTTGGATTCCCGTGTCTCTTCTCGTTCTCTTTAGTCGATGGCGGAATCGGCGAGGTCGCAGGACTCTTACGAAGGTCAGTGGTGAGCGCGCAAATAGCCGAGGTATAATTTCCAAAATGGGCGTGACTCGGCGCTAGGTTCCTCACGGTATTTACCGAACTGGCGCTGTTCAAGGAGCTACGCGAACTTCTTAAGCTGCTACGTGAACTCGAACGTTCGACCTCGTTTCTTGCTGGATTCCCTGAAGACACGGGTATTACGCGTTTCGATGATTCGGTCTTCCTGGGTGTTTCACGTTTGAGGCTGCCTGTACGCTTTGGCAGATAACTCGTCTTTTCTCCAGGAATCCTCATGGATCCCGTGCGTGGTGCAAATGCCTTAAGCTTGGTCAGTTCTTTGTTTACAGATCGAGCAATGTTGTCTGTCTGATTATTGGCCATGTAACGGAGTTCAGCCGGTGAACAGCGCGTGGAGTCGTGAGTGTCTGTTTCATAGTTCCCTGAAGATGTTCCTTGACTCAGAGTCTCCGAGACGAGACTCTGGGTCTCCTCGAATCCTTCGTCATTCAATTCCTGATCCTTAGCTTTTGTAGGAAGTGGCGAGGTCACCGAGGGCGGCGCTGATGTCACGCTAATGTCTGGGATAAATCGGCTCTTGAACATGGACGATTGCTTTATCGGAGTCAAGGACGACTTCTCGTCGATGATACTCGGGGACTGAGTTTCCTCTTGGCGACTCAGTGGACGATAATCTTCTGGATCATTGGAGACCAGGTCGGTTTGATCCTGGGACTGATGATGCTCTTGATCGTTCGCAGAACTTTTAAGCAGGCATTGATTGACTTGACTCGGTGGATTATTTGTCAGTCTTAATGCTTCCTTCACCTGGCTAGGATCGATCATACTTCTGTGACGTTCGCGGCTCGTCACAGCTCTTTCCGGTAAGATGGCGGCTGGTTCGCGTGGTCTAGATTCTTGCATTACGGGACTGAGTACTGTATTCGTAACAGCGATTACAGGGGCTGGTTGAGTTACCGGAAGTCTCGAGTTTCTGTGCGTAGACGATCTAGAGAGGTACTGAAGATCTTCGCCTGATTTTGCTATCTCGGCTAAAGCAACGTCGATGTCGTTGGTTGCGTCGCGACGTTTCAGCTTATCCTGCCAGACGCGCAACATGGCGTCTTCCTCTGTGCCGTCATCCGTCAAGGCCAATGTACTTGGTCTTTGTGGTTTCTCTTCGAGTACTTCCGGACTCGATGCCTCCTGCTTGGGACTCTCTTTCTCTACTGGCGGATCCTGAGTCTTTTTGTACCTTCGAGTTCTTCTTGCTGCTGAATACCTGTCGAAGTTACCTGCAATCATTTTTATTGGCGATCATTACTTCATCATTGATTCTCTATTCGATTTACTAATGTTTATAATTATGCTAAAGCAAATACTAACCGTTTCCAAGGTCGGTAGTTGTGCTACCAGGCTTTAAAGCTTCACGACCTTGAATCGAACTGCTGCAACGTTCTCTCTTACAAGGTTCTCTTTCAACTGGTTTAACTTCCTTCGGAGGACTAAATACTCTTCTTGTAGCCGGTGGAGTCTCTATGTTATCAGAATCAATTTCAATCTTATCGCTGACTCTATCCTCTTCCAGACTCTTCTTGCCGAGTTTACTGAATCTTCGTACGGCTGCTCCTTGCGAAGCGGATGAAGGTTGCCGAAGGTAGATCGTCAGTTCATCGGAAGGACTCGAGCTCGCAGGATCGTTGATCCTATTCTTCTTGCGATCCTCTTCTCTGATCGCCTGTAGATCGTGAAAAATACCGAGATTAATAATATGACAATAAGGCACGTTACTCCAGTAGATGGAACATCTCGAAGGAGTATCTTCTTTTATGATTATTTATATTTACCTGCAGAGGACTGGGTCCTAAGATATTTTCTGTATTGAGTCTAGATCGTAATCTGCGAGAATAACGTGGATCCGTTTCTTCCATGCTGTTTGGTACGTTTAAACTTGATTTTCGCCATGGTGACTTATCTTTCTGTGAGGTATGCGGTTGAGCTTCTGTAAAAGGACGATCGATAAATATCGTTAATCAGGGTAAAGTTATTAAAATAAAGCTTCGTTTATACCTTCGATTGCTTCCATTGTTCGCATAACATCAGTTTTCTCGACCGAAGGTCGCCAATCGTAAACTTCTGAATATCCTTCATGTATAGAATTATCCTCCACAAGAGCGTTCATCATTGAACTCTTGCCTTCGCTCTCTGCGGAGTGAATATTATTATTAATTATACTTGTTCCAGTAACAAATAACGATCACTAATCATTTATTACGTACCCGAGTCCTCGAAGGATCTTCGATTAGCCTGCAATTGCCTTGCCCGCCTTTGTAATTCCTCTCCGGCACGTTCCTCTTTCTCGTTTTCGGATAACCAGGCCTCGATTTTTTGCCTCCACGCTTTCCTGGTGCGGATTTAAATTTATTCGTTCGATTAATGGCTGTTGAAATTTGTTCATAAATACATTTTTAATTAACACAACGACACTGTACCCTGTGGGCTTGACTTCCTCTTCTTGTAAAAACGGTTTGCTCTCCACAAGAGGCGAAGGTGAACTTGGCCTCTCTCTGTCCCCTGAGAAATCTGCATTCAAAAGATCACCACGTCGAGGCTGTCCTCGTGCACGACGTGCCCAAGAACGATCTGGAATATAAAACAATAATATTTCCTAATTCTTATCCATTATCCAGCTTCCTGTAATAATTTATATTTTCCTACGACGTTACCTAAACTGCCCCAGGACTTTCTTTCTCGAGTGTTATCTTGTCCGGATGTCCTTAAAAAGTCCATAAGATTTCCATCATCGTCCTCGCATGGAACACGACTTCTACGACGTCTAAGAGTCCCATTTGGCGTGATATCTAATTAATATTGAATGATTAAGAAATTAAGGTTACTGAGTTATTTATTCGTTACAAATTTTATTTATATCATATTAGAATCTTTCGGTACATACCGGGCGAGTACGTGTCTTCTTTGGTGGATTGCTGATCGGCTCCGCCCGAGCAAGATCCCAAACGTCTTCGAATACTTGGCGAACCGGTTATTGAAATATCTTCATCCGAAGTAACACCTCCATTTTGCAGTCTTTTAATCTATAAATATTAATATACAATAATTAATCGATACCTCTAATTGATTTGATATAAAATTTAAATTTACCTTAGCGTCTCCGCGTCCATACTGTTTGTGTGGCAAACCAGTGTGAATATCAAAGAGCCCATAGTCCATAAGATTACATTCGGATTCAGAGCCTGGAGTTTCGGCTTGATTGCTTACTGTTTAGATAAAAAAATAAATAAATCTCATTGATTACAGATTCGTTGATTAATGGTCAAGAGTAACTTACAAAGACGTTTTCTAGCCATCAGTTGTTCCTCCCGCTGTTTGCGTCTTGCTATTGCTTGATCTTCTTGTATTCTTCGCCTTTCATTTTCAGCTACGGCCTGATTAAATTTCTGACAAAATTGATGAAAAACACGGAAGCACTCTTCCACCTTGAACGTGTTTGTGTCCTCGCAGAAAAATTCTGCCAAGGTCTGTCTTACGGCTTCGAGCTCTTCCATGTCACGCTTAAGCTCGGACATCTCACGTTCTGCCATCTATTAAAATATAAAGAATACAAAATACAGTATCGCACTGTACTAAGTAGTAGAACAAAAAGAGATACATTCTTATTGAATATTTTTTTAGATTTCAATATTTTATCTTACCTGCAAAAATTGAGCCATCTGTTCCTGAATGTCGCTCTCCGTGGATGGTAAATTTATTTGGTTTTTGATTTTCTTGATTTTAGTGTCCAAAGAGTTGAACTCGTTGTTCAGCTGTTCGACAGTGGTTCTTGAAAAGATATAATCGAACCATCATTAGGCTGGACATTAAAATACGACAAACGACAATAGTGTTAAATATACTGTTTAAATCTTACTTTGTTGCTGATTCCAGCGCGCTCATATTTCTAGCAAAATTTAGCAGGTCCTTTCTTTTCCTTTCTGCTTGCTGTGGAAAAGCATAAAATTATCCAGTTCATTTTATAAATTTTAATATGACGTCAATATTTTCATTAATCAGGAACTCACCAATGCGACGTAATGGATTAAATTCATTCCCGGCTTATTAGCTCGTATTTCTGTTAACTTCTGTAAAGAGGATAATTTGACTCCTGCCGCATTTCCGGCATATCCACCCTGGCAATATAAAAAAAAAAAAATGAAAATTATCAATCATCTCTAATCAATATAAATATCTTGAAAATTTACGTTAAATAATATTTACCGAATTAAGAAAGTTACCAGCTACCAAAACCATGTACAGTACTTCCTGTAGTGGCTTATTGGTCATCAGATCCTCTCCAGCCAGTATCATCGAATTTATACTTGGTTCCAAATAACTCATATTCGCAGCGAATTCCTCCTTTAGCAGCATACACTCGATACGCAATTTGTAGCTATAAAAAGAAAATAAATAAAATATAAAACGCCGTTATCAATTACCAAGAGAAAACAAATATTAAAACTTTGCTTTACTTAGGCACTTGTATTAACTGCAAGAAAAATTTCTCAGCATTTCCAAGTTTCGATTTGTCGCCATCGAAACTCTTAAGCATCTCGAGCTCGTCGACCTCAGGTAATATTTTCAATAAACCCCGTAATTTTTCAGCACCGATATCGTCATGGCCACCATCTTTGATTAGCTGAATGATATCTTCATTGGAGCTATAATAAAAGATAAATAATTAACCTAAATAATTCTAATTAAAATGCGATAATTATCTCGTTATCCAATATAAAGTATAACATAAATCAAATAATAATAAAACAGTCTCGTCTGAGTTACGAACGTCAGAATAATAAAGTACAAAATATTGAAGACAAAGAAGCAACAATAGAATACTCGAGTTTAATGACTGCAAAGCCCCGACATGATACCAATGGCCGTATCTGTATCTTGAAAAGCCAATAATAACAATCCCACCAATTGTGATGCTGAAGACAGTAACAATGAATCGATAGCTCTATACAGTGTGGCAATAACTACCAAGAAAGAATCGAAGAAAGAAATACGAATCCCAATGAGAAAACATACCTTCGAAATTGTTTCAAGAAAATATTGACATTCAAACTCCTTTTTCCGTCCAGTAGCGCGATCTATATAAGAGAAAATAAAAACATGAGATTCAATAGAAAGATAATTAATAAGCGATACAAGAGATAAATCTCAGCTACTAATTAAAAGCATCGTTAACGATACGTATAATGATAAAGTAGATCAATAGCTTTAATTAAAAAGTGACTATTAGTTAAACCTCAGTGGGTTCACGACGACGTCTCTCCGCGTCCATTCCAGTGCCATATGCCGAAGAGCAAGCAGCAGGAGGCAACATAGGAGGAACTTGCTGACAAAATAAACCCTCCATTTCCGCCCAATCAAGATCAGCCATCGGTGAATTTTGATGCTCGTTGGCAACCAGCGACCAGATATTTCTCTTGCCGATCACCTGCGATTAAAAGAAGATAAAGAGAATGAAGTTATATAAATACAGCTAGGAGTCGGGATTGAATGCAAAAAGTAAGAATAAAATGCCGTCCATTCGTGTACCACGTGCACGAGCAAAAATAGTATGACTAACCTTGTGATTGGGTATCTTGTTCCAGTTGATGGTTTTCATCTTCGTCTTGGGGGTGGGTATTTCTTGCTGGGGTAAGAGTTTGGCATTGTTATTAGGTGGATCCGGAGTTGGCGCACGAGAAATCTGGGGTACGTGCAAGGGTGGTGGACGTGGCGGTTCCATAGGCACATCGGGGTTGGATGCGTTCGCCAGGAGTGGCGGCGGAGGTGGTGGAGGTAATACAGGACCTGGTGGTGGTGGTGGGATGCCTGATGTTGCTGGTAAGGGCGGTGGCAAAGGTGCTGCTGGGATGTTTGCTGGTACCGAAGCCTTCCTAGTGGATCCACAGGTTTGATCCGTACCCCGGCAGTGGCAGCACAGACTAGTCTGCATCAGGACCAAGTATGATATTTTATTATAGTGATGAGCAGTCCTATTTTTAATGATTTCAATGAATATTCATGAGGTCGTAGACTAGGATAATCTTGCGACTAATAATGTTAATGAATAAAATGGCTTTTGTCGTTTAACAGCAAATCCCAGCAGTTGACTTTCAGGTTACAGACTCAACGAAGAGAAGTGAACTGAACATTAGATAAACGATTGGCCTGAAGATGTGTATTGTATGATATATACAATAATTCTTTTGGTACCTGAAGACTGGGTGACCTCAGTAGTTTGGTAGCGTCCTCACGACTCTCTAAAAGTGTAGCACGATGAACGAGGGTCTCTGCAGTGTCCCAAGCCAGATCACTTGCAGCCTCCTTAGGATCCAATCTCAAGAGATGCTGGAGAATACTTAGAAAGGGTATTTCCTGAGGAGTGTCTGCGATCTGTAAAATAAATTTAATCAGACAAGTAGCTAACAGATCTTTGAGACTTCCGGTGTGTCTGTTTTTAAAGAAGAGGGAGACTGGTACCTGACCAAGGATGGCGTAGAAGATATCCACGTGAGACGAAAGATCAATTCCTGGTGGACCGTGATTCGACAATTCTTCATCCGACTCTCTTTGATCATCGAAAACATCCAGCTGCACCCTCAAATCCGGCACGTGACTCTTTTCTTTTCTGTAAGTATAACGATTTACACTTTGAATTCTTGCAAGCTTCCTGAATCTCAGCTGCTCTCCCTCTCTTTCTATTCCCAACTGGTACCACTTCCGGTCCTCCTGACTGTACTTCCGGCGAGTACGACTCAGGTATTCGGATACCAATTTTTTTTGCATTGCGATCTGGGATCGATGACTCGTAAGCTAATTTCATAATTGCACTGCACGGAAGTACGAACGAACCGTCACTGACACTTTCTCATTAATAAATGCCGGATGAACACAGTTAACTAAGGACGCTCCAACCATTGAAATCATATAGCACCGTTAATCGAATATTTTACCAGCTAATGCAGTGATTATAGTCCTATCGTACTGAAGATTATAGCAACGATAAATATATTTATTTTCAATCAAATAATTTTACTATAACGATACGCATCATATCCAAGAACTATCATTTATCCAATTTTATTGCTAAGAATAAATTTGTAAAATCAACTTTTTACTATTTAGATCGACTATTTCTTTAAATTCACATTCAAGCCTTATTCTTAGTATTAAGATACTTGAAAAATATAGAGAATGAAACCTTCTCCTTTCCCACGTGTGTACCCAAAAACCTGTTCCATTATCGACACCGGCATCATAGTCACGAGTAAAGCTTTTCCAAAGTAAGATAGATATTCGAAGCATGATCGTTATTGCACTGCAGTAAAAATACAAGAAAATTTTAGAATTATTTCAAGAGACAAAGACACAAAATGACCCAGTAATGAGTTCACGCACGAAGAGTTTTTTTTATAAGACAATTAATAATTGTTCTACCTCGACTACCTAATGGGGTAGAGATACTGGAAGTACAAATGTCGTCAAGAATAAAGATAAGTGGCAACGTGAAACGCCTATAGTAGGTAACTATGAAAGAGAGTCGCGCGATCGAACGAATCAGACTGAAGTCTAGGAAGTAACTGGGGCTGCTGGTTCCAGCACAGTGCAGATGCAGAGATGCAGATGCAACGTGCACCCCTAGCCAAGAGCCTGCAACGAAGTTAATTCGGTCTTTTCTCTCTCCCTCCGGCGAGCATCTTGCTGTCCTTTCTTTTCTCTCGCTCTCTTCGCTCTTCCTTCTTCGCCTTCTCCGTCCAGCTCCTATCCCTTTCTCTCTTTCACGTGGAATTAACGTTACTAAGAATGTGGAGAGAGAACGAGACATGTATTCGGTTCTATTTCTCGACCAGTGGCGTCGGCAATGCTTGCTTGCCGCCATCTTTCCTTATGGTTTCTTTTCACCATCCCGCTCACCGTTTCAAGCACGATCTCCCTACTGAGAATCAAGTAGCCTTTCGATCGGGCGATTAGTCATCTTCTGTGGGAAGTTAATTCCACTGCCTTGGAGTCCCGCCGTTAAAATGACTTGCTGATTTAAAATCGACGTATCATTTTATTGTTTCATTATCCAGATGATAATCTGTATTCGCGCAGGTCTCTGCACTGTCTCGGCTAATTAATTAAGAAAACAATGATTATGATGAGCGGTTAAGAGAAATTATTATAGAGAATTAGTGCATGCGTTAGAGAATGATATTCAGAGTAACATTACAAGATGACGATGGCATTTATCTCCAGACAATACTTCTCCTCAATATCGTATCAATAGGAATCCTTAGCACGTGCTCCTGTATACGTCATACAATAGGTGGGTACAATAAAGCATCCTGCTATTCATTGATTATCATTTATTATTTAACAATGTTAAAAAATGTTAATAAGTTAATGGTCACGACCCTCGATGGTTCGGGTACTCACCGTAGCTCGTTCAGTATCGGTAGGAGCTTGAGACCTGAAAGTCAAATGAAATTATTGATTAAAATTTTATTCTACGATAATATCAATAACGAAATCATCTTTGGTGACTATGACGATAAGGTACCGCAACGCTGCCGGCGGTTACCACGAATAAGAATACACGACAGGAATATTAAAGAAAACGCATAGCAATGAAGAAACGTACCGATGAACTCATTGCGAATTCTAACCCGGTCCTTGAGGATGGGCGTAGAAATCACCAGACAGTTGATGAACGCCAGTAAAGCAGTCTGATAATCCTCGGCAGTTGCTTTCTGCAGCTCATCGACCACGACTCGTAGCCGATAACGTTCTCCTTTACGTTCCTATTAACATCAATGTGTCATTAAATATTATTCATTGCACTGAAGCCATTAACAGATTCATTTTTGTCCATTAATAAATACGTCTTATGGAACAGTAGTGCCTCTGGTCGAAGAAAAATTTGTGTCAATGACTTACGTCACGAGCACGTGCAATCTGGCAGATTTTATTGGCTGAGACTTTTTTTCACAGAACAAGACATTCATTACCCCCATTAGAATTATATCTCAATCATGGAAAAGAGAAACATACGGCACGTGGAGGGATCATTCGTAATTCTCTCTTTCCCTTATAATAATATTACGTCATCGTGCCACAGCCTGTAAATGCAGCCAAGTGCGTTCGCGTAAGAATACGCAACGTTCTTTCCTTTATGGGTTACCTTGAGGGAAGTGACGTATTGGCAATTATAGCTTAAACAAAGATACGTCCATTCTTTGTTCCGAGTAGTACAATTATTTCTAATGTAATATAAATACTTTTACGAAGTCGAATATAGTGTAAATAAAGGACATAGGTATAGATCAATAAAATAAATATAACCTGATATATATGGAGAGTATCAACAGTGCGTTGTCGGCCATCTTGACTGTAGACGCATAAAGCCGACAGTAGTTCAACTACTTGTTTCTTAACGGAGGAGCAAGCAGTGTCCAGGGCTGAAAGTAAATAGAGAAATTCATGATGAATAGTATGAAAAATTAATATAACAGTAATTAGCTCATTGGCGGCAGCATGAAATTTTTGACACGACTCGATGCTTTTCAAATGGAGAATCGATTCGCGCCATGATTCCCGGTGTTAATGTCGGAGCTTTTGAAAATTATTGACTTACCCGACGCTAATTTGATACAGTAATCTGGATTATCCACAATATAATCGAGACCAACGTGGGAATCCATTTTGACTGCATTTGTGAGACGACTAACCTCCCAGTCTGTAAGAAAATGGCACTGTTAAAGAGAGGTTAGAACGATGGAATTATTTATGAATACTTATTCACTCGGCAAGACTCAGCAATGCCGATGTTTTATTGTCAAAGATAACGCGTGTATTAATGTTAAAAAAGCACTGACAATCAAAAATCTTTCTGCGGGTTTTCTGAGCCCTGAACACAGTCGCTAACCGTGCGACCCCATGCGACATGGCCATTTGCCGCGCGCCAATAAAATTCAAATAAAGTGAAACATACGTAACGTCATAATTAAATAGCGCGAGACACACTACACAACGAACCCATTCAGTAATCTATCGAAGCCCGGTGTAAACTTAATCGAGCATATATCTATTCAGGATCGACACATAATATTGTATAAAATGTTCGAGAATCAAATCGATCGAAGAAGCACGTAAGAGCTGCGTTCGAGGTGAACGAGAAGAGAAGGCAGCCATATGCAATCGGCATGTCGTAGCTACTGAAATTACAAACGTACCTAGTTTTCCTTTTTATTTATTCCCTTAAAATTTTTCTTCGGCTTCAAAAAAATAATTAACACCGTACTCTCGACACTGTCGACTATCCTGTTATACGTACAACTGAAGTGGAATAAACGAAAAAGATAAAAGTGGGAGACCCAGAATTATTAAATAGTCGTACGGATAAATACTAAATGTGGAAAAGGTTTATGATTCATAACGAGAAATGGAGTGAGTCGAGTTTTGCAGTGAGGTCTAGGTCGTAGAGTCTCGTGGCTTCTTATATATATATATATATACACATATATATATTACATGTAACTATGCACCATACGGCTGGACAAGGATTTAATGTTACGTTATATCCATGTTTGGTATAGACGAAGACACAATGACGGTTTTTCAAAGAAGCCGAGTCGTCGGACAACAGTGACAAAGAGTGTTTATAATATCAGTGAGCGTTGAAGTGTATAAAGGAAAGGAAGAGTCAGAGGCTGCGGGATGATAGCTGTAGAAGGTAAACTCTCTTGGTAGAGAAAGAGCGGGAGACCATAGGATTGCGTCACAGCAGGCACATACCACGAGTCACGCTTAAAAATAGAATGTCGGATATTAAGGATCCCATACAGAAAGATCGACAGACGACTCGTCCTCTTACGCGCTCTTGCATCTTTGCATCTTCGTGTTATAACCTGGTTTTTTCGATAGGAGACAGAATTTTTGTTCGCACTTATAAAATTATCGTATCGAACTTGACAAATTTGATTTGGACGTCGAATAAAAGAAATATTTATACAAAGAACGCAAGATGCAATTTTCATAGATAATTAATAATGAACAGGCATACGTCGTAGGTTAGAAATGTAACTGGAAATATAATTTTTTGAGATTATAATTTAATAAATAGATTTTTGAATGACCAAAAAAAATATTTTTTTTTTAATTCTTTTTAGTGAAATTAAGGATTCCTATCACCGGATACGTGATTAATATGTAAAACGAAATTGCAATTGAAGGTTTAGCCATGACGGTTGCTAATCGTAGGCAGCAGGTATATAAAGCGGTATTCACAGTCGACGTAGGATACCATATCGGGCACCTTGTTGACCTCGCTTGTCCTCTCTCTCTCTCTCTCTCTCTCTCTCTCTCTCTCTCTCTCTCTCTCTCTCTCTCGCTCTCTCTCTCTCTCTCTCTC
>JARQTH010000301.1:96275-152887 GCA_030142595.1 Trachelus iudaicus | reverse complement strand
TCTCTCTCTCTCTCTCTCTCTCTCTCTCTCTCTCTCTCTCTCTCTCTCTCTCTCTCTCTCTCTCTCTCCCTCTCTCAGTTACTTCGCCACTCTCTTTTTCACTCTCTCTCGCACTCTCACAAACTCTCTCCCTCTCTATCCCACTACACTGTATACCAATCGATTCTGGGTTCTGTAAGTTCTAAGTGAAATAGATTTCGACTGTCGACAATGTCATCCTGCAAGGAGCGACATTAAGAATTCTAGGAGTCGGGACCTCGTTAAAGAACGGCATGACCATAATTAAAGTATCAAGGGGAATATACCAATAGATTCTGAATTCTGTATTTGAGTTGACCGTAGGACATTCTCAATTGATATGCCAATAAAAAAAAAGCCTTCGCTCTCTGAGTTCGTGTATCTCCACAATGAATCCACTTTGGCAAACCAATCGAAGAGAGCCTCGAAATAATTCCTATGATTTCCATATACAGAGAAAGAGACCTCGACCTGTAACCATTTAATTCGTATTCCGAAATCAACGCAAACTTTCTCACAGTCTATATAACAATCATTTAATATATCTGTACTGTCGTTTAGGTCTGTACGAGATGATCAAATAATTGAGGCAGATCAGTCACACAGCGGGTGCAGCATCCGATGGACCGATCAAGCCGGCATACTGCTATACTGCAACAGGTCGTCCCACGTGTCTCTTCGGTTGCACAGGATTATTTTGTAACGTCCAAGCGTTCGTTCGGAAAGGTTCGCCACGCGGTACTGATTAACGGTGAAAGTGAAGACATTGAATTAATTATTAGAATTACGAATCACGTAACCATATATACGTGTATACGTAAGAGGAAAGAATTTTTTATAAAATTTCTCTCTGCTTATTTTGCAAATTTCTTCTTTTTTTTTCTCTCATACCTGTATCGCGTTTCTATTTCTGCTCGCGAAATTATTTGCGGCTTGTGCAAAACTGTGTGAGGTCAGTCGCTGTTATTATGAATCATTTTGCATCACTGCGGTTTGCTGCCTTGCTGGTTACCTTGTCGCAACGTGGTCATGGCCCCGTCAAACCGGTGCTGACAATCGGAGAACGTTTGTTTTTTTTTTGCTTTCATTCTCGTTCGTACCTTTATTCCGTTTATATTCGTCCATTTAATGAAACATGCATTAACGCTGCAATCCTTGTTTGGTACAGCGAAATAGCTCGAAGGATTCATGTGGTTATGGTGATTCGAACGTGCTTCCTACTCAATAGAAAGACACTAGCTGTTCTATTGGCTCGAGAGAAAAGATTTTGCGATATGAATGGATGAATAGAAACTAACGAGGAACGAATCAATTATAACCGTTTAAAAACTCTGTAAACTAAAATTCCAGGTACGAACGTGCGACACTTGGGTTTGACACAAAATAGCAAAAATTGTTGAAAAAAAAGAATGACACCAGAAAAAATACATTCTCGAATGATGTTGATGCTGGGAAATTGAATTGGAAAAATTTGTTCTGATAATGAAATATCAATGAGATACGAGTAATTATTTAAATTTTATGTGACTGATAGCTTAACAAAGGGAAACAACTGTGACTGAGTGTTCGGCAAGAGTAAAAGGCATCGCAGGTGTCCAGCAATTGCAGCTGCAACACCTAGCGAGTCAATCGTAAAGTGTTGTGTAAATAAATGAGCTAATATTGTCTTCTCTCTCACCTTCTTCACTTTCTCATGTACCCATACGTAACCCCGGGTGAACTCTTAACTCGACACTCGACATCACAGCACACTTATTTCCTGGAGCACCGATTCGCGGAAACTGCGTTTCAGGAGCGCGAAGACGAACGAGAGATGGAAGGAGCCCGTAGCCCGCGCGACAGCTGCGACGCATGCGTAATCACTTCTTTGCACTGATCCCACCACTAACTTCTTTTCAGTTGGGCCTTATGTGATCTTGTGCCACATGAGCCGAGTACGGCCCTGTTTCCTGTGCCGTGCTGAACGGAATACGGTGGGGCATCGTCATCGTAAACCAGCATGGGATACACAGAGATCAGTATGCGTTGATTGGCACAGGGATGGAGTGATGAACGTTTGATGATGCGAAATCGGTACTAGGTTTTACTTGGTATCTGCATCCGGTGGTATAATGTTTTACTTATAAGACATTAACGACAGCTTTTATCTCGGTTGCAAGGCTGAAAATAATAATTTTATTCAATCCAGATGCTGTTTCGTATGCATATACTTTATCGTCAAATATGCAAGACAATACGATCAAGTATAATATTTGAAGGTTTGTGTAGGATTTTTAAAACAATTAGTCGTACCTGTCTAGTTGATTCTTCACTCGGTGCATACTAGCTTTAATGCAATTCCTGGCAACCTTTTATACCAGCATGTATGGAAATTGTCATTCTGCAGGGGCAGGGCGTGACAATGTTTTACCATTTTGACGTTCTTATTGAATGATTTTTGTGACTGTCGAGGTTGAGGCTGGATAGCATAGTTTTTGGGAGGAAACAAAATTCTTCGTATACGAAAAGAAAACTAAAAATAAAATCCATGATCCTAGTTTGGCTGATATCTTTGTGTATCCGGGGAGTTTAAAGCGAATTGATTCTGCAGCCAATAAAACAGAGAGGACTCGGAGGTTGCTGCCACGGACCGGCTTTACCATGGTTCTCGATAGGGAAACGCCTTTTGAGAATCCAGGACGGTAAAACGTTTGGTCGTTGAACGATCTTCGCGTGATCTTCGTTCACTAGTTGTGATGGCAGTTCGATAGGTGGTGGTGACCGAGCAACTGCCGCGATGAACATTTTGTCGATGACTGTACCTTAGCAGACGTCTGCAGTTAAGGCGTTTCGTATAATCGTGACGTTAAAGCGAGAGTCATCGGGGACCTCCCATGGAAAATGGAATAAGTTCCGTGGTCCAGGGTGATTACGTATATCAATAGAGCACCATGCTATGCGAGCCATATAATCGGCGGTGCCGTAATACTGATTGATTCGAAATTATATAATTTTTTGTATGGACGGGACGGTTCGACGTCTCGCGCAGTGTGTATAAGGATCAGGAACGTTGAACGTGCTCAAACGTCAAAGGGATCCTTGAATCATCGCTGTCGCGTATTATCACTTTTAACTGACGACGCACGAACGTTCGGTACTTCGAAGAATCTTTACGGATCTTCAGAAGAATCCTTTGGAGACTGCTGACCATTTCTGGATTATACGGATGAGACTAGACACCTTGTCTCGAACGTGAAATGTGCTGCCATTAGGAATCTGGAGAGAAGGGTATGACTGGGCTTTAAGGCCTGTATGAATGGTCATGTAATAATAGTAATTAGTAATGTAATATTTTGTAGCTTTGATATTACTGGTACTTAGTGTGGTTATTCAAGGATTATTTATTTAATTAATTAGAAAGCTCTTCTGATTATTAAATAGCTTTGTCTTTCTCCAGACTAAGGGATAGTTTGACTGTTAGAGAGTATAATGCAATTATGTGTAAGTTTTACAGTAGTCGCAAGATTTTCTAGCTGATTTTTTATTGCTCCGAATGGCTCTTATTTTTGTAAAAGCTCGAAGGACATTATAAGTATTTCTTGTAAATAATGAGTAAGAGATTGTAGAACGATAGACATTTAATCAGGTAACATTTTTTAACTTAGTCAGTTGGTTTATGAAACAGGCTAGTCTTGCTGATTTGTCATCCCAATTTTGGAAGTGTTCCACGGACTCTGCGTCTGTCAGAGGAACTGTCTTGTTGGAATTGAAACCTCTTCCAAGGAAATGCCAGCACCACCACCACCACCACCAAGCCTGCCAGAGGCGCCGACCTGTGAGAAGACAAAAGTCAATGATGGTGACACTCTTCCACCCTGGGCAAAGATAACTCTCACATCAGCAGAGGCTGAGATAGAGAAACTGATCGCTAGAAATGAATTGAAGGATGCAGAAGTCACCTATTTCTGCCAAGTAGAACCAATACTACAAGATGGACCTCAGTATGTCCCTTTAATATCTAGTTAATCGATACCAGAATCATGATCGCTATCACTCCGATCTTTCTTCACAAAGAATAATTAATCGACAGGTGTGGCTTGGTGGCACTGGCAATGGCATCGCAGGAATACACAAAGCCAGTATCGGTGAGCCAATTATTAGCAGAGGCCAGGGTGCGCGGATTCACACAGCACGGAGAGGTGTACAGTGTGGACTTCATGGGTACCCTGGCCGCAGAATATCTACCAGATCACAGACCCGACATCTTGGTGGACCTCCAAACCTGCCCGGACTCCTTAACTCATGCTCTGGCTCACGGTGCCATGGTCCTCATCCCTTACGATTCCGACTTCAATCACGCTCCATGTTTAAAAAGGGGTCACAAGGCCCACTGGGCATTACTCGTGGGCCTGATTTCTTCTAGGTACGTCAGTGTCCAATAAGATGCTAATCACAGACGTCTCCTAAAGAAATTAGCCCGTCATTCCCCACAGTCACCCTGGTGCAGGTAACACTTTGCTACTCCTTACAGGCAAGGCTATCATGTATTAGCGCGACAAGGGAAATCACGTCACTTGGCCTGCTGGCCATTGCGCGATCTGATCGAGAGTAACGGTAACCTGGAGGAAGAAGGAACAGCAAGACATGCCGGCGGTTACGTTATACCAAAAGGGGGTGTCGGTGGGCAAAGAGGTCTTCGTGGCAGGGCGCTCGCTCTCCACCCTTATATATAAAATCCTAAATGTCTGTATATATTCCCTGAATATATACATACACGTGGGTAATTTTATATCACAGTGAAAGTCTGAACCGAAGAGGTGATGCGCGATGAAAATTTAAAAACGAAGGGATTTAACGATAACGTTGGACCAAGGGTGACTAAGATCCAGGCAGTATCGAAGCACAAAGATATTGCCGTTATTACTAATTACATAGTAAACGAGTACCGGATATCCCAACCTCTAAACTATTCGAGTCGTTGAATTAGCCGTCTCGTTGTGCGATTACCTACTTTGTACAAACCCTTTGACCTTTGTTCCCGGTGCCGCTTGCTCACAACTTAAGAGTCGGGTCAAGACTAGTATTATAATAAGGAGCTGACTATCAGTGCCATCAGCCGTATATTGTATAAATGACGATTCTTTGTCTCTTGTTTTCCACTCAAATATTCTCTCGTACGAACAATATGCACGGGCGTCCCGACGATGAGGTACACGATTATCACTTCGTTATACTTCATACTCTCACTGTGATGCGATAACTGATGCAGCATGAATATAAATACGTACGACGGACAGAGAATATTCATAAATCATCCTGACAGCCGTACGTGATTGTATTACTCGTACACAACCTAATATATAAATATATATATATATAAATAAATATTTAAATGTATTAGCTAGGAGTAACTAAAAACTATCAACAACTGTGGAGAGACGTGAATTAAGAAAATTCATTGTAAGAGTAATAACGAGCAAGATCCATTAGCTGAATTAAAAGACAAGAACTCAAGGATCTGTCTATTGTATATTGATTAAGCGAGATGCGGTAGGTTTTCAGTCATAATGTCGTTCTTCTTTTATGCTGGCATTACATATCAAGAATCGAACGCGAGAATAATGCACGTTTTAATTGATAAGTTTACTAAATTAAATGAATCGACGTTGAATTGATATGTCTGCCCCCTTCCGCCGCCACTCCCACCCATTTTTCCTCCAACAAGCGCATAGATAAGACAATGTCAATTGTTACGTGTAATACCAGCCACGATTGTATTGCTTTCAAAACGAGCCCTGATAATTAATATATGAAATTATCGAGGATCGTGTGACGATAAGGATTTTTCTCAAATTATAATTACATTTTTTTAAATGATCTTAACTGTGCCAGTTTCTATGAGTGCGTGGCGGGCTTTATCTATAGGTGCCATACAATTAATTTAATAATTATGGGTTTTTAATAAGAGCGACAGGAGCCACGACCGCATCGCGTCTCAAAGAAATGTAATTATCGTTTAATTAATAGTGACGTAACCTTATTCATCTCCTGTTGAGGTAATTGCGTCTAGAGAATTGAAAGGGGGGGGAAAAAAATGTGCAATTACATGGAGTCAAGTTGGTTTTGAAAGCAATGCGTACTGTATCCAATTTCATGAACTCTAGTGGAGACATTTTTTTAAATTAATTTGTTTCTCCATTTATTACGATCACTGTAGGAGCTGTCATTGATGCATCATTGAAGAAAACAAATGTCTTAGATAAACGCGAATCTTTTAATTGTGCATCAGGAATGCATACCGTGCGAAAGCTACAGATCAAAGAGAAAAGAAAAAATATATATATATAAACACATTAGGTATTTAATTTATGTTATCAATTTGTAGATCGATCGAATGGCTTTAACCAAATAAAATTAAAAGACGTGAAAATAAACTGTACCCAAGTGCCGTAAGAAGCGTCATATTCATTTCTGATTATATATGTAGATGACACAATTATAGTCTACAAGATCAAATTTTTCTCATTGTCAGTTGATCCATTTAGATGATCTTGACTAGTTTCTTCCTCGGCTATTGCTCACTCACAATGACTGTAAATCGAAATTTTGATTTTTATTGTCAAACGAAACTACAGACTGCGACTGGCAGTCAATAAAAAATCACAATTGAAAACTATACTACAAAATTGTTCAGAGTTAAATATTATTTTAAAAATACTGAACCATTTTATGCCAATCAAGCACTACTATAATCCACAGTGAGTCTTCCTAAACTACCAATCTTTTATAATGCGTGTACAAATAATTAATCAAATTAGCACAGTTCGCATAGAACGCTGTCATATTAAAAATTTGTCAGACATATATGTATATGTACATATAGAATGAAGGATTACGTTAAAAAAAAAAACAATGTTGGGTCTTGTAACGAAATACTGAAAAAAAAAATGCGTTACATTTATATTTCAAGCTTACAAACATCAACAACATATTTCGTTTTATCATTTTTTATCCTTAGCCGTTTACTTATTGTTGCTTACTTCGTCTAAGTCGTACGGTTACAGATTTTTTAAATCTCCCACTTCTTCATTTTTCTTCTAACCTCTAATTATTACTCAATCGCGTCTGCTTGTGCCCTGAGCTTCGATCTGCATGTCGATCGGACCAAAAAACTCATCGCGTTACGTTTCGCGTTCCTTCGCTTTGTCCTTAACAGATATTCACGAGTAACAAACGTTTCTGGTGAAATAAACCAAGAGTCACTGACGAAGACAGAACATCAATAGAGAAAGCGAGACAGGAGAAAATAATTAAAATATATCCCGTGTATATGAGTCACAGAATATTATAAACGACGATGATTCTCACACAGAAAAAATAAAAATCCGTTCCAGACGATGGCGTTGGTTTTTTTTTGAATTTTTTAAATTCTTTAACAGATACCGCCATTTTCTTTCGCATTTTACAATATTTATTTACAGACTAATTCGACTGGGATCGAGAACATCATTGAGTTCAGGGCACAAGACAACTTTTTAGTCTACTGAATGATAACAATAATATCCTATATATCCGAATATTACGTTTAATATTACATATCACATATAGGTATTTAATATTTATCATATCAACAATTCGGGCGTTCAATTAGAAAAGGCTTTTCTCTCTATTTAGTTCAACCCGCTCGAATGCACGGTTTTCTTATTTAACCTTTAAGAATTATTTTTTTTCTATTGGATCGAACTTCAAAAATTTCCAATTACATTTACAATCTGCTCTTTTGCCTCTCTTTCTTTCTCTCTCTCTTCTTTTTCTTCTTTTCTTCTTAAAATTTTCACTTTCCTCTTTATACGAAGCGTCAACATTTTTTTTTATCAATCCTTATCACCGCGTTCTAATAGTTCTCTACTTCAAGATATGTGAAAGTCGTAGTGGCTGTTAAATAAAAATTATCTCCGTACGGCAGACAGAATTTAGGATGGAATCGGTTATTGTTGTGCGATAATTTAGTAAATAAAAAAGAAAAAAAAACAGGAAAACATACACGAGGATGAATAATATGAAGGAGGAGGTGATACGCGAGATAGATCTTACGCGAATGAACAATCAAGAGAAACAGGTAAAGAATTGTCGGATAAAATAATTCCGTTTGAGCCATTTCAATCGAGTGCAAGCACACCTTTGCAGTCCAGTAATAAGCACTCACAGCCTTTTTAATTGAACTCTCTAATTTCATTGATGATACATTATAATAGTTGTATATTTACACTCACAGAATAGACATCTCTTTACAAAGCAGAATAAAGACGTCTAATTGTAAGTCCTATCAAACAATCGAATACCATTCTATTAATTCCCCATGTCCGTTCAACTGTGCCTTTTTTAAATTCATTTTCACCCTAAACCTCGCTCCCTCCTCTCCTTCCTTTTCTTGCGTTCAAAAGACTCGCCTCAAAGTATCTGTCGTTCTTTTATATTTATTCATTAACGCTTTTTAATTATTGTAAGCCTTGAGCTTGGGCTGTATTTTTCTTCTGAGCCCCCGTCGAATAAAACTTACTGTACATTGGAAAAACGCCACGCGAATTTCCTCGATAATTGCCTGCAGGCGTTTTATATATATATATAAATAGGAATAAAAACGTGCCAATAGTCAACAGCAATTCAGAGCTGGAATTGAAAAGTATGCAAAATTCACGGGCAATAATAAAATTGCTGTGCGTATCTCGTTAACGTGACTATTCCGTTATTTTCATTCTTGTTCTTTGTTTTCTTTAATGGAATTAAATCCGTCCTCTATCCTCGAGTCTCTCGGTACGCATTATCCGACGATTGACAGATAAGACAGAAGACAAGAAATATTAAAAGAAATTATTAATCTTAACCAGTGTTTTCCTTCAGCAACGAAAAGGAGCATTTTAAGGAAGCTTTCTGTATATTTCATACCGTATTATATCCTGACTAGATTGTTCGAACTCCATCTTCGTGAGTTTTACCACACGTCTCTTATTATTTTTCTCTAGTCTCACAATCATTTGTGAAATTCGCGCAGATAGAGACAGTCGATACGGGCGATTACGAGTTTGAAAGACAGCAAGAGGATCTGCCATCGCCAGGACAGCCGACGCTTCGTTCCTAAGTGCGAATACGCACGCGATGTATATAAAGAATGCGAAAGGGTTAGAAGTTCACTGAGATATTCGCAATATGCTGAACAGTTTTTCTTTTAATTCGAGAAACGTCGCGCGTTTCGATAAGCATTGCTTTTGGGGCGTCTTGGTTGACAGTCCCGTGCGCCGCCATCAATTCGGGTTAACGTCTGTTTTGTGCTCGGACGTCAAGTCGCTAGTGGCTGAATTTTACAACGAGGGAACGTGGCAACCATTAATTATTACGACTCAAAGATTAATACAACGGAGGAACTTCTGGTGAAATTAATATTACGCTTAATTAAGTGCTACGGCGGATCAAGGAAAATGGGCTTTCAATTGATTCTCCTTTCGAGAGATACTCATTACTGGCATAATTGTTTATGATATTGGTATTGCAAGTTCACGTTTAACGTATCAGTCGTTAATGAATCATTAAGGAGAGAAGAATTAAGAGATAGAGGAAAGCCTACATTTAAAAAGAAACGTGTTACATACATAACAATTGGCTGAACAATGGCAGCTCGACAAGTATAAGAATTTCAGATAGACCAGCCGAAGGAAAGTAAGTCAAGAAATATTGTAATCTCTCTACGTAGAATGGTAATGGAGTGGTTTTTATGATGGAAGAATGCCAGCGTACTCAGTAACTGAAAGATATAGTAGTACTGACGTAAGCAATGATATTAAGAAATCTTTGTCTTTCTGAATATCAGGAGTTCTTGATTTGATGGAGAACAGTCGAATGTCTCGCAAGGTCAAACTGTTAGTCAATCATAGAAAGAGTTCACTGATTTCAATTTCAGACATTTTTTTCTCCATTTCTTTGGCCTTTCTGCGCAGATACAAATATAGAAAATGTAAAAGGTAATGGACTATGCTTACAGCACCATCGAGCCAAGAAACTAAGTAGAGACTAGTAAATCAACATGAATAAACTAAAGAAAAATGAGAAGGAGACTGTACGCGTCTTTTGTCATACTTGAACGACAATTCAAAGAATAAAATTGCTATAGTTTCTCGTTATATCAATGAAAGGGACGCCCGTCTCTGAATAGAGATCTTTAATGAACAAAATTTTTGGATAAAAAGAAACAGGCTCTCTTCTGAATTTGGCATTAGGCAGTCAGCCGCGACAGCTACGTCACGTGTGACGTAACGAATCCACATAAATCCGTTACGTCGGAACGCTAAAAATCCAAAAAGTGGAGGAAGTCAAAATTTACATTACAAACTAAACTAGCGTTTTGGGTCATCCTAGTGAAAACGCATATAAACCCGTTACGTGGGGAGGACAATGACGGATATATCTCGCTACAAGCGATTATTTGACAGCTCTGGAACAATGGGTGCCAATTTATCGATGAACAACAAAAAAAAATATGCCAAATGAAGAAATTCAAACGATATCAAATAACGATCAAAGGAGCGGCAGTCGTTGTTAAAATACGACGAACGTAACAGCAAAAAGTCATTGATGAATGCTCAGTTGAATTTATTGCCTTTTTTTAAAGGCAATTTCACTTTGTCCCACGTCCTTGTCCCCTTAGCAAACCGTCGTCATTTTTCCTATGACGTAAGGATAGCCTACATCTTTTCCTAACCACTCAAATATTTACGTGTACCTTCTCTAGTGAAGATAATACAAATAAAATGAAGTTCTAATGACTTTTCATCTGTTACGCCTTTTCTTTAGATGAACATATTGTTCCCCCTATTTCCCTCAAAAAAAAACATTTCTTAACTCCTCAGCACTCGCACTGAGTATTTCTCTCACGCGACACGACTCAATCCATAGAACGACGCAACAGTAAGAACGAGACGCTACAAAGTATGCGAGTGTGATGGATAAAACAAAAAAGAAAAGCACCGTTCCGGTATAAATTGAAACTTCGTGACAGAATCTTATTGCGTACCCAAGATAAAACAGTGACAATGACCGAAAATAAAAATAATAAAATTTTGAATGATTTTGGAAGAGTAATCGTTACTGTGTGCGTAGTCGCGCTAATGTACGCAGCGATGGCATATTGTTCGGGAGAGCAATCATTCTTAAAGGTCGCGTGATGACTTTTGCAGAAATAATTCAAGCTGACTCGTAATATTGCACACGTATTAAATTAGCATAAAGTGCCAGTGACATTAAACGATATATAAATAGAAATCGCAAAGCCGATAAGAAGATTACTCGCAGTCAGCATTTAATCACTTGACGGATCATCAAGTGAAGTATTGATAAGAAGTATTTATACGTACAGCACAGCAGTGATGGAATCTGTTTTAACTCGCAAAAAAAAAATTGAATTATACAAATTATATACTTGTCAGACGAGTATGAAAATAAAATAAATTCGATCAGTTATTCGTTAACTCTAACAAGAGCAAGCCCAGATACGAATAGTCAAAATGACTGATAGTTTGAGTTTTCTCAAGAATCATGCTTGTCCTAAAAGATAATACATTCCGTTTGTAAATGTATGGAATATTCTTTTTTTTAAAAAAAAGAAAAACAAAAACAACAAATTTCAACAATCATAAAAAAAACCCTGCAGCATTTCGACTGCTCTAATTTTATCTCGCGTGCACTTATCTCTACGTGGCAATGGTATGTCAAACGTACTAAATAATAATAAATACCAGATACGCGAATGAATGATAATACATTCGAGTCGATGTGCAAGCAAAGGAAGTTCAAGTTAGGTTTGGGGTTTGCTGCTGGGAATTGTAAACCAACAGGGCCACTGGAAACGTTTTGATGTGTGTTTGCCATTGCGCCGATAGTTGGAAGAATTTCACGCCGTACCATTCGGTTCCGTCGATGCTCACTGTAATCAGAGGAAAAAAAAAATCCAGTAAGAACGAACGAGGATCCAAAAGAATTATATATGCTGATAAAGTAAGACAGATTATTGGCTTTACCTCTTAATGGAATGTTGTGAGTTTTTGCAGAGCATATCAGACGCGTCACGCCATCTACGGTTTGACTCTTTGGCTCGTTTTCCTTTTCCTTCTCCTTCTTCTTACCCAGCCTCATTACTGTATCGAGTACGAATAATGAATGTCGGTGAAAGATTTGCGAATAATTAAAGAAAAAGTCAATTACTTTTCTGCTTCTTCTCCTTAGTCGTATAAGTCATGGACAAGTGATGCCCAGGAGTTTCGCCCAACGGAGGTAGTCTCTGAACGTGTAACGCCCTGAAGGCTTGTCTCAGAGTACTCTTGCCCTTCTCGCCCAAGGTTGGTTTGCTCCAGTAATCAAGTTGTAGTTCGACCGGTTCCCAACCTTCTCTAGGCTGACCCACGTTGGGACTGCTAGGAGGTGTCAGTCTACCCGGCGGCGGAAGTGGAAGCCCTGCCGGTGGTAAAGATGGCGGAGAGCCTGACATCAATATGCTACTCTCCTCCAGATCGACAGAAGCGGAGGCACTGCTATCCGGACAACCGACGCGAACGTCGTTGACGAATGGGATGAATATTTGACTACTGTCGTCCGTTTCCCTGAAGATTAAAAATACATTGAGACACTGCACTCCCAAGAACAACAATCCCAGTGAAATTCTATGGAATTACTATTACCTATAGGTGACCATGGCTTCGGCTATGGGTAAGGACAGAGTGGGACCAGCCGAAGCCAAGTATTCCGATACTCTGGCAGCACCTTCGCTGGCGCCACCAGCTTCCCTTTCGAGCAATTCCTTCCATTCGTCCCCAAACAGCATGGAGTACTTTGTATCCAGAGATCCCAGATATTTTGACAATGTATTAGATCCGAGCGGTACCACCAGGAACCTTAGATAATTTTGCCAGTCAGGTGGTCTGAAGCTCAGCAGGTCAACGTAGTGTCTCAGTACGGCATTGACGAAACCATCCCCGCCGGCGATGACGACCTTGATGGGTGCTGGTGGCTTTGCCGAGCTGTTGCAACTGCAGAGGTAACATTTTCATATAACACCGATCAAAGAAACAATCTACGATGAAGCAACCTCCAAAAAAATAATTCTTTTACAATTTTTGAATACGAGCCACGAGACAGGTAAAGGTAGCACGTATGTCGGCTGGCGAAGCCGTGGTCAAGACCCGGTGATTCCGTTCCTGAAGTCTAGCAGCCAAGACGGCGCCACCAGGATCACTCAGTGAAACAAGAGCGACGGACTCCGGCAGACTGTCATCCGGCAAGACTCTACCAAGCTGCTCGACCAGTGCCTTCCTCGGCTAGAATAAATTGTACCAGTGAGTATCATCATCTTTCCGATCAGTCAATCAATCATTCAATCACGTACCTCAGAACTATTTAAATCCGCAACTGGTTTCAGGTCCACAGAGAGGCTGTGCTTCTTGGACTTGTTGCTTCCTGGTGTTCCTCTGTCCCTGGCGAAGAGTCTACTTCGCCTATCGGCATTCTCGGTCTTGCTGGGATGCTCGGACTTCGGCGGTGATCCAGTCACGGTGTTCGGAGGATCGTTAGCTTCGTGATCGGTCCAATTCTCCGGATGGGAGTCACTGTCCGCTCTCCTCGAACTGTCGTCGCTCAGCCTGTCCACACCACGTTCTGCAACGGTACTGCGTTACTTCGAGAAATACAATATCGACCCAGCAGCCTTATCCATAGTCAACTGGCAGACTTGGCGAGACTTCAAAAGAATACGAAGAGACAAGATCAGAAAGTTCATGAGAAGCATTTAAAGTGATATTCCAGGAGTCATCCTTGGAGTATATCATGTATATTATTTACCAGGAAGAATCGTCCTGGACGACTTAACCAGTGTAACTACAAAGTCATCTTAAGGACACCTGCACTTGGTGGTTATTCTTGCTCGTTAGCGTCGTGTCTACTCGGGCTCGTTTACACAGTTCTTGCACGATAACTAGCAGTTAAGCAG
This sequence comes from Trachelus iudaicus, assembly GCA_030142595.1. NCBI lineage: Eukaryota > Metazoa > Arthropoda > Insecta > Hymenoptera > Cephidae > Trachelus > Trachelus iudaicus. The sequence goes on along the minus strand of JARQTH010000301.1, from coordinate 138,861 downwards.
GACTCGGTAATCCAGTGGGATAAGGACGACAGATTTAGAGACACAGATCAGAGAAGATAGACGGATGGACGGTTAAAAGTAGATAATTCATATCTAGTGTAAGAGATACGTACGTATATAAGTGGTAGAGAGAGATAGAGACTTCAGCTGACAGTAAGACAGAAAGTAAGAGAAAACAAAGTTTTATGCCAAAGAGATACAGTTTAGATACAGAAGCACTGATAACACTGCAAGCTGGTTAAAGTAATTCGAATGAGAGTGAGAGACAGTGACGGAGGAACAACACGGTAATGAAAGAGATACAGATAGAGAAATGGTACAAAAAAAATTACATTACTTTAAATTTCAAAGTTAAAAGCTTCATAATAACAAGCATACTAAAAGCCATAGAACTCCTGAATGATTTATCTTTAAAAAAAATTGTTTATCACAATATTGAAATAACTATACAAGAACACTTGTAAGCGAGATAAAGAATTTATTTCCACTAGAGTTTACAAGATCCTTCTACAAGATTCAGTGTCCTGTCGTTCGAGGACGAAGCTGTTTAAGCAGCACTTGATTAAAGAAATGAAAAAAAAAAGGAACTAGTCACCATTTGTGACTTAGACAAGAGTCCATGGACCTTTTGCATCGATGTAATACAGGCTCTTTCAGAATGCATAAATCACAAGTCTCCTTGGCTTTTTCAAAAACTCACTAATTACTGGCATCAGGATTGACGAAGCAACGTTAGCCTTAACGAAACTGATAAATCCTGGTGACTTTTACATCGACGATAGAAAAATTGTTTCTGCAGTTACTTTATCGTGCGGAGCCATCGTCGCAGTGTCATAAAACCCGGTGCTCAAACGTCACCCTCGTGGAGTCTAAGCATCCACCTAGTATGATCCATAAGCTTGGATGCTGTATAAGATCTTACGCAGCTAATTTAATATCAATATGTCCTCTAAGAAAGCGTTCCTCGTTATAAAGACTTTTATATGGTAATGGCCAAGCTGCAGTCGACTACATCGACGCGTAATTCAAGCGCTGGAGTATCTTCTAAAATCTACAAAATTAATGGAAAAATCAGAGATACTTTGATCCACCGAATCAAAAGGTAATTAATACAAGAAAGAGAGAGAGAGAGGCAGATCAAGTTGCGACATCAAGGATTGAGACATGAAGATGATTTGAATTAAAGTAGATTAGTAACAAGAGCATCGTTAGCAATAACAACAACAATGATAATAAATAACAAAGCTATCTAAAGATAAATTACTAAAGATAACCGTACTATAAATAGCACAAGAGGAAAAGATTCTATCAATTTGTCCAGAATGGAAAAATAATCTTTAGAGAAGATTGCATAGGCCGTATACAAATGAAGAATCAGAGTTAATTTTGAAAGCATTAGAAATACCGATATGTAACGTTTCTTTTTCTTCAAATTATTTAACAATTCAAAAAGAAATCATTATTTGTGGGTACACCCATTGGTTTGAGAGACGCTTCGAAAATCTCGAAAACCACATGCTGTGTCCTTTTATCTTTGATATTATTTCTCTTTATCATTCCACGTGTAACCAAGCATGCTCGCCAGAGTCCCGGTGTGTTAAGACACAAGGGCAGGAGGCATATCTCCTGGCAAGAGTACAAAACTGACCAAGGGATGAACAAAAAAAGTATTTTTACTAGAAAAAAAGAAAAGAAAAATTGATCCCCTACGTACCTGGTGTAGTGTGTCCGACACGTGATTTCTCCTTAACAGGCTGACCTGACGGTAGTTGGCTTAAGGTCGACGACGAGTTCACTCGTTGCTCCTCGCCGGTTACTACTATCGAATCGTACCATGCAACAGTGCAAAGCCAACCCACCAGACTTCCACTTAGTTATTGGTTCTGAATTCTGATAGGCGACGAGATACAACGTATAGTACTAGAATGGTCAACCACGTGACCACTCTTTTTGACATGATAAGGAAAAAATGGACGTAAGTAGAATCAGGGAACGACCAAAATATATATACCGGAACGACCAGAATATATATATATATATATATATATATATACTAGAGCGACAAAGCGACTTTAACAGGTCGGCGGGAGTATCGATATTACGAAAGTAGTGCCGGTAGAGATTGATCAATTTTTAGTTTCAGAATTGTAGAACGATAAAGCGAACGAATCAGTAAACAGAAGGAACGTCATGACCAAGTGATCGACATGGTTGCGCCATTATTTTACAACGGCAGATACGATAAACACGCAACTCTATCGATAAATGTTGAGATAAGTGAAGCGACTGACGTTGGTTTTCCGGCCACCAGTTCAAAGATAAATTAATCCCCATAATCCATTTGTGTGATTTCGACCGTAGTGGCATTCGTCGATATTAAGACTACACGTACTAAGGAGAGATCGTAAATTCGCTGAGCGCACAGAATGGGCTTCCGGTGGAAAGCTGGTGTCGTCGTTGCATTGTAAAACGAGATAAAAAGTCGCCTTGTCCCTCGGCCGTTCGCTAAATCAATAAATGGCTACGTTATTAATGTAAGTGAACGTAGGTATGATTGCGCCGTCGTAAACGCGTAACAACCGATTGTTAACTTAATGATAAATAACGATGCGATACATTAACAAAACATAGCATAAGCCAGAGCACATATTATAAACAAGTATTACTCGTGACAAACGCACGCGAACTTACGGGGAGTCGACGACGAGGAGAATTGGTTATGCAGATCGATAAGTTTTGGGCTCTGTCAAACGAACGAAATATATAGTGGATGGAGAGACAGATAGATAGATTGATACGTAGATAGAAGTATAGGATGGATAGATAGGCGGACAGACAGACAAACAGAAAAAGAGACAGACAGACAGTGAAATTGATGTATACTCGGATAGCCAGTCACATACGTATAGAATAACCTTGAATTGATATCTAGTAGAATACGAACTAAGTTGGATCTGCCAATTCTCCGCGGCGCCAAATTCCTCGTGCGTTATTACTTCAGACAGTAAAAACGTCCTAATTCAACTTCCTAAACAAATTTATTCAATAATCAAGGTACTCGTCATGCTGCTTCCCAATAGACGTCAACAGCATGGGCGGTGTAATATGATAAAATGCCATAGACGCACCCTTTGCAATTTCTTCAACGTTGCAACTGTTAAGGTTGCATGAAACGTTGCTATAGACAGTTTTACTTTATCCGTAGATTGGAAAGAGTGCGTTTTCACTGACATCAGACTGTGAGGATACAAGATGTTACAGGTAACTCGATCATGACGCGTATTCAAGGAACCAAAGTTGAATTTAAAGTAGATTTAAATTCAATTCGACAATTGTGTCACTCGGTACTTTAATGGAGTTAGATAACGACATTGAATTTGGATGCACGGTGGATCCTGTAACGTACGTCAGTAGTGAGAGCTACTTGCGACACACCTTGTCTCTTGGCGATAGTAGTCGATTGCGATGTTCGAGAAGATAATGAATGGCAGCCTCGGCTTTGTAACGTGCCTCAAATTCTACAAAGATACGGTTAAAAGTTTAACAGGCCAAACTTACCGGTATGAGGTGGCGCCAGTAAGGATCGACTTGAGCTGAAGAATGGCCGTAGAGAAGGTTTTGGCGTACTGCTCACTGACATTGTGTCCAATTCTGGACCACTGTCCGACAAGTCTTCAAGTTCATCAAAAAGTTCTTCGATCTCCATGTCTCCACCTGGAGTAAATTATTAATGACAAAGATGCATATGGACTGAGTTCACAACAGCAGCGAAGACTGTCACACTCACCAGATAACTTCTGTCCGATCTCTTCCTGATCATGTTCCAACTCTTCGGAGACCCTAAACCGTTTCAGCAGAGCAATGAATTTCTGCTTTAAGTTTCTTTGCTGAAAGCACACAAGAATTTTGTCGATAAGGAGAAGACAGACTGAACAAAAATTTCTTAAGTATATTAGTCAAGGTGCCAAGTAGTCCATGAATCAAAAAATTCTTATCTATACACACCCTGGCATTAGTTGGAATCTTCCCACGACTTTTTCGCCTGTGTACCTCGAGGGTGGGTTCGCTGTCACTACCCTCAGCTTCTCCTTCAGAACTGAACTCCTCCTCTTCGTCACTGAACTCAGCTCCCAGTCTCTCATTCGGATCGTTCATGAGCCTCTTGTCGTGATCGACAGGCTGGGAGCTGAGTGCCACTACACTAACCCGTGCTAGGACGACGGAGTGACCTCCGTATTTCTCAGCCTTGTCAGATACCAATTCCAATTCTAGATCCATTTGTTTCTGAAGAACCTACCAAAGAGACAGACCTTGTTAGACTCAATTCGAACATACATTACAAACGTCGTCTTACCTGAGCCATATTGATGACACCCTCTGCCAAGGTCTTGTAGCCCAGCATCGTCCGATTCTTATACCTTTTTCGTCTTTGAAGTAGAACAAGCAGCTTGTTGCCATCCCTCTTAAGGAAGTGAGGATACTGCAATGCAAACTGAAGCTCCAGCTCGGTATCCAGCATCCCGCCAGGCGGTACGGCCATTTCGTTAGAGCGTAAAGTTCTCTTGGAGCTTTGCATCTTGACAGCCACGCTGATGGAAGCTAGATCAGAGCCCAGAGGTCGAAGAAGAACCAATCGGCTGAGGGTGAGGGAGCAGAGTCTAGAAAGTAAAGGCAAGATCACCAGTCATAAAAAGATTCGCAAAAGAATCACAACGTCATTGCATAAGACACAACATGAAATAAGAATAATAAAATATTTAAAAAACATTGAACCCTACACTATGATCGAACAAAAGTATATTAAGTGACAAGTGTCGATCACCCGTAGATATAAAAATAGCCCAGCAGGAACTCCTAAATAATTTGCTACGACTGTATATAAAAATCTATAAGATAGCCCTCAAGGGCGATGTTAGGGGGCGGTGGGTTTAGAAAAGGAGTTTCCCCATTGCGCCCATGAGACCCTCACGCCAAAGGGAACAAGGTGGTTGTTATTTTTATTTATGGATCCCACCCCCGTTGCGGGGGTGGCGACTAAACATAACCCTTGTGGACATAACTTCAGGTGGTGTGACTACCGGTAGCCAGGTAGCATGCCATACATATAGTAATACATAGGCGCCCACGCTTAAGGGGTCTATTTATGGTCGCAAGTATTCGTCCAAGTAGACTCGGACGACCTGGTCCCGAGCGTATAGCAATAACCCTTGCAATAAACTAAATCCATTAAACTCACACATCCATTAGCCTGAACTTAGCTGAACCAAGTTGTTGGATTCAGTGAACCATAAAGGACACTGTGTATGTGCAGCGCAGAAGTGCCGAACATCAAAGATCAAAGGCTCCTGGTGTTTGATGTCGCAAATTACCTCAAGTGGCAATGAGCCATTTAAATACAGATGGGGGGATGCTGATCAAGAGGTAGAAGATCCTTTTCCCATTATGCATATTAGGTGCATTATCGGTAACGCGCCTATCGTCGCCATCGATAAGAGGTTAGGTTTGGCAGACAGGCAGACAACCACGACGCCGTAGGTGGAAACGAAACGGGTGCTAAATTGCTGCTGAACTAGATTGCGTGCCTCTTCAGGGTAATTGGCTCTCGCGCGAGTGAAGCTGTAGTTTGCCGTCGTTACCATAGACATGTAACAAGGCCCGTACCGCGAATAAAAACAGACGGCTCTGAGGAAGCTTCATGAAATCCGTGCCTGGTTAAGCTAAGGACGTCTTTATTTCCCAACGCGGTATTATCGACGGGGGATTAAGTGGGCTTGAATTTAGGCCAAATAAACTCTAGGAAAGTCAGATTGGATACGTTCTGGGTGACCTCGGACGTGGCCTCGGAATTTATTTATCGAGCTTGGAGAGCTTCCAGGCGGCTGGAGCAGATACCGGAATTATGAAACAGACCGAGCAGAAAAGTACGACGCAGATCGAAAAGCGTTAATAAGCAATCTTTACGGTCATGTATTATCTCTCTTTTCTCCCTCTCTCTCTCTCTAAGCAACCACGAAGGAGTAGCTCCGCGCATAAGCCAGACGTAACCCTCTAGAAAAAGAAGGATCGCTCGTCTTTCTTCAGTGAGAGTCGCCCAGGGATGGGACGAGGAATTCTGGTACCCCGAAATCATTGGCTCTTTCAGATCCAGTTTGTACCGATTACCAATAATTCACCCTGGAGGTCGGAATACTAAAAAAAAATCTAATTCAAATTAACCCAGTATTGTATAATTTTTCTCTCCTGATCATACCCCCTCGAAATTTCCATCAAATATATCGTATACAAAACATTGATGTTATACAACACTGCAAACATAAAAGGGATTAAATGTCACTCAATTAAAAAACATTCGCATTTATCTAAGTCTCCTGCAGGTATTTAACCATGAATAATTTTACAATAAATAAATTTCATTCAACAGATATCCCAATGGAAACGATTGCCCTCGAGCACCGTTCATCACCAGGAAACGCGAGCCCAGCAGACGAGCACCGTATTCCAAAGAACCCTCGACGGTACAAGAGGTGGCTGCGGCCCTCACTCTGTCCAAGTAGGGTGCGAGAGGTCGGTCGGTGACATTGAATCGATACATTGAGGCTTGGGGTTGGCTACTACGGGTTCCGTGGTTCCAGCCCCACGTTGAACAAAACAGCCGTGGGAGGAGCTGAAACGTAACGTCTGCGAATAACATGAATCACCTAGCGTGGTCGACTGATGAATGAGGGTCCGTGGCGCGAGTGGGTGGGTTACCGGGGGAAATCCCCCACTGCGAATCCCAGTTCCCCACCATCGTATCTGTACCCAGCCACCAGATCCCCGTATCAACACCCCAGAGAGACACCGAAGGCCGGAAGATGACTTTAATCCTGAAATCATTGGCACGGATTTTCGATGCGGATCACCCGGAAAGTCTATTGTCCTCTGTATCCTGAGTAGATATATATATATATATATATATATAAAAGTAGGGTATGTGGGTGCTTCCTACTTTTTCGAAATACTTTCCTGAGATCTTGCACCTACGCTTTGTAGAAACGGCCGCGAGAGAACGAAGGTAAATCCGAGAGTCGAGGATTTGTAGAACGTAAAGAGCATTACGAGTCTGCCTTTAGGAGCTCTGCTTTCAAAGCTGACAGCACCATAGATGTACCAGTGTCTCTCTTTCTCTCTATATATATATACAGTGTATATACACAGTGTCTCCAAGTGTAGAGATTCGTCGCAGAGTTCACCCTCTCGTTATTCAACTGTTTGTCTCCAAGTATTCCATCTCGTTCTACCTCGTAAGCAGCGTTTGACATGAATGACGGCGTGACTCCGGGAAGTTACGCCTACGAATGTATTTATTAAAAACTATGATGGATCAATGACAAAATTTAAGATACAGAATCAAAGTTTATCGCCTGGAATAATGAAGTAGAGAGAAAAATAATAAATACGACAGTGTCCACACACTGTGAATCCTCGTGCTCGTGGTAGGTTAGATAGAATCGTAGGAATCGATCCTGGGACAGCGGCGACGTGGGACGTCGCGTCGTCGGACAAAAGGCGATCAGACGATACCACCGGGGCTGCACGAGAGAGAAGAGGCGGGTATTGAGAACCTAGGCTAAGGGCAATTACGTGCGATAAGGCGCACGGATAAGGACGATACGAATTAAAATTTCATGTCGGCATCGATTTCTCTGGGTCTTCTACGGCCCAGGGAAGTTCTTGGTGGACGAACCGTGATGCCATGGTGACTTTCTCTCTAACCTATAAATACATCGGAATCGGATTATTGTTATGCTGAATAAACGGATCAATTTGGTAGATGCTTAAATGCCTCGAATCGTGCATTACCTGTCATTAGAATTCATCTGATTGAAGATCAGAATAAATTTGAATTTTTTTTATTACGCCTCGCGAAACATGGTAATGAAATGTACGTGCGTCTCTGGTAAGAGCGACTGTTTTGTTCTGGGAGTAATGAAGCTCAGACGGAACTCGTGGCGCCACCTGGAATAAAACTAACCCTAATGTGTCAAACGCTTCCTGTAGAGACACTTAGCACCTGGCTCAGATAGTTTTCCTTTTTAATTCGGCTGGCTGCGCTCAGTGTTGCCGTTTGGGCACGATTTTACTGTCCCAAGTAACCATCCTGGATGATCTTGGGTTCGTTGCGGAGAAAGAAAAAAATTTCTTTCCAAGATCAATCGCGAGCTTCAGACGTGGAATTGTATGAAAAAAATTTGAGGGGATCGGTACGTTGCATAGAAGAGAGAGAGAAAAATAGATAACACAAATATACCCAATAAGAGATCCCTTTCTGTATATACTAGAGAAACGTGAACCTATTCGATGGTCGCAAGCAGCTTCGATATCCAATAAGCAATTTCACGTGTGAATCCTGAAGGAACGAGATAAATCTACATGGCGATTGCGAAATCCGCACAAGTTTTGCTAAGTAATTCTCGAAATGCAATGAATGAAAAAAAAAAATAATCAACCTCCCTCGCATCTAATATGCATTTCAAAGGCATAAATTGTGTGTTTCCAGGAGAGAGACAGTCCTATAAATATTCTAAAAAGCGTCAGAGATCCAAGAAATATGTATTTACCCCTTTCAATTCGTAAATTTATAAATAATCACAATTTTCATCGTAAAATTACCGTCGTATTCCCAAAAAATCGTATACCTCCCACGACTATCAATTTAACCAATTTCATGCACGATCAATCTCCATTGGGAATGACAGAGAAAAAAGTCAGCAGCCGTCACGAAAAGAAATACCTAAATTTCACTAGGTAAACGACTAATGCCGCCGGATCAGCTGATTTAGTATGTAATGCTATTTATACATTGAAACGAAGTGCACGCCAGGGTCTTCCTGGCGTCAGGGATACCGGAAAACGTACAAGGTGAAGGTCCTCGTCGTGAATATAAGGAAAAGACTCCCTCCCCCACCCCACCCTCTCTAGGAGCATACCAAGACGACAATATACGAAAGAGCATCCACTTTGGGCAACAGCTGATCCTGACGTAATATCTTCAGCGGCTCGAACTTCGGGGCTACTCGAAATAAGACAGATGCCGTCGCGTGACGACGCGATTCTTTCCTTTGCCAAAGTTACGCAACCTCTCTAATGTCAGTGACTAACAATTACGGGAATATCTTAGCGGAAGCTGAACCTTAAAAAAAAAGTAAAACGCACTCCGAGTCAAGTACGGCGAATTGACTTATCATTAAATTAATAACAACAATAAGCACGAAGCGCAGAGACGCAGTGAAGTAATAGCCAAAGGTGATCGACCCACGTTCGCCATTTATTGATTATTAAATTAATCGAACAGACTCACGAGGCTGTCAGGTAAAATTATCAAGTTTTCAAATTCCAATTAGGGTATGCGAGAGTGTTTGCTTTTCTTATAATCCACACTTCCTCGCGTATCTCAAGTCCAAAACCGTTGGCACGTTATACCAGTTCCCCCGGCTTAGAATAGATACTAAAGTGTCCTTAAAGCCAGGAAGTATTTTTTGCTTATGCACATATGTAGATGCATTCGAGGAGCCTGGGCGCCATCGCCACGCGCGTCATCGAGGCTTTCATAATTTATTGTTAAGCCTTAGTCCCGTATCTTCTGCAAACTACAGAGAATTAATTCACACCGTAAGCAGCCGCAAGGAAAATAAAAATAATTTTCAGTGTTGCGAAGTGGACGCTTTTGTTTTTGAAAATTCAGAGATCCAACGCATATAATGGTCAGAGTTACAATAATTGACGAAGGGAGAGGAGGAAAAAAATCTAGTAAAATTTCACCGTGCGGATGACGAGTCAAAAGGAATCTATTTATCAAAATTTAATGTCAATGTATTAAATCATCGCCAAGCAAAAAATATCGGACGGGTTACTTACTCGTGTGAACAAATCTTCGGAGACAAAGATGAAATTCAATAACACGATGACTCATCGTGCCGGATAACAAAAGAAGAGCTTGGATACGACGTTGCGTATCAAATGAATATTTCCAATTGTTACTCGTAAAGCCAGTAGCGTCATCCAGATTCGATCGTCGTCTTCGTCGTCATCGTCGGGGCATATCCAATATGGCGAACAAGGGCCTCCTTCAGCCCGAAGAAAGAGTCCTTGGATACAGAATCCAATTGACGTACGCGTCACGCATTGCGCCAATTCGCAGTAAAATTTACTTGTCGACCAAGAGGAGTCATTCTCGTGCGTATCAGCCGTAAGGCAATTGAAGAGAGCGACAGACGTCTGTATGTGACGTCTCGTACTTACGAAATAAATAAATCGATAACGGTGACACTCGAAACGCGAAAAAAAAAGCAACGACAAACTAAAGCAATCGTAACTTCCAACAGAGGTCCACCTCATCGATAAATACTCGGAGTGCAATTCGAGGTAAATGATTTATCGATCATTCTCGATTCGCAGCCATTGAGTCACGAGCGTGCCGTCGTCGAGCCGTCTTTGTAGCGTCTACCGGCGTCCCCCTCCCCTCCCCTCCCCCGCCGCCCCTACCCCTGCCATTATCGAGAGCCAGCGAGTAGAAGCCAGACTAAAGAAAACACTCAGAGGCCCTCGGTGCGTTCTTCGTACCAACGGAGTCAAAACAAGCACTGCGCAACGATGTGTATTAGCAATTGTAACAAAGAATATTAAAATTGTACGAGAAAGTTCCTTAAATAATTACGAGTGCCAAGCAAACGATTATTGCCACCTTCTTGACCTTCAAAAGTGTCACTGCAGACGGGACACAATAACGAAAGACTTTCGCATGACTAAGGATAAGGTTCCGTAATTCTATGTCGCTACTATAAGAGCATGGTTGTGTCTCGCTCGGTAGTATGCAGATAAACAGAGAGACCACTGCGATACTCGTAGTAGTGAAAGTAAATTTCGAGAGACACCCTTGACCCTAAGGAATGTAATTTTTTTTTAAAGACTAGAGACGGAAGAAAAGGGTAACAAAAATTAATGCCACGACAACAAAAATCATTTCCCCCAAACAGGCATTATACAAGAAAGAACAAAGAACGGCGATGCGTGTGAAACGAGGAGAAAAAAATCTTTGCAAACTGCAAGAGGAAACTGCATTTCACGATGCGGATATGACGAGTATCCGTTGACTGCATAGGTGATGTAAACAAAGAAATATTTTAACGCCAATCTCGTTGGATCGTATTTCCGTTTCTCTTTACAAATACCAACGAATTCCCTCTCTCTCTCTCTCTCTCTCTCTCTCTCTCTCGGCTTCAGAAAAATGCAGCACTGACGATTTTCATAAAACGTCAATTCAACAGTGACGTGCGAAGCCGTGTACAGGTCAAAACCGAGAAACTGTGACTCCGTCTCACTCCCACTCGTACAAATGCACTTATCTCAGTCTCTCTCGCGCTCGCCTGGCACATAGGAAATACTTAAAATTCAAACCAAACCATTGACCGTCCCCGTCCACGTGTGGCGCTCGACTTAATGCATACATATACTGTCTATGTGCGTGTACGCGCACAGATCCAATATCTAACAATAATTCGTGCATAGTCGTGCACGTACGTTCCATCAGCGCTACCAATTTTGTTGGACGGCTTTTTTTATGCTCGAATATTCCACTGCACGTGCAATTTGATACACGCTTAAATATGTCAGCTGTGTCCGCACGCACGTAACCATCGCGTACGTACATGAGTGCAGGCATCTGCAGACAGGGTTAAATTCGTACTAAATTAATATTCTCAAGCTATCCGGTGTCATCGAGAATAACTCAGGGAAGAGAGAAAAAAAGGACATAACGTTATGTTACGAAATTTCACAAGAGTAACTATGGTCCGATAAGAGATCGACCTATTGATTCACAAATATTATATCGATTGCTGTCACGATAAGTCGTATACAATGGATGACTATATTTATTGTCTCTCCCCCCCACCCCCCACCCTGCAAATTATCGATCAAATCGCATTTGTGCCGTAGTCTGTACGTATGTGATCGTGTCGAAGCGTCACTGACGAATTTTTCAAAGATCCATAACTCAGTTTTTAGTCAAGCAAAGCATACAACGCCCACGCAATGTTAATCGCGAGAATTCTCTCCAGTTGTGTAGCGACAGTAGTCTGGACGTTTTCTCCGTTGTTGTTTTGACGCGCGGGCTCGCGATAAGAAATCTCCGGGGACTTCGGAATGCGTTGAAAAAAAATTTTCCGGATACCGAAGGGTGCCCGCGGGTGAGTTGGTCCGATGAATCTGTGTCCTATAGAAATTTGATGGATCTTAGAAAAGAAAAATAAATAAGAACCCAAGAGACTCGTATTACGCCGCCTCGACGACCGACGGACCACGCCGCTGTGAATACGAAACAGAAGAAGTAGCAAACACACACGTAAAGGCGGTACCGGGGAGTTGAAATATGTGAAAGAGATCGCGTAGAGTCACGAAACAGCCGCAATGCACCAGGTTTAACCATGGTTACGTCACTGTTGCGGTAACCGGTGGCAGCTTCACGTCGGGCTTCGTCTATCACTTTATATCTGTCCTTTTCGCTCTCATTGTCTCCGTCCTGTATATCCATTAGTTCGCACGATTTGACGCGACTGACTTTGACACTGTTGGATAAAATAAGTGAAGAGAAAAAAAGGAAATTTTGTGAAAACAAAATTTCGCACGCGACATATTATGTAATCCACTGAGAAACTCCCGGCGAGCGACGAGCGAAGGAAGACAAATTTTGAATATCCCGCTCAAAACAATAGTCCAGTTCGTCGGACGTTCGATAAGTCGCGCGAGCCGACCTAACCTGAAAAGCATCCGGTCGCAGTGCAATTCGAACACTCAATGGAGGGCAGGGTCGCTGGCTAATTAAATACGTTCGAGACAGTGTTGCTTTATCGTTATTTCGTAATGGCGTCGTGCGATTGGAGTATAGGAAAGTGAATAAACAAAAAAAAAAACAGATGGAACGTAGTAGAATAAAGATCCAGTCCAATTCTCACTGGCACAATGTATCGATTCTCATATGTAATGTGTGAAATTATTGTCTTGTTTTTTCTCTTCTAATCGCTATCTTCTGTTCCATGTCTCCTCGTTCATCCGAAGCTCGCCGTTCCAAAAGTCCCGCGAGTGTTCGTAAAGCTGCTAAATACTATTTTTACCTACTCTAGTAGATACTCCCTAGTACCAGTCCATCCATTTACTCTTACTCGAGAGTCGAACCACTCCAGGTGAGAAATCGAACACACTCCTTGACGTACAAGCTCCTCGAGAGCGTCAATGATCTCTCGACAAAGTCCTCGTAACAACGTAAATCGATCGATGCCTCTGTAGGTAACAGATACAGACTGTGCGCATAGACACAAAAATTACGTCGGGACTTAAAACTTCGGGTTAATCCAAATCAAAAGTAGCAACGTCAAATCGAAATAGTCATACAAAAATTGCACATGCCGAATTTATCGATCCCTCTTTAAAAAAAAAACCGAATAACGTCAGGATTTCACAAAAAAAAAGAATTCCCTAGAAACCTGCAGGACAGTCTGCTTAAAAATGTTGAAAAATAAAAAAATCGACTAACGTATTTCCTCGAATTCATTGCCACAGCAATACCATTTTTTCCATCATCACGTACCGAAATAGTCGGATTTCAGAATTAAAAAAAAAAATGGCGACAAATCGTATAACAGGATGTTGAGCGACGATTAACGTACATTTTTAACGTACGTTGACATTTATAAAACACCAAGATATCCCTTCGTTCGGTATCAACGCGTCGTTTTCAACAAAGGGAATTACCTTCCAACCTAAAAAAACGATTAAAAAAAATAGGGATATTTTAATTTTACAACTCTAAAGGTCTATTTACCTGCGACAAAGGAATGTCAAATATCGTATTTCGGAACAAAGTAAAGTAACTGTCGTTCCACTATAGAAGAAACTATTACCCGTCACCCTGAGTTCTCTCCAGGAAACGATACCGAAATAGGGCTACCAGCCATTATGGGATTCAGGGGCAAAACTATTCGCGCGTAACGTACTATGGAAACTTAATGCTCTGAACGTGAGTGAGGGACTGGAGGGACTGGACGGAATGGCGGGAATGAAGGGAAAGGGAGCGAGGGAACTGCGGAACGATATTTGGCAAATTGCTGCCACTTACAGTCATCACGAAACCTCTTAATTCCGACTCCCTCTTGCATTTCTTTTTTTCTCTCCTTCTCGTTTTACCTCTCGGATGTATTTCAGTTATCCATGTAATTAAAATGATCTAGACGAAACTGTATTCACAAAAATAGATGGCGTTCATACACATCGTTATCAAATGGACTAATCAGCATTTTTGTTATCGTTAATGAAAACGAAAAAAAAAAGAAAAAAAGACACTCGTAAATTTGTGCGTGTTTATACTAATTGAAAAGCTTTCGGATTTTCATAGGTTTTAACTTAACCTTAAAAAATGATACCACTTGTATTTACGTATTCATAATTGTTGTTTAGCCGACGAGAGTACATCGGATAACAGACAGTCCAAGATAAAATTATATTTATATCCACTATACAGATATAAGTTAACCTATAAGGACGAATAACTTTAAAATTCGTTATTTTCACTTTTAATAAGTAGAATGTAAGGATTTTTAGTTAGATTCTTGAGATTATGTTATATTTTGACTTATTTATTTTTGAATTAAAAATCTTGGCATTTTTTATCGCCCGTTTAAACACGTGATATACGCCATTACTATTATGATTATAATCGCCGGACCACATACATAAAAGCGGGAGTTTTTATTATTTTTCAATTTGGCACGTGACATATGACAAAAGTGTATACGTTTAATTTTCAGGATGCATAGCAAGCCGAAATTTCAGGGCGGAGGGGGGTAGGGGGTAGGGGGGAAGGGAATAATTGTAGCAATTTTTGAACAATGTAATTGAATCTACTCTGTTATTAATTCTGGGTGACGATTAGTATCGCTTCTGGCCATTCACGACGTTACTGCGTGCGAATTGATTCGAGACTGGGCTTTTGCGCATTAACGAGACTAGAGAGAGAATAAGAATAATACAAATAAAAGAAACGTGTAAGACGATTAATTTTATACGAGGACGTTGAATTAAGTTTTATTCGCGACAATCAATACCTATTTCAGGTTCAATTAGACTTTCAACATTTGAATCTGCAGTAAATAACAGTTGAAGATTGACTTAATACATGGCTGCTGTGTAGGACATTGAAAATACGAAGAAAAAAACACATTGATCAATTCAATATTGTTATTTGATTTAAAAATACCAAGACAGAGCTTCCCATTTATGAAATATATTATCTAACAAGTCTCCAGTGTCAACGATTATCGATCGTTCAACTGAATAGATTAAAAGATTATGCTATCACGATCGTTGAGATAGCAGCAATCATTGAATAAAGAATCCAGGAATCGATCGCGCCAGTAATTAATCGTTGGAATTCGACCAACCCTGAATTCTCAGGTTGACGAGATCGGCATTAAATCGATCAGAATGATGAGTCAGACAGATCCACGTTAAGAAGGTCTACAAATGAATTTAGAGACAAATTCTTATACGGCTAACCTGCAATCAACTCCAAGCGAACGAAAAAGAAATTGATTATCAGCGTTCAATTTTTTGTCTACGTTTTATTATTAATTTTACGTCAGACAGCGCAGTATCGTATAATTATTGCACGAAAGTCAGTGGATAGATAAAAAAAACACTCGTGAATCGTTCGTTAAGCTGCACTAAGTGCAGAATGCAAAAAAATTGGGTCCTAGGCAACGAGGAAACTGTCAGGATGCATATTATGTGTGTGTGTATGTGTATATATGTATATAACAGGGGAGTTCACACCGAGATCTGTCACGTCGAATTGACAGCTAGCATCCGTTAGTTAGAAACAACTACGTGGTGGATGTAGAGTTAGGTGGTAGGTGAGAGAAAAGTATGGAAGAGTAAAGTAAAGAGACAAAGAAAAGGTTGCCGGAGGTGAGAGGAGTTCGAGGGGTTGGTTGGTGTCCTCTGCACGGAGTGCTGGAGATTAAAAGAGCAGGCGATTATAAAAAAAGGGCGTGTGAATGCCCGCCAAGGCGCTGGCGTCCAAGAGCGCGGGACACGACTTCCTAGGACGTTGAATTCTTCAATGAGATTTTCTGGTAGGAATCATTAAGAGGCTCTGTGATTGTTTACCTGGGTATACAGTTGGGAGGGGTCCGGTCGACTTCCCAGGTGGCAAAGAGCTTCATGGGAACGGGCCGGGTGGCCGCGGCCGTCGCCTTCGTCCGCTCCGCCATTTTTCGGCCTCTCGGCCCACAATAACACACAATACACCTTCACCTCACCGCGGCTTACGGCTAACTGATTGGCTGAGTTTCTGATACTCGCCTGCAGCGCCCTTTCGGAATGGCTTAATGACGGCCGCTGAGGACGACGCTGACGACATCTTTGGAAGAATATTGGCAGCTCGTTTAACCTCTCCGATAAAATGAGACCTGCAGTGTTGATTGAAGATTAAACTTTTGCGGGATACTTTGGTACATTTATCGTTACCTCAAAACGTTCGCAGTGACATTATTGACTGATGGGGTCTCATCGAATGACTGGACATCTTATGGGATACGCTGTCACGCGACCTGGGGTGTCGTCAAGATCAACAGCTCGGGTTTACCAATTGCAATGATATATATAGATTTATGTCCTACATATCAGAATTACGCGGCACAGAATAAAGGGACGTGTTCAGTCTATTCAGATATAGTATTATGTATGAAAAGAAGGATTTGCTGAACATCTTAAGATCTGTAGCAGGTATAATAGGTTGAATGATGGAAGCAATAAAAGATAATTTAGGTCACTCTATATTTGTTATGCTGTACGATGTCATACTTGTCTTTTAAATAGTGTCATGTTTGTTTGAATGAAGAAAAATATACTTGAAGATTATACACAAATGATTTTCATTATTTTCTATTGATACTTATTCATATTGCGTACAGTTGTTTGTATACTACTTAGAATGTAACCAGCATTTATGGTACTTCTTAGCAATGAACAAACTCTGGTAGAAAATTAATTTAACGCAGGAGCATAATTTTTATAGAAAACTTGTGTACATGTAGGCTTATGGAGAATTTCTTTTTTTTTATTATAAAAATGCATGGGAGATATTTATCGTCACATAAATACACGCAGGCCTTGATCCTCCTTTTAAGCACGCCTTTGGTATCCTAAGTAGCTACGGAGGGAATCAAATGGAAAGACAGCCACCACATTAATAATGGTTGAATGCTAGCAATGAAAAGAATAAAGTAGAGCCTTCTCTTGTTTCCAGAAGCTGTATACGAACTATGACCTTCTGGAATGACTCTCAATTTCAGTGACCGTATCAGAAAGAATGCTAGAGATATGCTGAAGTATATCAAAATAACGTAGTAGCCCAACCGTTGAAATATTAATGATAAGAACACTGCAATGTTCACACCTACGTACTTGTAACCACAGTAAGCTAACAGATCGAGGGTCCGCAAACTTGTGTCTAGGTTCATCACGTAGAGCGTTATAGTATGAACAATTAATTCTATGATACCCCAAGCCAGTGCAGAACTAGCCAAGATACCTAGCTGCTCCGGAGTGAAACGTTCCTGTGTCCCAAGAGCTAGACCAGCTATTACAACGTATGTCAAGAATGCCATTGTTGGAATGTACAAATCAGGAGCATTCCTTTCGTAGCGTGGTTGCAATGGACCATCCTGCTCATATTTCACTGACCAGTCCTGTTTAGTATAATAAAGGATGCTTAGCATATCAAAGTTATTATATAATAGTGATTAATCAAACAGAAATGATTCTGATACAGTACTCACTCTTTGTGTGAATGGAAAGAACAGAAGAGATAATTTTGCGATGACATAATCCGTGTCAACAGCAAAGTAATATTTCAATGCTGTTACAGGCACATATTTTTCCAACTGTTGCTTTCCCGATCCAACTAGAGCATTGCCATACTGCACTGCCATATTTGTGACCATTGGTTCTGCTAATAGCTGCGTGGCAAACTGTGGTGTGGTAAATCCTTCCGTACGAGTATCGTTAGGATTATATCCAGGCATAGGTGCTGTGTTAAATCCATACGGTGGTGAGGATTGCTCAGGCATATTAAATCCATATTCTGGTGGTGGGCCACTATTTATAGGCATCTACAAATGCAGTATAAGGTAAAGTAATATTTTCATCATTACGTTACATACAAAAAGAGATATTTACCGATCCAACTTGTTGATTATACACATATGGACCTTGTGGTGACGATGAAGCTGGTGCAGAAAGACCAGCTGATGGATCCAATATCCTTTTTGGCTTTGCTGTAAGTAATTCACCTTGCCATCGATATGCAAAGCTTAAAAATCTACTAACGATAACCTCTTCTACATAAAATTAATTTATCTATTTCCAAAGAATCACATTTTCCTCTAACTATCGACCTTTGACATCCATTCACTTGATATATAAAACCCAAAGTTAACCTCACCAGCCAACAGTTTGCAAGATATTAATAAACATAGTACTGCCTCAACAATTTGTAATATAATTACTATCCTACGTCAGAAATCATCCTATCCTATATTACCTAATAAAATAAATATATGATAAACATTTAATTGACGATCAAAATCATTTTGAAAAAATGAATCACCATCTGTAACCAAATACCCAACTTACCTCTTCGTGCACCAGATTGATTGTAATTCATTCTGCCGTTTGAAATTATTGTATTGAAACTTTATTCCTGTCGAGCCTAATGCTTAGTCGAAGATATTTACAATATATTTTTGATGTGTATAAACCCTGATTATTTACTACAGGAAAGACCGAAAACAATTCGAGCCACACGTCGCCATGTCTCGTCATCCATAGCGGAAGCTTCTAGTCATCTTGTCGCTTTTTCGACTGATTATTTTGACACCTGGTACTGGCCTACTGACATTTTCCATATCCATAGATTTTAATAAACCAGATAAATAAAAGGATGATGAACTCAAACGATAATTCTCACAATTGCCAAAATCATACTTTACTTCCGACATATCAAACCGTCTGTACAACGCTTGCTTGAGTTGCGCCATAAATAATCAACTTAAAAGTTGTATAATTCCTTGACTGCATTAAAATTTTAAATATTGAATAATTACGCAATAATATATAATCAAGAACAAATAGCTGATAATCTAGCCTAGCGTCTAAAACAAAAAGATTTATTCTCACAGTCTAATTAGACAAGATTTAAAATAAATTTGACATTAATAACAATTATTCTATTAGCTTTTATCAGTTTAAATATTTGTGATATTTATAAATCTCGATAAGGCCTCGATAAACTTTATTTACCTTTATTATTATTTGTTGTAAACAATTGCAAAAATGAAGTTGAGGGGGCACCCGGGTTTGAACCGGGGACCTCTCGATCTGCAGTCGAATGCTCTACCACTGAGCTATACCCCCACTTGTTAGAATTGTATAGCATTGTGAATTTCACGCGTTAGTAAATGAAATAATTGACACTAACTAAATCAATTATATAAAGTTAATCGAAAGGCTTAATTACTATTTTATTCATAGTATTATCGAATAACTAAATATTCACAGATCCCGTTTTATTTCATCAAGCTTAACCGCTTGAAAAGTACAACGAAAAAGTACCGGTACCATAGCTAGATACGTTACTGAAACGATGGTATCTAAGCAACCCTTACATTTATACGCCACGCTAACAGAAGGACGCCAGTGCGCGTCCCACCCTCATAAGGAGCGTTTCACCCTCTGAGAGATTGGAGTCCCGTGTGGCGGTATTCTTCGAAAGCCTCAAGATCATCACAGAAGCAGGACACCGTTCGTTATGGAAATGGCGGAAAACGGGGAAGTCCCTAAAACATTCGAAGAAGTAAGATTTACGCCACCGTAGCACAAGTAGTGAATAATTTATTTATTACAAAAAAAATTAACGTTGCACGCTCTATGTACGAATGGACCAAACTCCAATGACACTTTTATTTTTTTTTAGAACGTCGCTAACGTTCCATTGGTTAAATTTTAATTTTATTCGTTTATTTTCAAACGAGTAAGCAGACTTTTTATTTCCGGATATCAATCAGTTCGCCACGGCAAAACCGACCGAATGGTAAAATCGAATTCTGCAGCGATTTTACCTATTACGGCGTAATCGAACTTGGCATGGAAGATTTTCACGCGAAATATTAAACGGCTTGATGAATCATTAACGACCTACGTTCCTAGTAGACGAGCGTACCGGTTTATTTGATGGAATAACGATTTCCAGTCATAGAGCTGTTGGAACACGAGCACGTGGTGCATGTTATATGTCTATACGCGATAACTTTCTAGGAATAAACTTTCTTATGTGGATGAAATCGCTTTTGATGTATTTAACACCTATTCCGTAAGACAATATATGCTGAATTTTTAATAAAAATAAGATCCAAGACCCACTACAATTAAAATTGGTTTTGATCTAAAGAAAAATTAAACTAAATAAAAAAAAAACTCATTTTACTTTGATATGCTCTTGCCAGGTTTTATATAGAATAGACAATTTTGAAAATTGAATTTCCCGCGTTTTACAAGATTTATATCAGACAAACTAGACTCCGAAAAATTTAGTAGAATCAAAGAGCGTACTAGGACAGTCAAGACTGAAAACAGAAAAGCTGAAGAAACGTATATGAGAGTGTAAAAACGTAGGCGTGACAGTGCTCGCATAAGTATTGGCACTAGCTTTCCTTATTATCATAAGAGAAATCGATATGTGTGAGTAGTTAGTACTTGGCTCGGGTGTTTTCCACATTCAGTCTGGTGGATGGACTTGAGTCATTTTTTCACTGACAACTTCGACCGTCCACGTGATGAATGCCGAATCAAGTCTGGTTTATGATTCTCCTGCGGAATACTTTGAAATAAAAAAAAGTTTAATCGAATTTCGGACAAGAAAAAAAAATGCAAACAATAAAATGAATGATTAAACAGAAATTTTATAAAATTGTAATAAATTCTAACAGTTTTCACAGTAAAATTGTTCGTGAAATAGTTGAAATAATTTTATTAAATATTCAAATATTTGATTGAACGACCAAACGTTTTTTTAAAAATCAATCCGCGTGCTATCCGACGAATGGAACATGTAGCAGCAGAAAATGTCGAGATTACAAACTAAGCAATAAGAAAGGCTGCGAAGTGTAAAAGGGTTCGTAAATAGACCTTTAGCGAGAGCTTTAGACATAGCGTGAGAGCTGACAGGCAGCTGAGTCTAAGAACGTAGACGTGGCTGCTTAAGAAGCATATAGCACTGTTCCACTTGGCAGAGGAAGACCCCTGCGTCCATATTAAAGTAGTCTCTTCGGGGGGACTTCTCAAATAAAAGTTAATAATACAACGCGGTGTCTCCAGTCGATCCGCAACCACCTCAACACCCTGGGTGAATATTTTTAGCTGGTGAATTCCCCACGTACTATTATCATTATCAACCCTTTCACTGCTAAAGCAAAGACAGGTTTCGTTATAGTCGTACCGGAAAATCGAATACCATTTGTCTTATGAAAATTAATATAAACAATTCATACAAAACCATTAATGTTATATTGACCTGTAGAAATCGATAGAGCACTCGACTCGTCGAGTCCTTGAAAATTGTCCTAATTTTTCGAGGTCCTGTCCAGCGATGCCCTTGATTTCTTTCTGCTCTCCTACTTCTTAAGGAGACAAACAGACTTCCGATCCCAGCACGCACGACACCCGTCCATGTGCAACATAAAAATTGGACACGTGGCGACCTTGTCGTGAGATTCGCTATTAGAATTCTTTATCGGCATCGGGTGTTGTGGTGGACGGTTTCTATGGTACCGAGTGACCAGGTCAATTCACCACGTGGTCACCCAACTCATTCTCAGCCACGCAGTTTGGCTTTTGAAGATCTTACCAGATTCACATCCGAGACCGTGCCCAATTTCCTTGAGAACGAGGTCACAGTTTTAAGGTTTGCGACCCTAATTGATCCAACGATAATAAACGTCTGTCCTAATTAAGTGTGAGAATGGTCGAGCTTTTAGGAAGTGAGTCGTGTCAGATTGGAAGTTCAAGCTAGAATCTGTAATTTAAATAAATATCAGTCCAAGATTTCGTGTGTCTTTATAGATGGAGCCGATCTAGAAAAAATCGGTGGTAAAATCGGGCATGGACACTAAGACTCCACCGATTCCACAGAAACAGCCCGAGAGAGTCCAAGTAAGAAAACAAGAAAGAACAGCAGAGTTATCATTGCCACCTTTGACCCCAGTACCAAGTCTTAGTCAGGTATCAAAGAATCCTGGCTCATCCTGGACACGAGGAACGTCTTACGTACCAAGAGCGCAAGATCACCACCAGGAAAGGCCATACAGGTACACAATGGGGGCATTCCATTTCTGGATAACAATTTAAATTCATCAACCTAAAGAAAATTAATTTAAATATTTATTTTCATAAATTCTTCAGAGTCCTACCAATAGGTGCGACACCCCTGATGCACGCCTGCCAACAGGCAGACAGAATACGAGTATTAAGATTGTTGAGGGAACAAAGCCAGACCATTGGATTCAGAGACAGAACCCTCAGGAACGCTTTGCATTACTGTATGGATGCCGGAACTGGCGGTGCCGTGGCTACGGCGGCACCGGAACTGGTCAATGCTCCTGATGCAGAGGGTCACACACCTTTGCATTTGGCAGTCATTGCTGGTGACACTCAGCTCGTTGCTGTACTGTTGGCCAATGCTGCGGACGTCAATGCCAAAGACTTGGAAGGACACAGTGTACTTCACTGGGCTACGGGTACAAAATTAATAATAATAATAAATACATGAAACATAGAGAGAGCTTTAGAGCTTCGCTTATCTAGACTTGAATTTCTTATAAACGTTTTAAAGAATGACTTAAAAATCGTACCTAATCTAGAATTTTACATGAGTTCCTGGTACATGGATAAAATTGTATGGAAATAGCTGACTCTAAGGAACAGGATTATCGTAGGATGGTAACACTGTTATCGGATTGGTAGATCTCTTGAGAAAGGAGGCTAAGCCAATGGGCAGCTTGGTCAAGTAAGGTCAGTGGGTCGCGTGCGGTGACGTAATTCAGGTCGATCTGGGCCTCACGCTAGTCTTGAGATAATCTGCTGAGATTGACCATAGGCGTCCTTGCTTTATTTAAGCGACGAGTAATAGTCCTTCGACTTGTTCACTGAATCTGCAACATGACGCAACTCGATTCTATCTCGCAGGAAGGAGCACGATATGAAGAAAAAAAAAAATAAAGTGCAACAAAGAATATCCTTGCAGTAGAAAAATGTCAACCGATAATTTGGATAAGTAAAGAACAAAATATGAATGCGCATTCTTATCCAGTTTCTGTATCTTAGTCTGCGGAGAAGCCGAGTGCGTGCGTCTGGTCCTGGCAGCTGGTGCGCGACCTTCGACTCCAGATCATCGAGGTGGATCGCCGCTTCATTACGCGGCTCAATGCTGCGGTGCAGCAGCCACGGCTGAATTGTCCGTGCCGAAGAAAGTGGGTCTCAAGGTGCTGCAGACTTTGTTAGAATTTGGCGCCGATGTCAATGCCAAGGACGAGGACGGAAGACAGCCAATCCTCTGGGCAGCCAGTGCAGGAAGTGTCGAAGCCGTCCTTGCTTTGGCTAGGTAAAGGGAGTCTACTGAGGTTGTTAAATATTTTGAAAATATTCCTGGTGCTGTGTGCAGGGCTGGTGGTTCCGCTGCAGCTGGTGCATCCGACAAGGATGGTCTGACTGCACTTCACTGTGCTGCATCCAGAGGACACGCAAGATGCGTGGAAGCCTTGGTGAATCTCTGTGGGTCCCAACCGGATCACGTTGACGACAACGGTTGCTCCGCGCTTCATTATGCGTCGACACTGGGTCATGCCGAAGCCACTGCACTTTTATTGAGACTAGGCGCCGACCCTAATAGACAGGATCGTAAAGGCAGAACGTGAGTCACCTGGGGGTATATTGAAATTAGTTTATGAGGTCTGATTGCCTGCTTTATTGGTATAGACCCGCATTGTGTGCGGCCGCCAAGGGTCAGTTGGAGACGCTGAAGATACTTGCGCAACACGGAGGATCCTTACACGCTAGAACTGTCAGGGGTACTGGAGTGGCTCATGAGGCTGTAACATCCGGTAGAATAGAGTTAATTAAATGGTTGGCTAGGAAGAGACCTAGCACTCTGGATGTAGCTACTCACGATGGCAGGACTCCGCTTCACGTTGCCGCTTTACACGGTCACTTGGATGCTTGTAAAGTCCTCCTGGATAATGGCGCCAGGATAAATGCTGTTCTTCGTACTAGCAAAGGTAACCTGATGACTGCCCTGGACGCGGCACTTTACCGTGGTCACAGAGACTGTGCCAAGTTGATCCAAATGCACGGTGGAACCACTGCTCAGCAACTGAGAACGCACAAAATGGCTCCTAATAAAGGTATGACAGGTTGACTTTGATTTTTTATAAGATTCTCCTTTTGTAGAATAACAACGCGGTGGAACTTCTGTACGTTTTTTTTTTAGTATTTGCGGCCAAGTTAAAAGTAAAGAGAGCTGGGTCAAGCAGCGAGAGCGAGAATCCTAGTCTAGGTAGAAGACGTAGGGATTTTCGAGAACCGGAACTTTATTACGAGGAACGGTGGATAGAGAGGAGAACAAGGAGGAGAGGAAGTCTTAAGAAGGATCGTAGGGACAGCAGAAGCTTCAGCGAGGAAGAGATTCGCTTGTCCAAGACGAGGAAGGATCGCGAGAGGAGGACGCGCAGTGAATCAGCTAGATACGAGAGCGATGCTGGGGAAAAGAGAAAAAGGAAAAGAAGCACAAGAGGAAAATTAAGGAAGCATAAACATGAGTATAGCGAATCATCAAGCGAGTCTAGTAGCTTGTCTGACCTGGACAGATCAGCCGGAATGAATCATCGACGTAGAAGCGACAGGCGAATTAGGAAGGATGCAGATAACGAAGAGGATCAGAAGAGTGATGATCATCTTGGAAGTGTCAGCGACGATAGCTTAGAAGTTGTCGTTGTGAAGAAATCAATAGAGAAAAAATCGGAGAAAGTAATTTCCGGTAGGAAGTCGAAAACACCACGTGAGGAAAAGGAAAGAGTAAACTGTACAAAAGCACGAAGGAAAAGTTCACGTGGTAAAACGAAGGAACAGGACAAGAAGACTGGAGGTGATAAATCTCACGCAGAAGATGATTCTGATCACGTTGCTGTAAATGAATCAGTATCAGGAGTTTCCACGAAAAAAGAATCTACGGAGATAACAAAATCTGAGGTTGCAGAAGAGCCTGCAAAGAACGTTGAAGAAGGATCCAGGATTCAAAAAGAGGCTGACGAGAGTCCTGTATCCTTGCAGCGTAACGTTCACTATCAACGTGACGCGACTGACAGTACTTCCCAGGAAACCGTCGAGAGGGTGACGGTGACAGCCCTCGTCCACAAGGATCAGACTCCGGATACTCCGACATCCTTGACGAAAGAGAAAATAGAATTGGAGGATGATCATGAAAATGCTGAACCCGTTAAAAGAATGAGACCTCGATCAGCACGTCCGGGATCATCTACTAGAGGCAGGACGTCTTCGGCTAAGACCAAGATGGACCATATCCTGGAGAAGGCTGATGAGATGCAATCTGCTCTTATGATCAAGGCAGCCGATTTCAAGAAAAGCGTCGAAGAATTGCGTCAGCAGGCTGCGCAGGACGGGGATGAGACTCAGGATAAAAGTGGTAGGACGTCAGAGGGTGGTGGTGATGAGGATGTCGTTACTGCTCAGGTAAATGACGTAGTCACTGCAAAAGATAAGGAGACCAAGACAGAGACTTCGGAGTCAGAGACTCCTTCTGAAGATTCACAGAAAGGATATTCTCGACTAGGAACTCAATCTAACAGTTCATCAAAAACTGAGAAGGAAGGATCCGGGGAGAAAGTTGAGAAGGAAGATGAAAGTGTCTCACCTGAATCTTCAAAGAGCCCAGAAGAGAAGACCAGTCAGGAAACAGAATCCGAGAAGAGTACAGAAGTAGAAAATACCCAGGAAACTTCAGTGAACGATGAGAGAACTGTTAAGGATAAAGACCCTTCTGGAGAAGAATCTTCTTCGAAGAGTTTTGAAGGTGCTTCAGCACATTCATCAGGACAGGAAGAGAAATTGAAGACCGTTACGAAGAGCAAGAAATATTCAGCATCAAAGAGTAGACCTAATACTGCCAAGGATAAGTCTTCACCAGATAGTAAAAAGTCTGGGTCACCTCCGAAATCCTCTTCCCAGGAACGAGATGAAGGTACTGAAATAAACAGTAAGACTAAAATAATAGACACAGGAAAGAAGAAAGGGAAGACTCTATCAAAAGGTGAACAGAAAAGAAAAAAACAAGTAAAAAAGAAAGTAGATTCTCCTGGCAGTAGAACAATGGGTTCTTCCGGGAAAGAATCAATTTCTGAATCAAGAAGCAGATCCACAGAATCCACGAAGAAGGATTCCCCAGATAAAAGTACCCTTGATGCGTCATCAAAAACTCCTGAAGAAGAGGTGTCTAGAGTAATAGAAAAGTCATTAGAATCTTCAAAAGCTGAAGAAAAGCAACACGAGGAGAAAGATACTGACCTTGAGAATTCTGATGAACCTCCAAAAAGTACAAAATTAATTAAAAAAGCTGATACTAATTACGAAGAAGCGAACAAGGTGGACCTTCCAAGGAGTTTAGAAAATTTACAAAAATCAGAGCCGCATCCAGAAAAGAGTATGGACGACGAAGAAGATCTTGAAATAAGTAAAATTCCACTTTCAGAAACAGAAGCATTTCGTTTCATAGATGATAGTTCATCCGAGAGAAAGAGTTCGAGTTCCCCACGTTCAAAGATGCCCAGACGTTCTAGACCATCCACAGGAAAAGGTCGATCAGGCTCTGCAAGATCAAAAAAGAGTCTGATAGAAAGTTCAGAGGATTGTTCACCCGATAGAAGTGCTATCGTAGCAGTAATAGAAAGTCCTGAATGGGAAGAGGATGAAGAAGACGAGGAAATCGAGAAGGAAATCCGTGAAGCGATTGGAGAAGACATAGAACAGGATACGGAACCAGAAGAAGACAACAGTCTAGGTGTGATGAGGGTTCTGCCAAGTACCAGTGAAGATGATACTCCAAGAACTGGTCCTGGTCAGTCCAGGACTTCCGACATGGAATCGCTTCCCCAGGTAAAATCATACAAAGAGAATTAAATAATTTTTATAAATTTATCAATCCAAAAAAACATTTCAAGGTTCACCCAAGACCAAGACCTCGTTTGTTAAGAGCACAAAGTCCTCAAGAGCTTCGAAGAGCCAGACCCAGGACGAAACAGCGTAGGGACAGCGGCGGCAGGGACAGTGGCATAGAACCAAGTCCTAGAATATCAAGGATACCAAAAAGAACAATCAAGTGTTATCCGAATACAGAAAAACAGCAAGCGTTACATATGGAGACAATTACAAGAGACGTTCAAATAAGTCTGCGACGTTATCACTTGGAGAGGAAGATATTTTTTCAATTAATGGAACTCAAGAGACTTCAGATACGTCACGGTCGAGCTAACGAACAAGTTTTAGTGAAGAGACAGGTAACATTTTTACCATGATTTTCTGTTCCTGAATCGAACGAGGTATTTATTTTAAAAAATCTTATTTTACCAAAGGTCGAAGCCTTTCACAGAGCTGGAACTGCTGGACCTGCTCTTGGAGTTGCTAAATATGATCAACCCTTGACATTCAGGTTATTATTAAATTAGAAAATATTTCATTCTCTTTTCCACATTATTCCAATCTATAATTATTATTACTTATTTAATTAATTTTTAGACACTTTGAAGCATTTTTATACGAACAACTAAGAAGACTTCAGAAACGTCCAGCAACACCTGAATGGTGCATAGAAGCTAAGCAATGTACTCAAAAAACGCATCGATGTCATCACGCAACCAGTGCCTATACATCAGTACCAGTTTACACCTATCGTAGGTCAAAATCATTTACAGACAACAAATCAAAAAAAAAAACCAAGTTACTTAGATAATGACTAACTCAATGACGCATGCGCAACGTGATAATAGATTGTAATTCCAGTTGGTGGAGGCATTCCAGAACAAACCGGAAGTCTCTTGCCAAAGATCGAAGGTCGTGGAAAAGGTCAAATGACGGTAATTCATCAAGATCCAATATAATCCTATAAAAAAATACATTATCATCATCCCACGTTCTTATCAAGGTTGAGGTCAGCCATGGAGAAGAAAAACAGATAATCGCTCTACCAGCCGAAAGATTGGACCGCGGTAAAAGATACTTCGTGACCTTCACCGTACACGGTGACACGCAGGACGTGGAAAAGCCAAAGCCGCTGCAGGACGCACAGAGAAATACAAAGAGTGTATAAGAAGATATTATTAATGAAAAAGAATTTTTTGAAACTGCCACAACTAAGAAGCCAGTGAAAAGTTACATTCTTCCTTAATGACGTCACACGTAGTTCATCCCACCATTTAAAATAACAGACACTAACCTCAAAACGAATCGTAATTCCACATTAAGCCGAAAGTAAAGACGTGGACTGTCCGATTGTAAGACACAACAACTGTAAAAGAAATGATTTTCAAATGGGAGAAAAAAATCTCACGTCATTCCTGGCTTGATATTTCTTGTCAATCTGAAATCAAATATCAATGCAATGAGTCGTAAAGAAACATGTACGACAATTCATATAGGTTATGAGTCGCGTAGAAAACGAAAAAGATAAATGTATTAAATCAATATAGTAATCGCTATTGTGTATAGAGGGCAGGGACCATTGTGTATAGCTTGTGTACGTAAAGTGTATAATAAAATAATTGAAGTGAGAAAAAAATTGAACGGAATAAAAATCCCTATGATTTTTCAGCTCCGTCTCTCTGGTTAGATATAACTATGCGAAATAGGTTAGTTCGTAGAAATATCGATCAGCTGTGACGCGCTTGACTATGATGACGCATCCCTTCGACACGATCAAACAAAACTCTAACGGATTAGTCGTGCAACAGCTTTTACAGCTTGTACGATGATGTCCGAACGGGCGGAAGAATCCCTGTTAATTAATCGAGTATCGATAAAATTAAATCCTCCAATGTGTCCGTACTACTCGAATCTGGGCATTTCGTTAGAATAAAGAAGCCTTCGTATGGACAAATGGTTCCAAGACAGAAAGCTTTGGCTGTTTGGTAGTACATTACCCTTGTTGCCAAGAAGGTAAGATATCATTCTAGTTCTTTTGCTTATTTCCCTTCATTATTTCAACGTAGTTAGAATTAAAAAATCTTTTATTTTTCACTGTGTATCTATTTTTTTGGAAACAAAGGAGTGTCATTTTACCGAAGTACTTTGTGCGCGTATATTATGGTAAGTATCATGGTTGTGCCCCATATAAATTTTGTACATTACTTTACGTATTGACAATGTATTCTGGGCGACAGAAATTATTTTCATCAATTTCAACCATTCTTGGGTAATATTGAAAATATTCATTGGGTCACGTAAACAAAACGTTTAACCTATAAATGCTATGGTAATAATTACGTCCTTTCGAATTACGTATAGCAAGAGGTAGTTCGAATGCCAAGGTTAATTCACGAAGTTGTGGAAACGTGTTAAAATATCACAAAGTTACACGCAAGCTTTTCCCTACGTAATAGAAATACGATTCTTGCATTTATTTCGAGTCTGACGTTACGAGGCGGGCAAGAACGTCATACATACGTCTTAATGCGATAGAATAAAAAAAAGCATAATAAATGGACAAACCTACGACGTAAAATGTCTCTCCTGCAATTTATTAAAGATAAGCATCGGCGGATTAGGAAATTTCTTTGCTGTGAGCCAAAAGGGTCCGTTACTTTACCGGGCGTTTGAAATTACGTCACTCTTTCGTGGTCAGGGTCT
This sequence comes from Trachelus iudaicus, assembly GCA_030142595.1. Classification (NCBI taxonomy): domain Eukaryota; kingdom Metazoa; phylum Arthropoda; class Insecta; order Hymenoptera; family Cephidae; genus Trachelus; species Trachelus iudaicus. Next base: position 108,804 of record JARQTH010000301.1, on the reverse strand, counting down.
GAGTCCTGGTGTTATAGCGAAAACTATTGATTGTCAATAATCAAGAAGTTTATAAAAAGCGTCAAAGCTGCCAGAAAGAACCACGTACATTAGTATCACCCGGTATGTGCTTGGACAAAGGTGTCTTCTTCAGGGATTTCGATGAACGCCATTTTCGGGCTCCTGTAAGTAAATATGAATATTACTCTGAATATGAATAAGCAAATGGGAATATATTATTTAATAAGTAAACTTCATATAGTTCTACTGCTAATCGGTAACAGTCGGCCATATTTGTCTTTGTTCGAAAACAAATACGTCACAGATGACACTAAAAGAATTCCACCAGACATCTGTCTTCAGCGGTACTTAAGACTTTGAAATTTAGTGTCTTAGACATCTTATAGAGATTTTTATGGAAAGACAAGTCTTGGCTGATTACACAAGACATTTCTTAATTATCCTTCTAACGCTTGATAGACGTCTATAAAGATTTAATAGATGTCTCAAAAGTGTCCTGTAAACGTCTCCGTGCTATCTGAAATGTCGTGTATTGATAATGAAAAAAAATACAAATTTCCCAAAAAAAAAACATCAGCGAATCGGTGATCATTTATCGATTACACATAAAAATCGATCTGACCCTTGTGTCAAATGAACGTATTTGACACTTTTGTAACGTGACATTTTTTTTTTAAAGAATTTTAGTATTTTTACAGGTTAACAATGTAAAGTCAATTTAAGTGTTGTTCTAGCGGTGCGTTGTGAATTTTGAAATTTTTATCTTTTGTACTTTTGTACTTTTTTTTTGTAATAAATGTCGAAACGAACGGGGCGACATAAAAATGTTCAACGATATGAGGTACGCGAATTACAGACAGCGATTTTCTCTTTGGTAAGATTTTCAAGGTCGTCTAATTTTTGTATTCACATAATTTGGGCTATAGTATGTTCTATATTACTTTTAAATAGTCTGGCACAACCGGAACTGTCGCAAGTCTCAAGCGCACTGTCCAATTTACATAAAACAATGAAACAATGACTGAAACCTATATTGGGATCGGTTCACTGAGAGTAGAAGTGCGCACGTGCGGACCATCCGCGAGGAAAATCAAACTAGCAGGGGAGCTTGACCCTTGGCTATTGTCTGCTAAGAGAAACAGTTGGGCCCCTGGCCTTCGCCGTGGTAGCATGCTCTTTGCACAACAGTTCACACTGCCGTGCCTGGCCAAATACAAGAAGTGCGTTAACATATAAAAAGAGATATATTCTAAATTGCTAAGAAGCGAATGGAATCCGAGATAAATTAGAAACTAACAATCGACGTTTATCGTCCAATAGCAAGATAACGATAAGGGGGAAGATAAACGAAAATCGTTCAACGCGACGTGAACTTTAAGCAAACCGATCAAGTTCGAGGATCGATTAGGGATAATTACGTGTCATAAGCTAATTAAAAAAATAATTACTAGTCTTTATATTGACAAGCTTATAAAACTCTTTTAGCCAAGCGTCATATCTTCCCTCTGCTATCGCATGTCACAATTTATACTGGCTCTTATTATATATTACTGTCCTTAATAATTTATTTTATATATTTACAGGTCACGGGCGCCCAGCAAGGCCATGGAACGATACGAGAGATTGGGACGTCTAGGCGAGGGTAGTTACGGGGTAGTTTTTCAATGCAGAGATCGACAAACGGGTCGCTTAGTGGCTGTGAAGAAATTTCAACAGACAGAAGATGATCCGCTTATTCGAAAAATAGCGCTTCGAGAAATTCGTCTGTTAAAGGTAAGTCTTAATTAAAGTTGTAATAAATAATTGGAGATAGCCATAGCAGAATATTCTGTACAATCCCTTGTGCGATCGAATTTAAGTGCTCGGCGCGTAGGGGTTGTGGTCACTTCCAGAGTGAATGACCTTAGGGCGCAGTATTTCGCGTGAGATCTTAGATGTTCCTGGTATAACTATAGGGATGCCAGGTCGCTTCTGTATCATGATGCAGATCTTCGCCGTAGGTTACAGTTTCTAGAGCGAGCTGTTCGAAAAAGACATCCTGATAAATACATACAGATAACGTGTAATACTGTATGTGGACATGCAAACCGACGGCGTACGCTTAGTGTAGAAATGGCCACTGGTCAATAACGTAGCGGTCAATATCTTGGCGTGTTCTGGCCTTAACGTTCCCTCGTGGTCTTATCCAAGTAATCAGGAACTTGTTAGGGGATGTATGCACGAAAAATGAAGAGGGGGTTGGCGAAGGGTCTCTATTGTGTGATCCTCTGACATTTCATTTCAAGGATTTTCCTTCATGAATACCAAGTCAGTTTTGCTATTAATAACTCTTGTCATAGAAGTCCTTTGAAATGATAGGTTCTTGCCTGAACCAGATGCGTAGGTGTAACTGGTAGCATATAAGGTGACTAGTATTTATAAATATGCATGAAATATTTTGCACATTGGTACCACCATGTTCTTAAGGTCGAATGGAAATATACCTGAGCCGATGCAGAATAAGGATGTTGAAAACAGGAATGGCAGGATAATTTTAAACTCATAGGAATTTATTCTATGTTGTTGGTCGTTTCTTCTTGCAGAATCTTAAGCATCCAAACTTGATAAATCTTCTGGAAGTCTTCAGGCGAAAGAGGAAGCTGCATCTTGTCTTTGAGTACTGCGAACACACATTGCTTAATGAAATGGAAAAGTATCCAAATGGCTGTCCTGACATAACGATAAGGCAACTCACCTGGCAGATTCTTCAGGGTGTTGCTTACTGTCATAGACTAGGATGCGTACATAGGGATGTCAAGCCTGAGAATATTCTTATTACTGCTGACGGTGTTGTCAAGCTCTGTGATTTTGGTTTCGCTAGAATGCTCAGTCCTGGTGAAAATTATACTGAATATGTTGCCACCAGATGGTATAGGGCGCCAGAGTTACTGGTGGGTATATTTTAGTTTTTGATTATTATGAAATTTTGAAATTAAACTATTTGTGATTCTTTTTATATTTTATTCTTTATTTTACTTTATAGGTAGGAGATACTCAGTATGGAACACCAGTGGACGTTTGGGCTATTGGTTGCGTGTTTGCTGAATTGATTCGTGGAGAAGCTTTGTGGCCAGGAAAGTCTGATGTGGATCAACTGTATCTAATAAGAAGAACTTTGGGTGACCTTTTACCACGTCACATGATGATTTTTCAGCAGAATGAATTTTTTGCTGGGGTCACCTTGCCTACACCACAGACTCTCACTCCTCTAGAAGATGCTATACCAAGCCGAAGTAATACTCCTGTACAGGTGAGCTTGTATGAAAAAAAATATTCTTGTTACATTGTCTGAATATTCTGTTGAGTGGATAGAACAGTAATGGATGGATTTGACCTGTAGATTGACTTTTTGAAAAAGTGTTTGGATAAGGATCCTGAATTGAGGTGGACCTGCGATCAACTTCTGCAACATGCTTACTTTGAGAACTTTTATTACAAAATGCCTGAAGGTGAACTAGAGGAGTTTGAAAAGCTTAGGAAATATCGTGACCGATCCAGAGTGAGTTTGTGAAATTCAACAATATAGTATGTCATATAAACAAGGACTGCAATTTATTTTACTATAAATAAAGCATGATAGTTCCAATACAAATATTTTCAGCGCTACCGATATACATTTCAGAATACAAACTACAATCAAATGGTGCTACCCCAACTTCCAAAAGTTGCTGGTGTTATTCACAGTCATAATCAAAACGAAACTCGACCACGAAGTTCATCGCTACATCATCAGCAGGATTTTGATCATTTACCCACGATATGAGGGGTGTGAACCTCATACATAATTGTAATATATACTTAGTGCTTTGAAATGTGTATTGATTTACAATCATGATTGTTACAGATAATGTTGATTTTTAACAGAAGCACTTTCAGAGTTTCAAGCAATTTTCTTTCTTTACAGTTTTTATTTTTTCAACATGACTGTATTTACAAATGTGGTTAAATAAAGTTTATACAAAATTAACACAGTTTACTGTCGAAACTATTTATTCCAAATAAAGTTTTACATCACTCGAACAATAGCCAATATTTATTCAGTTTTCTCAACGTTTGTTGTGCTATCCTCACCTATTAAAAATTTGTACTTGTCAAGAAACTTGAATGTTTTAATTCTACTTCTCTCCTCCGGAGAAACTAACACATTATTGTATTGCATTTTATACCAGGCTAAATGGAGTGCCATTAAAACTGGAACCATGACAAACACAGGCAAATATGTTTTAAGTAATGGTTGCTTCGGAGAGGTTCCTGGCATGTTTGCAAATTACCTTCTATTCGCAAGTATGATATCAAATCTAATCTACTCTTAGTTTAATGTTTGTTCTAGATTGATCAGGAAAAGTTCACCTCCTGCGGTAAAGCACAAAACATAAAAATGCTATATAACAGGTATGCCATTGAATTAATAAAAAGTAGATATCACTCACCGACATAAAAAATATCTTTCCTCTCAGTGAAAAATATCTTTCCAAATATATAATTAGAAATCACTTCTGCAAGCCTGCAATTCTTGATGGCAAATAGCAATACAAATATTAAGGTTAAGATTTAAATGCGACTCGAGCAATACCCCCATCTAAGAATAACTGCTCGAACTAAGTATTTCACTTTTTGAAAATACTATACAGACACAGCTTTTCCCAAGCGCGTATACGAAAAATCTCGAAAATTCCAGAGAAAATCAATCCGCAGAAAATGAGAGTCTCAACAATACACAAACGTGAACTTTTCGTAAAGTCGTGCCAGTTATTGATCGTCGGATAGTTGTCACATAGATATTGTTCTGAGCATTCAAGCAAACCTTAACGTCTCTCGTCAACTGTTTCCCACATCTCGTAATTATCCAGAATACTCGGTGCGATTTAACAAATAATTATCAAAGATCTTTTATACGGATACTTTACACCAAGCCCGACAGTTCTGCTGATAACAGTGATACAAGAAAGCAAGTCTACAGCCGGTAATTCGATCACCTTTAGACAGTTCAACCCATTGAGATACAAAAATTACATCATTAGTCAATGTATTTTAATTTTCTTCAATTTAATTGCGTCACACTGTCAGATTTTACAAAATCATATCCTAAGTCCTCTTCGTGTTCACTGAAAGCAAGAATTCCGTGCTAATGAAACCTTGGTGTCTTGAGTTGGTGCACGTGGCCTAGCAACGTTTAAAAATAAAGATAGATTTTCGCAAATGTCTTAGCAGCAGGGGGTTCACTAAAAATAACAGAGTTGTGTAATATATTCAAGCGTAATTTCCGGCTCGAAGCTCTGTCTATTCGCAGCGCTGCAACGCACCAGAGGAATAGCGATGCAGGCGATACGGCTGTCATCAGGATATGACATGCCCACCGTGGGTCTAGGCACATGGCAGGTGATTTAACAGTATCCTAACTAATTTTAACACTGCAGAGATCCAGAGTGCAGTAGCACATTGATCTGGAAGATAAAAAAAATCATTATAACATACATGAAATTTTCGTCTTGCTGTCAATGGTATCAAAATATTCTATTTTCGTTCTTCCAGGCGAAACCAGAAGAAATTGAAACAGCTGTAGGAACGGCTTTGGACAGCGGGTACAAGCACATTGACACAGCTTTCAATTACAATAATGAGGATGCTATTGGTAAGAGTCTAAAAAAATGGTTTGAAAGCGGCGGTAAACGGGAAGAATTATTTATCACGACGAAGGTAAGCGTTGCGATGGCTTTGGTTGTCTTATTTAGAAATCTTTTCTTTTTATCTAATTGAACTTGTCCGTCCAGCTACCGCATTATGGTAACAGACCTGCTGACGTGGAAAAGTTTATGAAACTCTCTTTGCAAAAGCTTGGATTGAATTATGTCGATATGTACTTGGTTCATATGCCCTTTGGATTCGTTAAAGAAGAAAATGCCGACGCACCGGTTATCCGCGAAGACGGAAGTTACGTACTAGACCTAAATACAGATCCCGTCGCTGTATGGAAGGTCTGTAATGAATATAATGTAAGAAATTATTTATGCATTTTTTGGTATCGAACTAATAATTCTTTTTGCTCAAAGGAGATGGAGAAGCAGGTGAAAAGTGGACGGGCCAGGTCGATCGGTCTGAGTAACTTTAACGAGGATCAAATTCTTAAGATAATAAATAATTCCGAAATAAAGCCAAGCAACTTGCAGGTAATTATTTGAACTTTCATTCAGATGTTGGTGGCTTCTTTGTTACGTGGGACTTTATTCACAGGTAGAGTTGCACGCTTATCACCAGCAAAAGGCACTGTGTGAATTTTGCAAAAAGCATAATATCGCAGTGACGGCGTACAGTCCTCTTGGTTCACCAGGTGCCAAGGCGCATTTCCAAGCAAAGTACAATTACAGCACCGACAAGTTTCCAAATTTACTCGGTCATCCGGTAGTGCAAAAAATTTCTGAGGCTCATAAGAAGACAACTGCACAAGTTCTACTGCGACACTTAGTTCAGCGAGGCATTATTGTCATTCCAAAAAGTTCGTCACCAGATAGAATCAAGTCGAACGCGGCCATATATGATTTTGAATTATCCAACGAAGAACTAAAGCAAATGGATGCTTTGGATCGTGGGGCCGCAGGTCGCATTTTCAATTTCCTATTCTTCAAAGGGTAAGCTGAAGCCATTATGACTGTTTTACGCCACCTCAATAGTTTCAAGGCATTGACTAAATATTTTCTATTTGTAGGGTCGAAGAACATCCTCATTATCCATTTAAGAGCGAATTGACGCAATAGATAAATACAATGTCGCTTCATGCAATAAACTTATTACGAATTCGCACCATAAACCTCATTTAACTTTCTTGCAGCATGCGGATATAAAAGCTAGTCCTACCTTTTATGAAAGTCTGTAGAATATTTCGCGCTGTATGTGAAACTGCGGCTTAAGTTTGTAAATCATTTTTTCTGTATCACTTTGTAAATAGAGCATTCCGGATACTTTTGCTGGACAAAATTATTAATCGTACTCAAAGACCTGAGAAACAATAGCGAATCGGCACTGCAGTTGTTTATTAATCCAGCCTCTTGTGATTCTTTTCTGTAACAAAAGATTCAGCCTCTACTAAAGGAGACATTATATATAATAAATACAATAGTTATGAGAAAATGAAAGCTACAACTTTTATCATTAACATATTCTCACCAGCCAATTAACAAAGATACTCGGTGCTGTACTGTTTTACATTTTTTTTTTATATAAATTTTAATCAGACGTCAAAATTATGAATGCTTCTTCCTCTCCGACAGACACTGATGCATCGGTTCCTGTTCTGAACATACATAGTTTGTGCAATAAATAACTGTATCATGAATTGGAAAAAACAATATTTGGTTTGTTAACTTACCGCTACCAATGCGTGCACCATCTACTCAAAGAAAAGCGCAGACTGTCGCAAAAAGATAATAGATTTTCGCTCGAAAAATTATCATATTTGTTGCCATTAAAAAAAAAGTATTGCAAGAATTATACGTATCTAAAGTTTTAATGTCGATCCAATAAACAGTTTCTAAAGAAAACACATTAACGCGGTCCAAAAATCTTGTTTTAGAATAATTGATATAGAATATTTGATAGAGAAGTCGACAATTGATATATGGACTTACTGGCGGGGAAAAATATTCGAGGGGACGCTAGACGTGTCATTGAATCAAAAACTTTTTCTTCTTGAATATTAAAAAAAATATTGCACGAATAACTACCTGCTTTAATTTAGCTAATAAAGGTAAATGTAAATTGTGCGTGATGACAATTTTAATGCCGTTTTCAATTAAGTTTTCGTATATATAAGAAAAATAGTTCTTTGAGGCTTATACTTAACCCTTTGCATTCCGTAGGCGCCGTTATCGCGCCACTGATTATTCTAAAAAAAAAAAAAACCGGTAACAAAACGTAGTTTGTCATAGTTGCTGCACTCTCAAATAAAATAAACGCTCGTAGTGCAAAGGTTTAAAATCCAAGCCTTGAGACATCAATTCGTAAAGTATTACACTTTATTTATAAGATGCCTGAATGATAACTTCATTGGAACAAATACTGAAATGATAAGAATAAATAGAGATCCGTGCGTGGCATCGATAATGTTTCCTACTAGGACTTTTGTAAATTCACACTCAGTTCAGAAAACTGCATAATCATTATCCGTGCCACAGAGGGGTATCAGTTAATTATTTTCATTAAAGTATTTCTTGCAATAAATTTGTCTTATCAGTTGCGCAATGTGCATCAAAACGACTGATACTTTATGAATCGGCATCTCAAGGCTTAAATTTTAACATTAGCCTCAAGCAACTTTCCGTATATCCGAAAACTCGATTAAAAAATACCATTCAAATTTTCATCACATAAACTGCATGTCCCTTAATTAGCCAAATTAAAACGGATATTTTCGAAATATTTTATTATTATAAATTAAGAAAAAAATGGGCGATTCAATGAAATACGTTTAGTTTGATAACAACTTCATTGTTTCAAATCACGAGACGGTAAATACAAACGCGAAGCTACTGATTTTCCAGTGCGAGTATCAAATCGAAATAATGTGTTTGTTTCAAAGAACTACAAGGAATTACCTCATCAGTTAATCTCAACGATCTATACGGTACACCAATCGGCTACCAGCGGCCAAGGACTGTCTTGTGTTGCGGCTGAGCAGCTGCGTCTAATCAGCAAAGATTGTCGATACATGACGTGACATTCTGATCCGACGGGAAACGTGGCTCGAGTGGGAGATAGGTACGCAATACTTAAGATCAGAATTTTCTTGCACATAAGTTTAAACGCTGTTACTTCTGTCTATTCGCAGCGCTGCGACGTACCACAGAAATGGCTAAACGGGCGATACGACTGTCGTCAGGTTACGAGATGCCCATCGTGGGTCTGGGGACATGGGAGGTGATTAAATGATATCTTAAACAATTGTAATCCCAGAGATCCAGAATAGAATTGTCCATAGAATCTGGAAAAAAAATGATCATAAAATCTATGATACTTTCATCTCCTTGTACTTATCTTTTTGTCAATGAAAATCGGAAGATTATGTTTTCGTTGTTCCAGGCGAAACCAGAAGAAATTGAAACGGCCGTGGGAACGGCTTTGGCGAATGGTTACAGGCACATTGATACTGCTTTTGTTTATGGAAACGAAGAAGCCATTGGTAAGAGTCTAAAAGAATGGTTTGAAAATGGCGGTAAACGCGAAGAATTATTCGTCACGACAAAGGTAATCATTGCGAGGGGTTTTTCTATTAAGAAATATTTAGTTTTATTTAATTTGACTTTTCTGTCCAGCTACCGGTTTATGGTCACGGTGCTGGCCAGGTGGAGATGTATCTGAAGCTCTCTTTGGAAAGGCTTGGATTGGATTACGTTGACATGTACTTGATTCATACGCCCTTTAGCGTCGTTAAAGATGAAGATAAAGACGCACCGGTTATGCGAGAGGACGGAAGTGTTGTGCTGAACTTAGACACGGATCTTGTTTCTGTATGGAAGGTCTGTAATGAATGTAGTGTGATGAATTATTTTTTTTGGTGTCAAGCTAATAATTATTTTTTGCTCGCAGGAAATGGAGAAGCAGGTGAAAAGTGGACGGGTCAGGTCGATTGGTCTGAGTAACTATAACGAGGATCAAATTCTTGAGATAATAAATAATTCCGAAATAAAGCCAAGCAACTTACAGGTAATTGTTTGAATTTTCATTCGGAAGTTGGTGGCACCTTCTTACACGGCATTTCATTTCGCAGATAGAATTGCATGCTTATTTCCAGCAAAAATCACTACGCGATTTTTGCAAAGAGCATAAAATTGCAGTGACGGCGTATAGCTCTCTGGGTTCGCCAGGTGCCAAGACATTTTTCCAAGGAAGCTTCAAATACGATCCTGAGAAGTTTCCGAATCTGCTCGGTCACCCGGTAGTGGAAAACATTGCCGAGGCGCGTGAGAAGACAACTGGCCAAGTTCTACTGCGACACTTAACTCAGGAAGGCATAATTGTCATTCCAAAAAGTTCATCGCCAGATAGAATCAAGTCCAACGCGGACGTATATGATTTTGAATTGTCCAACGAAGAACTAAAGCAAATGGATGCTTTGGATCGTGGGGCCGCAGGTCGCATTTTCAATTTCCTGTTCTTGAAAGGGTAAGCTGAAAGACACTCTTACTGTTTTACGATACTTTAGCAGCTTTGAGTCATTGATCAAATATTTTTCTATTTGCAGAATTGAAAAACATCCTCATTACCCATTTAAAAGTGAACTGACACAATAGATACATCCAATGTTTTTGCGTGTATCTAAAAGAATATTTAAAATATAGTATCACACTTTTGTTTCAACTTTATATCCAAATTTATCCGTTAGAGACCTCGAACTCCTAAACAGAGATGAGTGGGAAGATACACAACGCTCCGGCTTCAGGCGATACCAAAAGCATTGGCGCAACTTTTGGATATCCCTCACGGCCGCTTCCCCAGGGCCGTGCTGGGCACCACTTTCTTACCTCGGGTCGGGAGATTCCTCCTCTGCCCTTAACCATATCAAAGCTCTATCTTCGCCCGCTCTACAGACCTTTGCCCATCTCCAGCGGGGCGCCGGTATCTCACCCGGGCTTCTGCCGGTCCGTCGAGACGTCTCCGTCGGGTCGTCTCCTCTGCCGGGCAACTCTGTACGTCGAAATTATTTCCTCACGGCAGATTGGAGCACCTCGACCTCAATTAAACAATAACGAAATCTTACGAGAGCATTGGCATAACTATACGAACGAACCCGAGAGCGGTAGCTTTTGAGCAGGGTGGTGACTCGAAGGGAGCCAGAAAGCGAGTACGTTGTCTGTATCGGTAGTCGGAGTCGCCTTGTGACCGTGAATCGAAAAATCACGTCAGAAAGCTTACCCATGTACCAGCGTATAAGTTCATCTAGAATAATTGTATGGAGTGTATTGCGCTATTTAGTTCCCCTTGGAACTGTTGTTAAATAATGCTGAAAGCTAGGACCGCATCGCCGCACTCCTTAACACTGTGCACTCGAATTTAGGATTACAAAAATATATATATATTTAATATCTGATAAGTGGCCCCGTTCTAAGGGCTGCTCCGATAACCAGCTGTAAGTTGCGAAGAACCTCTGCCGGCCAGGCTACACGTTCAGCTCGGCTACGACGGGATATGCATTGTCGACGTAGATCGATGATCACGAAATCCTACTCCCGGACTCGCCGCTACGATTTAGCGCCATGTTTTTGGTATCGCCTAAAACCGTAGCGTTTTACGTCTCCCTGCTCATCTCTACCCTAAATATCTTCGTTGACTATGAATATCTGATAAAAGTTTTCGAAGCAACGCTTCATCTACTTATCTTCGGCCAACGATATTATCGTGCCATACTTGTTCAACCGTTCGCTCTACTTTATCGACAGTAGGTAATGACGTTGATAAAACGCGTCATCCTTTACCGACAGAGTCTAAACATTGTTGGCAGCATTTCCACTTCTGCCCTGATACCGTAGTGACGTCTGTCGAGAACAACTTCCAGTACCGTTCAGGTTACCCCGCAAATCCGTAGAATCAAATGGGTTATACCTATGTAAGGGTAAACAGTCACCAGGTTCAAAGTTTCAGAATGAGTAGTAAATAACGATGCGCTTTGATTCGAGCGGGATGTCGGCAAGAATCGGTTACTGTGATTGCTTTACGAGCGGGAGGTCGGGGTTCGTGCTCTTCGTGGAAATTTCCGTTACCCGTTCTCGTACAAACATTCAGTTTCGCTTTGAAAAGAGATTCAGTGGATGCTGCGTAGTCGGACAGGGAAACAGAGCCGAGCGGTTGAGCTAGAGGAAGGAGAAGTTGTGCTGTTTGTGAGTCACTTACGTTTCTGCTTACTAGACGTTGTCCCATTATAGATAACGTTACTGTCGGCGGAATCGCGTATACGTCGACCGTCCGAAGAAGCCAGCAACAGCAAAAGAACACAGAGTAACGAGATTTCTTTCACGTCATCGCTTTTTGAATCATGTTTTCTCTCACGCTGTTTCTCTCTTCTGGACTCTTGGCACTCTCGCTACCCTCGCCAGCCCTCTCTTGCCTTTATACGCTACACGCGTGCGGCCGCGTTAATATTTATACCTGATACAGCTGTACGTGTGTGTGTATATTATATATTTAGGAGTATGTAAATAATATAATACGTATTATAATAAAGTACAAAACAAATGTCTCCCGGTGCCATCCTCGATCTTCGGGATACTCACTTCGCACTAGCTAAATGGAAATATGGAAGAGCAGTGAGAATTGAGAATCCCTTTCAGTTTTGTGGAGCTCGCAAAGCGTTCAAGAGCCTCGAGAGACTCGGCCGAGTCTCGCGCCAGATACAGGTAACCGATGGTTTTTTTCCGTTTCGTCATTCTCTCTCTCTCTCTCTCTCTCTCTCTCTCTCTCTGTCTCTCTCTCTCTCTGTCTCTCTCTCTCTCTCTCTCTCTCT